>RYFJ01000567.1:0-578526 GCA_003991445.1 Oryza meyeriana var. granulata
GATAACGATTGTTGAGCGAGATAGATCAGCATAGGGGGGGTGATGGCAACTTCCACGAAGTTCCAATGGACGAGGCTCTCACAATATCTTCTAGGATTTGAATTAACCCGTTCGTCTGGAAGACCGTTTGCGGGTGATAAGCCAGTACTGAAGATTAATCGAGTCCGCTCTTGTTGAGTCGCTGCCTAAAACTTAGAGGTAAACTTGACGTTCCTCTGTCGCAAATCTTGGGCGTGCACTCCATGCAAACATAGCGATCGCCTGGCCATATAACAACTCTGCCAATTAATATACCCGGAATACGTGGTCTTGACCGGGTTATGAAGTGGCGACATTGGGTAAGCTGTCCACCACGACCCATATGGAATCAAATCCCGGATGCGGTCTTGGCAATCCGGTGATGAATATGCCATTCTACTTCTTCCCCACTTCCATTCAGGGACCTTAAGGGGGGGTTTGTAGACAATCCTGCTGGCTCCTGATGCTCAGCCTTACCAACGCTGGCATACATCAAACAGCCACATATTCTGGCTATCTCTCTCCGCATACTCGACCTACCAAAATTGTCTCCCTTCAGATCTTGATACATTTTGTGCTGCGGGTGAAGTGGGAATATCTGTTGTCCGTGAGTTCATCTAAGATCAGCTTCTTCAAATTCCCCTTGTCCGGCGCAAGCACTGGCATCGCTGTTTGTGGGGACGAAACCACACGGTACATTATGCAGAAGCTATGCTCTCGTTTTGCAGGTGACCGAGGAATCACTTGTTCATGCCCTCTCGAAATTCGCAATGGCTTTCCCTTTCTTCAATGTTTCTTGTTGATTTCGCAAAGATGTTTTGACAGTGACTTTCTGCAACTTCTCGGAACCTGATTAGCCAAGGTAGGGTCACGTAGCTTCCAAGGCTGGGCCACAAATTCCGTTGGAAACTAACAGATTCAACCGTCCAAAAATCTGTCACATAACTTCCAACGAGTAGCTGCTGTGACTTTCCATGGCGGTTGCAGTAGCTTTTTCGACTGAGGGCATCTGCCACTACATTAGCTTTCCCTTGGATGATAATGTATTTGACGCTCATAGTCCTCGATCAATCTCCAACCATCCGGCGTTGCCTTAAGTCAAATCTGGCTGGGTAAAAATATATTTCAAATACTTTTATGGTCCTGGTAAAAACTGTCAATTGAGCTGAATTACACGCTATGAGGTAATGTCTCCAAATCTTCAAGGCATGCACTACAGCGTGCTTTCCAGATCATGGGTAGGATAATTATTTCTCATGAGACCTGGTGAGCTGCCGTGAGGCCTACTATTGCGAACACCTTCGCCTTGCTTGCATTAACACACATCCCAAACCTTGCGCCGAGATGCATCACAAGTTACACTTTGAGAATGCCTTTCTTGGGATCTGGCACAATGATCAACCAGTGGTCGTTAAAGCTTCTGCTTCACACTCTTGGAAAACTTTGGCTCACAACTTCTGGGGGGTCCATAAAAATTTATACATAGCCCTTCTGAAGCAAACGAGTCATCGGGTTCGCGATCTTGAGAGTTTGTCTATGAGAACCAAGACGGTATATAATCCCGCCAATCCTAAGACACTCGAACCTTTCCGGGAACCGGTTTGAGCGGGCTAGCTTTCCAGCTTGGTCTGGCCGTCACCTTGACTGCGGTACACATTAGACGCTGGGGTCGTCCGCGCGATCACCATCCTAGCGCAGGTCGCAGTCCGAGATGATTTCTGGAGAGGCTATAGGAAGATTTCACGCGTCGGAAGCAAAACTCCAAACTTACTCAGCTTGGGCATAACAGCTGTGTTGCCGAAGAGTCTCCAAAGTGGTGCGAACAGGTGTTGCTCATAGCTCTTTCTTTAGCGCCTTTTGCACGTAGACAAAGGATTCATCTAGAAAACCCACCACAAGAAAAATTAATTATAAACTTATCCAAGTATTCCTTAAATACCTTATTCATCAAGTTCATGAAGAATGGCAGGGCATTAGTTAATCCGAAAGACATAACTGTGCATTCAAATAACCCATACCGAGTAGTAAAAGCCGTTTGGGAAATCTTCTTCCCGAATCCTTAACTGATGATAACCGAACGAAGGTCTATCTTGGAGAATACTGTGGCTCCTTCTAACTGATCAAACAGATCATCAATCCGAGGTAGAGGTACTTATTCTGATAGTGACCCTCATTGAGTGCACGGTAGTCCACACAATCCGTTGAGTTCCATCTTTCTTTTCCACGAAAATAACCGGCGCTCCCAAGGCGACGTGCTTGGTCTGATGTAGCCTTTGGGCCAACAACTCTTCAACTTGCTTTTTCACTTCTGCCCAACTCATTAGCTCCCATCCTATACGGTCTCTGTGGATAGGGAGTAGTGCCTGGGGCTAGGTCTATTCTGAACTCATTTCTCTTTTAGGTGGCATTCCTGGTAGATCATCTGGAACAAACATCTGGGTAATCCCGTACTACAGGATTTCAATTAGGATTGCCTGGTTCAAAGGGGTTGGAGAAGATGAGGTATTGAGGACACGAAAGATTACTTTCCTTCCCAGGTCAGAAGTTAAGGTTACGGTCTTGTGGCACAATCTATAATTCCGTGGTGCCGAGTTAACCAATCCATCCCTAGGATGACATCTATCTCTTCTGACTTGATTAGAATTAAACAACCAGAAAGGTATTCCTTGAATTTCTAAAGTCACAGAGGGCTAAACTGGGTGGTATGCATTTGGTTTCCTGGTGTATTAACCATAATAACTTATCCAATTTCCCTATCTGGAACCCATGTTTTCTTGCAAAATTCTTGACATAAAAGAATGTGTAGCCCCCGAATCAACAAGACTGTTGCAGAAACTGAATTAACAGGGAACGTACCTAGAACAACGTCCAGTGCATTTTGAGCCTCATCCGCAGTGACGATGGTTCACTCTAGCCTTGATCATACTGCCTGAAGGTTGCACCGATGTGGCTGACTTGAGGCGTTTTGGCTTTGGACACTGGGAAGAATAATGCCCTGGCTCTCCACAGTTGTAGCAAGTCAACGGTTTCCCACCTACTTTCCTTCTGGCTGGCTGGTTAGCTGCTGGGACCGAGGCTGGCCGAGGGGAAGGACGGTTTGCTCCAGTGTTGCCACCAGTGGTGTTGGGGTAGACCTGGCGCTGCAAACGAGGTGCGATGAAGATCCTCCCTGTTGAGTCTGCGGCGGTCCACAATACGTGGCCTCTGACTAGAGGATTGTTGTGAACGGAAGCTTGCCATCCTGCGCTTCTTTTGCTCCATCCTGTGATGCTTGTCCTCCTGGCGGATGGCTTTGTCCACCAGTTTCTGAAAATCTGCATAGTCACTAGAGAGTAGTTGAACTGAAAGCCCATCATTCAGTCCGTTCAGAAACTTCTCCTGTCGGTCGTCGTCAGTTCTAACGTCTTCCGGCGCATAGCGAGCAAGCCGGTTGAACTCATAAAGGAACTCAGTCACCGACCGATTCCCTTGTTTCAATTCTCGAAACTCCCGCTTCTTCAACGCCACTACTCCCGCAGGAATATGCGTCTTCTTGAAAGCAGCTGTGAACTCAGCCCAAGTAATCGGCTGTCCATCGCTCTGTTGGTCCTAAAGTGGTCCACCACTCAGAAGCTGGGCCGTGAAGCTGGTGTGATGCAAAAGAGACCTTCTCTTGATCTGTGCATTGTAAAAGGTCCAACTTCTTTTCAATAGCATGCAACCAATCCCCTGCTTCCACCGGATTAGTTGTGCTAGAGAACGTAGGAGGTCTCACTCGCAGAAATTCCGCAAGCTTGTTTTGAGGTGGAGGAGGAGGCGCCTGCTGTGGTGCTTGGTTCTGTTGTTGTTGCATCTGTTGGAACATCATGTTCATTAGATGTGTCTGGTTAGCCAAGACTTGGGCTATGGTCAGATTGTCATTCTGCGGTGGCGGTCCATTTGGTACTCCCCTGCGGTTGTTATCCCCACCATTGCCATCATGATTACCACCATTACGTGTGTTCACCATCTGCAGAGCAAAGACGAGAAGAAAGGGAAACGTCCTTGAGATAGATTTCATATTACTTAAACTTTCACTTTATTGTTCTGAACTGAGTGATTAACATTTGTCTAATTTAAACACACACCACCAAAAAACTCCTAATATAAACAGTTACATCACCACACCCTGACATAACTGCCAACTACTCCCCACACACACAAACATTTCCTAATCACACAACTGCTAACACAACGATCTAGGGTAACTGATGCTAAGGTGACACCAAGGCTTCTCAAAGGGGCGAAAGGCTCCTCCTGGCATTCCCATTGTGCTCAGGTTCCGCTTCGTCGTCTTGAGTTGATCCCCACTCCACTTCAGAAGGGGTGCGAGCTCCACTGTCCTCCGATCCCTCCGAAGGTGTGCTGGCTTCTGACTCCTCTGAGTCGTCGTCTGCATCATCGGCGTGTGCTACTGGTGGAACTACCCGTAACAAGACTTGGTCGTTGAGGATGCGGGTCCTTGGCGCCAACTGAATCCGAGGTGGAAGACGAACTCTCTTCCTTGCAGTAGTGCGGATCCTAGCTCCTCCAGGGGGTACTTCTCCTTTGGCTACGGCCAACTCTTGCTTCAACCGATCCACTTGGTTTTGTAGCCTGCAAATCTTGGTGCGATTCTCATTCTCCTGGTCATGAGCTGCAATTACCACCTCTGCATGAACATCATCCATGGCACTCAACATCCTTACCAGTCGTTGAGTGGCTGCACTGTTCTCTGCTCCGGGGTCTTGATAACTGTTGTACTCATCATCGTGGGTTCTTGCCAGATGATACCGATATGCTGTATTCCTCAACCGGACGGCAAAACGCTGACGAAGTTCTCCAATGGCCACCAAAGCTACTTCTTGACAGGCATGCTCATAATTTCTTCCTCCAGCTCCAAAGATCATGGATGGGACTCCTTCTCGTTCACTGGAAATCGTGAGGCGGACGCGGCACTTCTCTTCATTGGGGTTGTGAGTGACTTGTCTGTATTCTGGGGCTAGATTGTAGCCTATGGCGAAGGCCATATCTCGTAACTCCTTGACGAATCCACCCACTCCGAACAGATATACTGGCTCCCGGTTGGCCATCTACAGAGTATAAAAGAAAGATATAGGGATTTGACAAAATTAGCAAAACAAGGTTTATCCAAAACAAAGGAATGAAGGGGGAAGAATAGTTCTAATTTTAAAATTCTTTTTTTTTTTCAGAGGGCTCTTAGGGTACCAAGGGGCTTTTCCTACAGTCAAGGTGGCTCTGATACCAACTTGTCACGCCCAGAATTTCCATCCAAAATTCTGGAGTTTTATTGTGTGTAAACCCTCGTCCAGGAATCAACCGAGGCACACATGACAAAATTGATAATCAAAGTAATTGGTTACATAACGTAAGCGTTTATTACAGAGGTGAATGGTACCTCTCAAATAATAAAGTTCTAGCAGCGGATAAATAAACAACAGCGTGACGATTCCCACTCCACGCACTTGACTGGGCTCCCTCCTATTCCTCCAGGTAGTCCTCTTCGCTGTAGTCCTCCTCTGAATGATTGTTGATTGCAAGGTGAGCATATGACATACTCCGCAAGCCACACAGCAAGTATGCAAGTGCACAGGATAACAAAGGAGGGCATAGTATGGCTCATAATTGCATAAAAGCATTTAATAAAATATTTGAGAGAGTAATAAAATAGTAATTAAATAACAGTATTAATCCACGCTATACCGCTCACCAAAACGGTATAGGCCCAACCACTCCAACCTGGAGCTACACAAGTTCCACTGTCCAACCATTAAATTTAAGTAGTGTGGGACTAATCACAGAAACATTGCTAGGCTCGCCCTTAACCGTGGGCACGGCTATTCGAACAGTTTTACTCTGGCCAGAGATGTACCAATTTACCCACGAGACACAACTCCACAGCACATCACTGTGCCCCTAAATACCACCACGGTATCTCGGAAAGGAATTGTGACAGGATCATTCATGTAACTCGCCCAATAGGAGAGCCTCCCGTCGAACCTCCGGTCTCCGGTAGGTGTGATCAAGTACCTCCCCGCAAGACGGTCCGACGCCCGAAGCATGGCCTTATTGGCACTGCCATGTGTGGACTTATACCAGCCACAAACACGCCCTAGAGCCTCCTATTGAACTCGGCACACTTTAAACTCCTGCTAGCCCATACTAGCTTGTGGTTAGCACGAGTGTTGCTTCGCAACAAGTAGTCCGCGAACCGGTCCTTAACTGTCACGAGCACCGCTAGCAACAAACACAACCCTGGTGCTCGCGACCCACCTTCTATTCAAGTTTTAGTGAACCATTAAGTTGTCCTTGTACGACCATGTCGTAAAGGGATCATCATTTCATGTGACTGAAGAATAGTATAGAAATTATTATGACAACCCATAAATTATTCTATTAATTGCTAGGCATGGCTAAGCAGGGTCCTAGAGTTATTCTAGCTAACCAATAAATAAAGGTAGCTAGTCAAAATTATCCCATAGGTACAATGTCATGTGATCAAATCAAAGGGGCCATAAACAAAGGTTAGGGTTTTCCTGTCCCGATGACATTCCAAAATAAATGCAGCGTTGAAAGAAAACATAGCTTTAATCATAGGAACAATATGTTCAATGAGAAAGAGGAATCTGTGTGACTTGCCTTGCAGCTCCACACAGTCTTCGACACCTGCTTCGACAAACTGCGCATCTTCCTGAGCGTCGGTAGCTATAGGCAAATAACAAAACAAGCAAAAACAGTACATCAACACACATGAACAGTACATTGTTATATTTTTAATGGATAGTTCATGATTTTTAGAGAAATTAGAGACTTGAACGACCTCAAACCGAGTTCGTATGAATTAGTTATGATCTTTAGAAGTTTTAAGCCTATTTAAAACAACTAACTGATTTATTGTGTCATCATTGAATTAATTTTATTCCGGAAAAGGTATTTAAGACGTCACAGGAGAGAGGGGACTCTCGGCTGACCAGTGGGGCCCACTGTCAGTGCGAGGGAAGGGGTCTGGTCCAAGGTGAACCGAGTCCACCGCTGTCCACGGGACAGATCTGACGGCTAGGGCTCTAGGGTTTGGATCGAACGGGTGGGATCTAACCGATAGGGTCCGACGGCTCACATCGATCCCGAAAGGATCGGCCTACGGCGACGAGGTGGCGGCGAGCTGGCGCACACACGGCGACCACGGCGGCTACAGCGACGGCGGCGACGGCGGCGGCGCTAAACCCGATGGTCGACGGCTACAGCGACGGCGGCGACGCACGGGGAGAGCGGGAAAGGATAAAGGGGGTCGAGGCGATCGTTACCGAGGGCGAGACGGCGAAGAACGGTGATGGAGACGGCCGGCGGCGAGCTTGAGGCGGCGGAGGGCTTCTGGTCTTCGTCGACGGCGGTGCTCCGGCGGTTCCCGAGGGCTACGAGGCGGCGGCCTGGCTTCAGCGGCGTCCGGCGAACCTAACCGAGGCGGCGGCGAACTTCGACGGCGGCTGAGGCGACGGCAGCGTGCAACCAGAACCTGGCGGCGGCGGCGGAACAAGCGCAAGGCGCGGGGAGGCGGCTAGGGTTTGCTGGCGCTCGATCCAATGGGCGAAAACGGCACTAGGGGTTCCAGGCTCGCTATTTAAGGCGGAGAGAAGAGGACTCCGGCTCGGATGCGGCGATTTTAGCGGCGGCGACGAGAGAGAGAGAGAGACCGACTCGAAAGGCTTCGGGGCTCCGTTCCACGCACGATTCAGCTCCGGTTCTCTTGGGGATTAGGTAGAGGCGGATAAGGGCTCGGTTTTCCCTCAACCGATTGGGAGAGAACGGGTCCAAGGCAAACGGATTCGGCGAGATTCGCGGCGGCGGTGCTCGGGTGCTACAGCGCCTTCGGGCGCGAGGAAGACGACGACTTGGCGGGCAGGGCACGGGCACGGGCACTGCAGGGGCGCGGACACGGCAACTGCAGAGGGCGCGGGCACGGCAACTGCAGAGGGCGCGGGCACGGGCACTGCAGGGGCGCGGGCACAGCAACGGGCCGAGATCTGGCCCAGCGGCTGCGAAGGGGATTTTAAAAACCTTTCTCTTTTTATTTTACTGCTGTGAGCTTATTTATTTTGCCACAAATGTTTCCCCTAACCAATTAATTCCCAGAAAATTCCAGAAATTAAATAATTAAGAATAGGATTTCATAAAATTATTTTCAAGCCCATTTTTCTTCAGATTTTTCCCTGATTTTATTCTTTTCACTCATTGAGACTTTTAATTCCATTTCTGAAAATTCCTTTTTGCACAATATTTTATATAGGGATAATTTCAGGGTGTTACAAGACGGGAGCAATAACAAGTGGGCGCTAAGCAGAACAGATGTTTCTTTCATTCCGACCACCATCGGACAAAAGGCTTGGTGTTGGCAGTGCAGATGTACACCTCGGTGGCAGCGCCTAGCAGGAGGGAGTCTGTCAAAGACCGCAGCCGATCATATTCCAGGGCGCTGCTGACCGTGCCCCGAGCCTAGAGTTTGTCGGTGAAGAACAGGCCGATCGGAAGCTGGCCAAGGCCAAGTTGACGGGAGCTGGTTGATGGGTGGTAGAACTCATACGATGGTTGAGTTCGGCCTAGAGAAAAGCCGGTTGGCAGCAGGCAAGGACTGATGGCCGATAGGAATATGGCTTTAGACTGATCGTCGTTCAGAGCTTTGAGTGGATCAAAGTTGGAAGGCATCTCGAATGATGATGCGTCATTGTAAGCAAACCAAAGAGTAGCATCCCTGGTAAAGCCATAATAAAACCCCTTGAACCACTGACTAACTTCAGCAGGGGATATCTTGCCGCTAGAAAGGGCCGATGCAGCCTCACCCATAGAGATGCATCGGCGGAAGATGGGGTCTTGATCTTCTGGGTAATCAGCTGGGAAGGATTGCTTGAGGAGGGAAGTTTCTGGGATGGCCTTGGAGGTGTAAACATTAAGCCAGAGCTGTACGAACCACCAAGGACCCCTAATGTGGCCGACGGGCTGGCCGGCCGATAGCTTAGTTGCCACCTGATGAAGCAGCTGGTAGGTGGCGCCAAGGAGATAGTGCCCTAACGGAATTTGTTTCCTATCGGCCAAGCACTCTGCCAGGCATTGCATATTGGTCGTCGGGCCGAGGGTTGCGCCACCAAAGACGAACCGTTCCAACCACAAGTTCAGAAAAGCGACATGCTCCCGATCATCAACCGGTCCAGTTCCTTTGTTGTGAAGAGATATATACCTGGACCAGCCGCCGATGTTTTTTGTTTGAAGCCGGTGGGCAGGCTTGAACCGGAGTTTGAAGGGGTTGATGTAGCTTGTAGTATCTAGGCAGGTGAGCATGGTCACATCCAGCAGAGTAGGGGTCATCGGCCCATGACCAAACAGAAAGGCATTGAGAGCATCAGACCAGAAGTATGAGGCCGATGCGAGCAGAGATTCATTCCTTTCCATATCGGCCAAGGAGAGGTTGATGCAGTGGCCGATGTGAGATTCTTCCCAATAGATCCTCTTGGCAGCCGATACTCTGATGTACCAGTCTCTCCATCCGGGCAATCTGCTCGGCCATGACCTGAAGCTGTTGGTCCAGTCACTGACCAACATGGCCGAGTTCTTGAAGGGAGTGCGTTGGGTTTCGGCACTGATGAAATCGGTGGGATCTACGCTTCCCATGGGGCCATGATAGAAGAAACCGAGATAATCGGCGGACGGAATCAAGATCTGGGCTCTAAGATGCTACAGTAAACAAGAACACGATAAAGAACAGATAAAAAAAACGGAGCAGATCGGGTTCGTATAGATTGCAGATTGAGGAAAATAATCGGGTGAGAAGATTACCTCAGGAACTGCAGATGCTGATGCCATTGTGGGAATAAGAAATGATGCAGAGATCAACGGCCGGAGAAGAAGGTTGCGATGATTCGTCTGGGTTCGCTAGAGCTTGGTGAAGATGTGGGAGGTGAAGCGGTAGTGCTCTGGTGATGTGAAAGCATAAAAAAGGCAAGGAGACGAAGCGTTTTTATAGGGGTATGATGACCGAGCGGGAATCGAGGCCGTTGGCACTGTTTCAAACATTTATGATAAATGGGCTATCTTGGGCCACCTCGGTATGGGAGAAATCTAGAGGCCCAAAGATGGAAGAATTTCGAAATCCTACAGGAAAACTCCGAAATTGGGGGGCATGTGTTAACGCCAAAATTTGGTGAGGACCTGTATCAGATTCGGTCAAGAGGACGGTTGCAGTCGGATAATGGAAATTGATCCAAGAAGCAGACCGAGTCTGAGAAGGAGCCGTGAAGACCGCGCGTGGCAGTTAATTACTATAGTTATTAGGAAAAGGTTTATCTCTTTTAGGAAACCTGACCTCGTGTCCGGTCAGGCCTCGTTAGCGTTTTCTGTTATAGATAGGAAATCATATACCGTGTCCTATAAGGACTCATGTAACTCGGGGTATATATACGTATGCCCGGGGACCTTGTAATCTATCACAACGATCAATACAAATTCGGCGCATCGCCACCCCTTCGACGGGATCCTGCTTCTCGAGCCGGGCTGCATCGGTTAGGTCCGAACTCCTGCGAGAGGGTAAGTCTCGTCACACCGACTACCAATCGGCTAGGACTTCCTCGGTTAGGTCCGATATTCTAGTTGGTTTATGGTAGTCGGCTTACCACGATATATTTACTTTATCTATGGCTGCATCAGTTCAGTTTGATCTCATAGATTGATTAGGTATATCACATCACGTGTGCACAGACTGTATCGACTTACTGGAAGCGATTTATCAACAGTTCGTGCTGCATCGGTTAGGTCCGACCTACTGAACTGCTAGTGATAAGTCGATCCTGCTGGGCCGATGCGTTGTGTGCAGGCGTTTTATCGGAATGCATAGCCGGTAAGTTATTTTCATCACGATCGCATTATATCTATCGGCTCATTGAGGCATTGTTATCATTGTCGGTCTGTGCTGCAACGGTTAGGTCCGATCTACTAGATTGACGATAATAGCTTTACTCTTAATAAGCCGATGGTGTTGTGCGATGGTGTTATCGGAGTGCTTAGCCGATAAGTTACCTATTAAAGCCGACTACATTTATTCATTGTTTTATCCTGTACTCGCTTTGTTAAGCAATCGGCTAGTTTACCAATTATTTATCATTTACATTATTGCATATTTTATTATATGTTCTTGCTTGTATTATTGTCACAATCGGCTAAGGGCTAGCCGATGGGTTTATTCTGCCGATTCAAGCACAAGTACAAGCAGGTTCCCGGGCACGACCCTAGGTAAGGGCCCGGGCATGAGCCCGGGTAAGGACCAGTGTATGGGCCCGGACAGCGGACGAAGATCTTGGGAGCCGATATGAGCAAGGGCCCGGGTGCAAGCACACCTTCATAACAATACCAGTAACACTAGATCATGATCAGCTAGGATCTATTTGATTTATTTATGCATTATACTTGCTTATTTTATCTAGCTTATAGCCGGTTTTCGAATATCCCTTCGATGATCGGCTAGCATGATATTTGTTTATTATTACATTATTGTCCTTGCCGTCATCGGTCTTAAGCCGATGTGTAAGTGCTACGGTGTGCATCGGCCATCGGCTGATGAAACGAGTCTAGATCGGCTTCCAGCCGATTGGCTCATTGATCTAACATTTTCCTCCTTGTCAATTACAGGGTCAAATTGACTGGCACGCCTACGAACCTCAGACTTTAGAACCTGCACTGGAGTGAAGCAAATCTCCCAGGCCTTCGCGTGTCACCCAGACGCCGAACCGGGACCCGGCGATTTTCGGCGTCAACACCACCAAATCTAACTAACCAGCATCACAGCAATTTATCCATGAGCAAACATCACTATTAAGGCGAAGTTCGATAAATTGCATTGCATGTATCAATCAAAGTATAATCAAAATGGAGTAAAACTTTCATAATTATTTGGAGGCTTATTGAGCATGGACAAATATGCTCTGCTACTATCATTCGCAAAGGCAGTGACAATGGTGCTTCCTACAAAATGGAACACAAAGATTGCTCATTATCTATCTATGCATGTATTAACCAAATATGTGCTACATATTTGAACAACATAATTTCTGCTACATCTATATTTGTAGACACATAATACAACAGTGTTGAACTAACAAATGTGAGGGCAACCCACAGATTAGTGATGTACTTCAAGTTTCAGTTTTGAGGTAACACAGAACAGCGACTATAATTCCCCAGCCCTTATCAACAGCCATCCATTCCAGCTATGTATTATCACTACTATTACATCAACTATAATGTGCTAGTATCATTTGCAAAGGCATATGACAATGTCCTGACACGGATGCAGTACCACCTCTAGTACTATCCCAAATAACTTGCGGCAGTGAAATTCCATCAAATTTTCACGACAAAATATGAGTAATTTTGAAAGGGGGAGGCACATACCCCATTGACAGACTCCCACCAGGCATCGTCAGCGACAATGGCCTAAGTCTAGGGATCGCGATCAAGTCCCGTCGCTTGCAATTCGAGCATGTCCACATTTGGAATCGCTTGCGGCATGTCTTCCAGTAGTACTTGAGCTGTTACTTGTCGAGTTGCTTTTGGCACTTCTGAAGCATCATTCTCTGCAAATTCGTGTACCTTTGAGGTTTGGAGGTGATGGTTCGCGCTTCAATTTCTTCCAGGCAACTCTCTAGAAACACGCGGAGCTTGGCATCGCTCCATCGGGCTCGCCCATCGGCCATCTAAGACCCAAGTTAGCAGATACAAATGCTACGAAATAAAAAAAATTGCAAGCCGGATGGTACCTCAGTGCAGTTGCCGGCACGGATGAGGTCTCAATCTATTGACCGGACGACGGTTGCGGGAGTCACACGTCTGACGAACACGCAGACGGCCTCGGGAGACTTCGCGCAGACGGCGGCAAGGGCTACGACGGCCACAACAACGTCGTCTTCCCCAGCTGCGGCGGAGCTGGCGTCTGACTTGTAGGAGTTGCACGAACCATCCTTGGATTCCAGCTCGGCCAGCACATCGGCACGCCCTTCACTTGCGCTTCTTCCCTTGGCTTGAAGATGGAGCGATGGGAGAGATGGCTTCAAATAGCCACCTGCATGGCATATCCTCACAGATGGCTTCGTCTTGGAGGGACATGGTGCACAGAATCTCTCCGCCACTGTGCAGCACGAGACTGATCGGTTGGCCCATGGGGAGGACGGAAAGGCTCGCCCGCCGGGAAACCTGCCACGGAGCAAGCGGGAAGGGGGTGCCGGCCGGGTTTATCCGCGTGCCCCAACAACTCGCAGCACGTTCTTCCGCTTTCTCCTCGCCCGAAGGAGCTCCAGCGGCAGAAACCCAATCCATCCCTTTCGGGCGGACCCTCACCACGAGCATGCTTCGTGCGACAAACCGGAAGATGACAAGAGCGGAAAGGGCACCGGTGGATGACGGCTATCGACTGGCTGCCTCTACTTTCGCGACCGCCTCAACGACGGTGACTCATGGGTGGCCTATGTTGAAGGAGGACGAAAGGGGAACGAGAAGAGAGAGGCAACAAACGACTGCTGCCTCACGGGAGCAGATGGGATTGAAGACAGCCGTTACCTCCGGTTTGCCTCACGCCACAATTACTACGTTTTCTTCTATCTTCACTCGCAACCGGTATATCCGAACTCTCCCTTAGTGGGTGAATAAATCTATTTGAAACGATTGAGAGTTTGGCAACATGTCCTGCTTGTCGAAAGGAGTGGTTGGAGCCTACAAACAACCATCTTCTGTGTGTAGTTCAAGTGTGCAGCACAGCGAAACCCCATATGAATATACGATTTTATAGATGACCTAAGGTCAGCGAAACAAGGAACGCTGTGTGGGTCTGTTTTGGTTGGATTCATCCTCAAGCAGATGAACTTGTTATATTTTGGAATGAAACCTTCTTATCGTACAACTCACACTTCACCGATTATCCGGTTTTATTCTGTTGGTCACGGATCACCAGTATCCCGTGTCGGCACACTAATTTGATAATATTTTCTTCACCCCCGCTAATTCGTCAAAATGGACATACGAATTAAGCTCCTCTAACATAAAATTCCCTCTTACATTATTAATAATATCTAAAATTACTTTGTGTATGAATCATGTCAGCGCTTTACTTAGAGGATTTGCTTTCCGACACACAGCACACTCACGCCAGCCGGTGGTATAGCCTCCCTCGCCGTTGTTTCGCCACCCGCGTGACACATTTACCCTTTTGTCACACCACCTGGGCATACGTACGTATGGGTATTTTTTATGTGAATATATATATACGGGTAGAGCAGTAGGGTAGATTGATACAGACGCAAGAGGAAGCGAAACCTATCTCTACCTTTTGACCTCTTGTGCGTGTGTCAGTTACTACACGGTCGCCGTACGGTACACGTACGACGTCACATGCATCGTGCATGGTTGTCTTTGTACGTACGTACACGAGTAGAGTCCGTTGCTGTCCATGGATGCCCTTATCCACAGGACGAGGTGAGGGCCAGTCTAGCTTTGGCCCCGCGCATATCTACTACTACACGACAAAGCAAATTGACGCATCCATGCGCATACTATGCATTTGGGCCAAGATATTTCCAGTGCCAGGTATGCAAATTAGGCAAGATATTTTTGCAAGCTGATCAAGTTGCTTCATTGTCGATTAGCCAATTCCCTAGGGTCCGGTATGCACGATGAACAAAGATTAGCGCGGTATCACATCTTTAACTGCTCTTAACTGATCTCCGTCCTAAAATATAGCTCATATTCTCTATTATATTATATCTAGCTGCCTTAGCGTTTAGAGAAAATAAGCTAAACATACATGAAACTGCCGGTGAATAATAAAGAATTTTTGTCTCCTCAAAAGCTAGCTATTAAGACAAAAGATTTTTATCTTTAAACTAGATTCTATTTATATATTTGGCATCCTTCGGCCTTTCACCAATATTATAATGGACTCTTTATTTTTAAATTAGATCCCCTTACACATTGGTGCTCTTTCACCGTACACTCTTCATAGACACCCATAGATCATCAACTTTCACACCTTAGTGTCTATTGGGCATATCGGTCTTGTCTAGTTTCGTAGAATTGCTATATTTTAAAACGGATAAGGTAGTATTTATTAGGCTAAAGATATTAAACTAACGAGGTTCTTATATTAATTATATGATTATAAAGAGTCTTTCTTAACCTAAAAGATAGTACTCCGCAGATAAGATGAGAGACCCTCCCCTCTTAAATTAGGTCCCTTATCCGGGGATGGCTAGTCCACGTGCGGGTAAGCAAACCCGCGTACGCGGCGGCCGTACAGGAATAACCCCGTTAAAGCCTAATCACCCCCCTAATCACTATTATTAGTGTTTAATGATTCTTAATTATAAAATAATATATAAATAAGCAGAGTTAAAAGTTTTAGATTTTAGTTAAAAGTTTCAAAAATCTAATTAAAAGCTTTAAATTTTAGGTTGAAAATTTAAAATTTTGAGTAGATTTTTTAAAATTCTTAGTTGATAGTTTTAAAATTTGAGTTAAAAGTTTCGAATGAAAGTTTTAAAGTTAGAGATGAAAGTTTTAAATTATTAGTATAAAGTTTACTCGATTTTTTTAATATTTTATTTTTTAAAAATATTATTATCTTTTAATAATTTTTTACTGCACATGCACCTCGTACCGTGCGCAGAGAAACTTTTCCGTACAATCATTTTATATTTAATTTTGCGTATGTTTTTAATGCCGGTAAAGCTTATAGTCTCTGACCTTGTCGATTATGAGGCATAGTGACGACGCGTTGTGATTTTCTCCCACAAAATATGTCGTATTTTTCCGTTCCGGCTGTGGAAACCACGCACAACCAGCGGCATGTAAAGGATGGCGGGCCGTACGCGATGGACTCGCGTTTGTGATGATTCGTGTCACGTGGCGGCGACATGCGGAGGAAGGCGATCCATCCATGCGTCTGTGTGGATGGATGGATAACGTCGAACTGGTCCACTAGCCTCGCTTTGAGTAAGGGGGTCCATGCTATTGCTGGATGGCTCTAGTGCTACACCTACACTACAGTACTAGACTCTACCCATTCTTCTCCTGGTTTATCTGTCGTGCTTGAAGCGGCAAAACTGTTTTCCCCGAAAAACCGGCACGATATACATCTCCAAAGTTCGATCATTTCACCGCAAGCTTCCCTAAATTTGTTCATCATAACCCTTTTTTACATCAGATTATAACTTAGATTAGAACATACTCCATCTGATTCCAAAATATAAGTATTTTTAAGGTTTCATAAAAATTAAGAAAGTAGGAAAATTTAAAGGTGTAAAGTTATGATTAATTAAGGAAAAAGTAAATGAAAAAATTAAATAAAAAATAATTATGAATAATTAAGATGAAAGTGTAGATGAACTACATTTGGCATTAATTTAAAATATTTGGAGACGGTGTGGGTATGAAGCTGCGTGAACTGCCTAATGCAAGCCAGCAAGTAAACAACCATTGGTTTTTAAAAAAGTGTCAATAAACAACCGGCACAGTAATTTGGTACTGTATGTACTGTTGTCCACGCCATCTTTTTCTACGGGATACTGTACGAAGTGTGACAGCGCGAAGTCATGACGTAACAGGAAGGGATGGAAAAGGACTAGACATGGCCCATCAAAAAAAAAAAAGAAAGTAAAGAGAAAGTATACGAGCTGAAACAAAAAATGATGGGAAAGAAGAAGATGGGAGCACGTAGTATGACGCTGTCTCGTGGGAACCGGACAGGCACGGATATTTCCCCCTCCCGCACCGCTCCGAATCCGAGTCCGATCCGACCGATGCGGTCGCGACCCAACCAACCATTCCCCATTCCGGTTTGGGTCGTCGCCGCGATCCTTTCCGGGCGCACGTCGCCATCCTCCGCCGCGCCCACACCGTTCGCGTTAATTCCACCCTTCCTTCTTCCACCAGTCAGATTTGGCTGACACGACGCCCTCCGGCCCCACCCACCAACACACACACATCCTCCGCCGCCGCCCGCCGTCGTCGTCCTCTCCGGTGGACGGTACAGCGATGAACGGTATGCTAGAAAGGCAAAAGCAAACGCTACCAGTCGTTACACTCGAATAAAGAGGACGTCGTCTTTCGTGCTCAAGCAGCGGAGGAAGCAGAGCGTGTGTGCAGGCGCCGTGCCAATCTTCTTTCATCTCTTCCACAAAAGAGGGACAGCGACCCGCCGGCGACTCCTCCGGCGCCGTCGCAATCCCGCCGGTCTCACTCACGGCAGGTTCCAAGGCGCCATCGCCGAGATCAGTTCCGGCCACCACCACACGCACATCGATTTCGCTATCGATCGCAAGAGCACCACAAACACACACAGATTCAGTGCTAATACCTTACTAACAAAAAACGAACAGAAGATGCAAGTACTAGTGAACATATAACATAATATTATTGGATCATTTACTTGAGCAAGGTGATTACAATACATTGGGGGGCTTCATCACCATAGGTAGATGAGTCGGCAAAAGATTTCAGATTTAAGCCAAGGTACAAAATATGCTAAATATGCTGTTGGGAGCTCTTAAAACAAAAGATTACATCAACAAAATGGGAAATCAACAAGGGGGGTTGAAATCGATCTTCATCAGCTAGTCGATGACGCAACAAACGACAGACGACAAACGAACATCAAACTAGGATAACCCCAGAAATCACTGAAATAGGCAGGGCCGCCGCGACGGCGGCCGCAATCCGGCCACCTTCCGCCATGATCAACACCATCTTCCTCCATGCTTCCTTCACCTCCTCCACACCCTATGCACAGGAGACACGGAACCACCTCCAATTTGTACTACTTTTTTTTCACCTAATATTTTTGGGTAATTTTTCTACTACCTCAAAACCCCAAAACAAATCCACCCTTCCTTCCATACTGCCTCCTCCACCAACCATGAATATTCACATGGAGATAGATATGTACAGGAATTAGTAGAAACTGAACTTAAAATCGCAAAAGAAAATGAGGGATTTTTTTTTAGTTGTGCCATCATTTTCTTCTTACCGCCACCTTCTCCATGCCATGCCATCCTTGCTACTCACAAAAGTGAACTTCCAATAGCGACCTGCAGACTCAGTTGATGATGTCGGACACCCAGGCAACGTCGGGGCCGACTCCGGCGGCGGTGGCGTCACAGGAGACGGCACCATCGCGGCTGAGTCGCTCGAACACCTTCTCACGGAGGGCTCTCCCGGACTCCACCCTCTGCACTGGCTCCTCCTCGCCGATGAGCCCGAGGTCCAGTGGCTCCAGGTTGGGCATGAAGCTGGAGGCGGTGGTCACCGCTGCCGTGGAAGCCAGGGGGGTGGTGGGGAGGCTGTAGAGACCAGCGGCGGCCTTGGGTGACCCGTAGGCAGCGGACGACACGGGGTAGCTCCACCCGCCGGACGGCGAGGACTTCGCCTTGCTGAGGCGGAGCTGGCGGAGCGAGGCCAGGACGTCGTTTACGGGCGACCCAACGCCGGGCCAAGATCCGCGACGGATGGCCGCGGCGCCGTCAGGCGACAATGGCGGAGACTCCGATGGGGGCGACTTGGGCGGAGATATCAGGGTGCTGGTCGGCGACGAGGACATGATGGTCTTGGTGAGGTAGCACTCGAACGCCTGGCGCCGCAGCGGCGAGCCGTCGTAGGACTCCGCCAGCGGCGAGGACGCGACGCTCCTGGGGCTGGACTGCTGCGCCGGGAGGACGCGGAGCTGGTCGGGGGTGTGGGCGAAGAAGCAGACGCGGCGGCGGCAGGCGGTGCCGTCCTTGCAGGGCTGCGTCCGGTAGCGCGCCGGGTGGAGCCAGCACTCGAACACGCCGTGCGCGTACTCGCAGGCGTCCCCGCGCTTGCATCCGCCCTTGCGGAAGTCCGGGCACGCGGTGCCGGAGTAGTGGTACTTGCGCGGGTCGCGGCGGCGCGCCTTCTCCCCGGGGTGCGCGAACGGGCACTCGGTCCAGTCATGGCTCCGCCCGCGCGCGCACCGCCGCACCTTGAACTCATACATCCGGAACTCATCGCACGCGTACGCGTCCACCGCGGCCGCCATCGCCGCCGCCTCCTCCTCGTCGTCAGCCCCCACGCCTCCAACGTCGCTCGACGGCAGGTACTCCCGCAGCGCCGCGATCAGGTACGGCGTCATCTCATCTCCACCCCCACCACCGCCGCTACCACCGCCGGCGAGCACATCGACTCCGCTCACCGGGAGGTGGGACCACGGCGGGACGCTGCTGACTCCTTCCCCCATCATCATCATGGCCGGCGCCGGCAACGACCTCGCCTCGCGTGTCGGGACTACGAGAGATCTCGTGGACTCGGCTTATGGACGCAGTGAGATGAGAGTGGTGGTGCGCGTTGGTGTGAGAGGCGGGGGGAGGAGGCCGAAGCGGTGCGAGCTTATAAACTGCTCCACTAACCACGGTCCACCCCCTCGGGATAAGCTCTAACCGTGGTTCTATTCTTAACCAGGGTTCCGCGTACGGAGGGTCATACCATGCAGCCGGTAACTGACGGCGTCGTGCTTTCCTTCCCAGTCGGCGCGCTGATGTACCTCACTGACAGCATTGCCCCACGGTGTTGCGGCCCCACTGACAGTGAGATGGGTGTGAAACAGGAGAGAATAATGCGGGGCGGGAGGGGGGACACGTGCCGGGCAGGAGAGGACGGTGTCAGGCATGCGGGGGGCGAGGTGGAGGGAGGGCGCGGCGGAGATAGGACACGTCGCGGGGGGTGCCCTACGGATTTGTTTGGGTAACGCTACGCTGGCCCTACTAGGTTGGGGTTTGGGGTCCGTCAGGGATTGAGATATTCCGGTAGGTTCTAGAAACCTTGGGTAGCGACTGGGGTGCCGCTGTTTGGACGCATGCGTGTATACCGGGGTGGGCCCGGGTTGCCGCGGATTGGCCGCTGGTTCACCAGCGAATAAGGCTCGGATCGGAAGGGAGGGCAGTGGCAAATCATAAGTTTAAAATAATTAATATTTAATTAATTATATACTAAAAATTTATTTTATTTTACGTGTCGTTAAAAATCCTAACTAAACCTGTGAATCGAACGCACTCTCGGTACTTGGGGCTATTATTGAGATGGTGTAGAGAGTAAGTGAACCAACTTGATCGAAGGGTTAGGGGAGAATTTGCGAGGATGGAATAAATATACTGCAATATGCTGCTGATACTATTTGCTGATGAAACTATCTTTTTACTGCAAGATGATCTACAACAAGCGAGGAACTTGAAATATATACTCTGTTTGTTTGTGCAAATGGTGGGCTTAAAAATTAATTTTCATAAAAAAGAAGTATTTTATATTGGGAAAGCTAAAATGACACAGGAAAGTTTTAGTCAATCTTTTACCTGTCAAACTGGAGAACTACCTATAAGATACTTGAGAGTCCCTATAGACAAAAAAGATTAAGAAATGAAGATTGGAAATGTATTTTAAATCTTCAAACCTACTGAGATTTGAGGCTGTCCCTAGATTTGTCACTGTTGTGGATGTTGCAGCGTGCCGACGTGTCGACCGGGGCTGGAGAATGGCTGGGTTTCGAGTTACCTCGTTGCATGCCCGTTGGGCCATTGAATTATTATCGTGTGGCCCTTATTCGTTGGTCGCTGCCTTCTTTTCTTTTGTGCTCCGGCTGCCTTTGTCTCGGTCCATGGACCATTGTCTAGATGCTAGGTGGCCCTCGATGATTGTCCGTGTCTCTTGTCCATTGCACCGGCTTCAGCCATTATTTGTGGGTTGTTTTCATCGATTGGTCCGCTCGTCCTTGCTGCTTTTCGTGCGCCGGATGGCGTGGCAGTGGGCTGTACCTGTTCGGTGAAGTTGGCCCATGGACTTGCTGTCGATGCCATGTGGATCCCTTTTTTGGCTCGAGCCAACCATGGAACAGGTCTTTGCCGTCGGGTTCTTGTTGTGCGTCAGGCTCTTTTTCTGTTCATGGTGCACCGGTGGAGGTGGTACATGTTATTGTGTGTATGTTTTGTGGGTTCTGTTTTTTTTTTTTGTCTCTTTGTACGCAGTGAGCCTTCTCCATGAAGATTTGTGGTGCGTTTCTCTCGCTGACTATGCGTGCGTGGCTGCGTCTCTACTTACTTGAAGTATTTTTCTACTATTAGGCGTTTCTTTCCTCGGCCATATCAGCAGCGCCGAGTGGGCATGGCCTATGCACCTGAGGTCTTTGTGGTGTGAGGTAGCGAGATTCGTATACACTGGTTGGATCAAGGGTGTTTGTCTAGGGAGTTTTGGAATTGTACCGTTTGCTACTTCTTTGTTTCTAGTGAGGTGCGTGCTATTGTTACCAGAAGTAACATGTCTGTTACGCTGCTAGCTGGGATCGTCTGCCATCGTGGTTATGCTTGGTTGCTTGTTAAGGATTTTTATTAGGGTTTCTCTTTAAGTTTTTAAATGATTTCTAAAAGTGTATTACCAAATGTCTTATTAAATAAATAATTTTTCGGGTGTGACAATAAACTAGCTCAACAGACAAAAATAGCAAATGAATGGCAAAATATCTCTCTAACTGAAAAAAGGAACAGACAGTATGGAGCCTTACAAAGCATGGTGTTTTTACTGTGAAATCCTTCTATATGGCAATGAAATGTCAAGACTTACCATACCCACACAAAAAATTATGGAAGTACAAAATACCTCTGAAAGTTAAAATCTTTGCCTGGCTAGTCTTGAGAAAGAGTATTCTGACAAAAGATAATATGAAAATAAGAGTTTAGAATAAAGGGGAGTACAAGTGCTAATTCTGTAATGCAGAAAAATCTATTGATTATTTATTTATTCACTGCCCATTGGCTAGATTTGCTTGGAATGTAATAGAGTTCCTTTGGTCTGAAACCAATTCAAATTACAAGTAACCTTCTAGGGAGTTGGTTAGGTAATTTTGATCAAAAACAAAAACTGCTGGTGATGGTAGGGGTGGCAGCAATGCTGTGGGCCACTTGGAAATTAAAAAATAGGGTTTATTTTTTAAATGAGCGACCTAAAGACCCCGTTGAGCTAATTTTTGTTGCATGCTCTTTGATTACATCTTGGTCGATTATGCAGAAGCATGAGGAAAGTAGAGAAAAGCTACAATGAGAGCACGACTTGTAAAGCAAGTAACCGAGGAGGTATTTAGCTCGTATTTTGGTTGGAGAAGAACCAATAGAAAGATTATGCAAGGATGAAGACGGACAGGAGAAACAAGGAAGGAGACAACATGGGAAAGATCTTGGCGCTGGGATGTTTGTTTTGCTTCTCTATTATGTTTGTTTTGCTATTTTGTCCTGGTGCTTTCACCCGTCGGTTAGCATAATTAGAGAGCCTCATAGACCTGCATCTTATTTTGCCATTATTGCCGCCCTGGTCACCTGTGGTGAAAAAAAGGAACTCTGTGTGTTTTTCTTCTGAAACTTTGTAGTGAACAAGCTTATCTTTTCTGTTAATAGAAACGGAATTAGGATCAGGTGCAGTCGGTAGTGAGACTGTAACTTATGCAGTTCACTGCCTGCTTTTAGATCTGAATCCAAGGGTCAAAATGCATCCAGGTACTGGATACCACTGTAGCAAGAATTGTTTAGTGATTGCCCATCAACACTGTAGCTAACGATCTGGTCTGTTCATCAAGAAAATGGATGGATGCAATTGCGTGCAGTAGCTTAACTTGCAGTCGTTATTAAAACTGCAGGTGATCCCAATCCATGGAAACGGGAGGTGGTCTTCCCCACCTCCATATCAAAAAGAGAAAAAAATACGGAAAGAGCTCGTACGGCAATCCAAGGACTGGGGTAGCGACAACCAACGCTGGCATGATCCATCCCCACCTAGCGGGGGCGACTCGCGTGGCTCCGCCACGTTCGCAGGGTGGCCATACCGCAAGCCACACGCGGTCACGCGACCTGCGCAGGCACACGCCACGCTGGCTCTGGCTCTGGCTCTTGCGCCACCGCCGCCTGCGGCTAGCAGGCGACGACTAGAAGAGGCCGGTCCCACGTGTCGGCCTGAAACAACACATTTCTCTTGTATCTGTTCCCGCGGATGAGAAAATGCCTCTTGCATTTGTATACGGATAAGGTGGTGTTATTTTGGTTTATGTCATGTGTCTCTTGTTTCTGTTAGTATGTTTTTTAAAATAAAAAATTGTGTGTTTTTTATAAACGTTTTTTATAAAAAAATTTAAATAGATCTATTTTTTAATTTTTTTAATAGTTAATACTTAATTAATCATATATTTCTCGTTTTATGTGTGTCTTATAAGTCAGATGAAAAAGCCAATCAAATACCGTCTGAATTTATAAAAAGAATTTTTATTTTTCTTTACACGTCTTTTCCTCCTCAATTCCAGTGCCACTCCTACGAGTAGTACCGTATGGCATACTCGATCTTTCTGGCAGATCGAGAACTTCTAACGCACAAGTTGGATGTCGATAGAGCCGCGCCATACGTGACCGCCACAAGCCACAACAAGGACATAAAACGAGAGCGACCGAGAGAGGTGATGCATCCATCCATAGTTCCCATGCCCTCGCCTCGATGTTCTGCCTCCTCGCCGGCCGCCGGTCTTCGCCGTCACGTCGCGACAAAACACGCACGGTTCGCCGCCGTACGTGCGACCTAGTGGCACGTAGACACGTACCGCTCCTCAATTCGGTGCGATCGAGTAGGCTGGTGCGACGTTTTCTCTTGGCCGAAACGGACGCGACTATAAAAGCAGAGGCGCGCATTTAGACCGGTGTGAGGTCAGCAAAGGGGACGTGCAACTGCGGGGGCCGAAACGGCACGTATCTGGCCCGGAAAAAGGAGACACCGCTCTCGCAAGCCTCCAAAAATTGGTAACGGCCAAGCGAGACCATACAGCAGTAGCAGTAGTACTGATTGTGTTCACCGATGGCGACTTGGCGTCGAGGTTCAGCTATATCAGCCAAAACAGCTGCAAGAGAGTAGTAGGAGTAGTACGGTAATATGGGAAATTTGTCTGGGAAAATTCGGTTCTTGTGCTGAAAATCCTTACGGGTGAGACCATAACCATCAGGGGTACTGTTACACGTGTACGCCATCTTATCCTGACTCACGGTGCGAACGTACAGCGAGGGGACAGTCCGATTGAGATCTGGCAGGGAGGAGGAGAGACGAGATAGAGGAGAGAGAGAGAGAGAGAAATGGGCGTGGAAAAGGTTCGAAGGGGAGCGGATCGGAAGGAATCGTGGTTTGGGTGGAGGGGGTACGTAGTACGACGGCGCTCCACGCGGCGGGGGCTAATCACGAGAAGTGGCGCGCGCGCGGTACGGCTGCGGGGTCCCTGGTCGCCACGTCCCCCGAGCCCCGACACGACTCCCACGCCGACGCCGACGCCGCGCTGCTGTGCATCATCAGTGCTCTACAGTGCCGCCCGGCCCGGCTGGTAGGATTTCTTCTCCCGCTATCTCCGACCCAAAATATTACTCTCGTTGTTCTGGAATATAAATATTTTTAGATTAGTTAGTAGATATTAAGGTTAAGAAAAAAAAGATAATAAATATAAAATGAATGAAGGTGAAAGAATAGACAGAGGTAAGATAAGAAAAAATTTAATAAAAATAATTAACGTGATAAATAGTGCTACGAATAATATTAGAAATTCTTATATTACAGAACAAAATTTAAATCTTAAAAATTCTTATATTTTAAAATAAAAAAAGTACTATCTTTATAGATTAAATTGAGAAATGATCGATAGATCCATCTATCTTGTGGAAAAAATAAAAAACTTATTGCTACTACTATTACTTATGATGGGCTGATAGTTGATAGTGTTCATTATACTATTTTAGAGAGTTATCGTCTTCTATGGTACAGTGGTTACCCGGACGTTTATGGCAGTACCCGGCGGTTTGGTGATCCAGGGCAGCTTGTCGATCGAGATGGTAATAGTACGTGCTGCCATCAGAGCTTTAAATGACACATCGTGCTGCCATAAACCGGGCCGGTCAGGATAAGTGTAGGTCGCTGGGGAGCAGCATGACCAGCACGCATGATAAAACTCAGGCCATGCTCGATGAATGCTTGCTTTGCTTGATCGGTCGGTCTCTGATCTACGGTAGCGTTTGTGTAGGCCGCTAGCTAGAGGATTTGTCCAAAGCTGCTAGCTCCGCCTTTGGCTTTTCCAAGCGGTTTCGTGTATGGCCAGCAGCAGCAAGAAGCAACCAACACCTTCTTGGCTTTGCTTGGGTTGGAATCGTTGGATGGCTTTGCTCCCTGCCTAGGTTGTTCCCTCATTCCCTACCTAGTGTGCACCCATCATTGTAGCACATCTCTGATCATCTCTTCCTCCTTTGCATCAATCCCCTCCCTGCTCTATCTTTAGCTGCAGAGTGCAGAGCCTGCTGTCTCTGTAGCTTCAGACCCAAGGATGGCCAGGCTACTCGATCCTAGCTGCATAGGAGGAGTGGTACATGCAGTGAGGTGGGTGACATGTTCCCGTGCAGGATAACGCATGGTTTCCGGCATATCTCAGCTGTTGCGACAGATTGATCGGTCACTTTTGTTTTGCTTGCCGGTGTGGGTATGGGTGTTTGCTCGCTTGCTCCGATCTGGGATTCCAGAATCTTCTTTGTTTTCCAGGACGTTTCGGGAAGCACGAACTTTACCAGACTATTCTCTCCGTCTCTTAAAATACTATTATTTTTTTATTAAGATGTGTCATATCTAATACTATTTTTTAAAAAATAAAGAGAGTATTACTTTTAGAATTTAAATTTGTTTTATAGCACTACTATTTCTCTATTTATCTTTCTATCTTAATCAATTATAAATTTTTTTATTTAATTTTTTAACCCCAACATTAATTTTTTAAAAAATATTTCTATAAGAAGAAGAAACCAGCTTCTCAATCGCCCGTGCCGCATCCGTTGAAGCAAGCGTTGATGCCGATCGACCCACGGTGGCCTGCCCCTGCCGGTTGATCGACACATGAGAGACGCGTGAACCGTCCGGCGCGCGCAACATCGCGTGACCCATCCGTCCATCAATCGATAGGTGCGCGCCCCACGCGACGACCTGTCTCCTTCGGCTCGGCCAACCAACCAAGTTCGCCTCGTCCGGATAAGCGCGACACCGCGTTTCGCGTACCTGGGAAGCGATCCGACCCGTGGGCGGTGGCCGGTCCGAACGGATGAGCCGGTGCCGGTCGATCCACCCCCATCCACGGTTCCACCGCTGCAGGCTGCATGAGCCTCTCCCCAGTGGCTAGCTACTGCTGCCGCTTTACTTAAAAGCGATGGAGTTAGCTATAATTAGGAGGAAACCCAACGCGTATGACTAATGACTATTCCCTGGTCTGGTCTCCGGATTGGGAGATGCTTGCTAGGTTTTTGTTACAACTCAAATTACAAGCATTACCAATTAGCTAATCATTATTAACATGTGTTAATGACGGTTTAGAAGGTAATAACAACTGCCTGTTTAGAAGGGGCATGTCCTCCTGAGACGACGCTATCTCTCCCGAACAGATGTTCCAGCTTGTAATATAAATATATATGATTATCTACAGATACAATACACAGAATCATTGATCCACTATTATTCTTCACGGGTTTGTTCGTGGTCATCTAGTGGCTGCGTGCTCTGTACGACCGGGCGCTATAGTAGTACTCTCTTGTTTTTATGCAGCGAGTAAACTCGGTCTCCGTAGATGGCGTACGTTTGATGGGATGCAATGGTCGGGTGGGGTCCCGCTGGAGTACTTGGCTGCCGGCCATGCTGTCCATTCCTAATCCTCTCTAGCTAGCGCGAGTCGTCTTGCCTGCCGGGGTGCATGGCAAGCTCGGTTTGACACCGTGTAGGATGTACTAGTAGGAGTAGCAAGATAGGAGGCCATGGGGCTAGCATGGTACACTACGCAGTGTTTCAGATTGTCAAGATTTGGATGCTTCACCGTCTTCACAGAAAAACCGTGCAATATCATAGTGCCTATTACTGTTTTTGTTAGTAGCATATAGCAAAGTAGTGGAGCCGTCGATATTTAATTATGGTCTTCCTATTATGACTGTAATCCACCTAAATCCGTTCCTAATTATTGAATGATCGACAAAATACCATGATTAGGGCTTCTTTAGAACGCGAGATATAAAACACAAAAATAAGATAAACGTATAAATATGATAGGATTGTGTATGCAGAATATAGGATTGAAAAACATACCAAAAAAAGATATTTATGTTGTCTAGAACACATGAATAGAGTAAAACGCAGAATCCTTCCAAAGCAAGCACAAAATATATTTTTTGTTTCCTTATATGTGTATAAAGTATGATCATTTAGAGCCACATACATTGATTTACCTCGGACTTCTAAAAGAAAAAAAAGTCCTAATGGACGTTGAAATTCATATGGATTTTTAGTGAAATCAAAGGCAAACGAAAAATTCCTCCAAATTCCCTTTGCCTTCTCTCTCCAATCCAAAGGGTTAAATAGTAACTCAATCTAATAGTAATTGAAACCTCCAAATTTCCTCTAAAATTTCTACAATACAAAGGAGGCCTTACCTATCAAGGAGGTGATGAACAATATGTTAACGAATGCCAAGGAAGTGATTGTCATGCGAGAAGCAACAAGTTTTCTATGTTCTAATAGATTATTGGTATTATACGATAATTTCTTCGAAACTCACATAAAAACAGCATACCGTTTTTTTCGACAAAAGTCTTTAAAGCCCAGCTTATAAGAAAGCCAAAGCCAACGTACAGCCGAGTTATTGCTGGAGTTGCCAGTTTTACATCAAAAGATCATAAACATTGTTCAACTAGACTAAAGACAGCAAACCAAGGAGCAACAAATCTGTCTTGCCAAAGAAAGACCTAACACACCACCAGATAGTTTGAAACATCAAAAGAAACACATATCTCAAAAGAAAACAGACTACCTCGCTTTACTTCTATCCACTCTAAGACTACTTAGGTTTGTCTGAAGGAGATTTGTCCAGGTTTCCACTTCTGTAGCTTTAGAGTATTTCCTCAGTCTTCTACTATAAAAGAGTAGTAATGATACGATACATAATCCGTAGGGGAGAAGAAACAACTCTATCCTGAAAGACTAAATTATTTCTAGTAAGCCAAAGATTTTAGCAACCAGCTCCTAAAATCATCAATTTTATTCTTTTGTTTTCAAAACCCCTTCTTATGCCCTATTTGGCAGCGCTGGTTTACCAGCTTATTTAAGCCACGCGTAAAACGAGAAACGTCATTAGCGCGTGATTAATTAAGTATTTACTATTAAAAAGTTAAAAATGGATCTATTTGCTTTTTTAAAGCTACTTTCATATAGAAAATTTTTACAAAAAACGCACCGTTAATCATTTTAGAAAGCGTGCGCGCGGTATACGAGAAAAATAAAGCTGATGCCAAACTGAGCTACCGAACACAGCCTTACTTGAATTAACTCAAAAAAATCACTGAAATTTAGAGGCATTTTATCCCAACACAAAGAATCTCTACACATACATCAGACAAAGTTTGCCATAGGACAACAGAAAACAATATAGCTAGCATCCTCTAACCGATTACAAAACTTACAATGAACATCTTCTTTCCAGTTCAACCTTTTTAATTGAACAGCAAATTAAATCTTATCTCTATAGGTTAGCCACAAAAAGTATTTAATTTTAAGAGGGATAGAAGCAGACCAGATAGCACACATATTTTTATCCACAACTCCTCTAAAAGATAGAGCTCAGTGCATTAATATAGAGGTGAAAATTTTCTTCTTATTTAAAACCCAAACCAATTCATATTAGTAGAGAAAGCCATAACCAACTCTCTCAAATATTTTCAAGTATTCCGCTCGAAGTTTATTAAAACCCCCTCGAAGGTATACCGCTTTCATCCCTAATCTTTCTACCTAAGCTATGTGAGACACCTTTTAAGCTCTCTGATAATAGATGTACTAAAAGTAGTTGTATAGGAAAGGTGGGGGTGGATTCTGTTAGAAGTTGTGACCTGGTGCTTAGAGCCCAAGGTTTTGACCGGTTCCTTCCTTACCCTAGGCCGTAGTCGATAAAGATCAGCCTGCTCCTGACCAAGCGGCTTTATTATCCTCTTTGTCCTTTGGGTTTGTTGCCCATCACATGGCCATGAACCACATTCATGTCTGCACTAACACACCGAACAAAACAACCAGTACTCCTTGTTTAGTAGTACTATTAAATAGTAATCCTCACAAACCACACTTAGCGTTGTTTGAATTGATTTATTTGTTAGTTTATAAGTTATACGTAAAACAAGAAACATTATTAATACATAATTAATTAAGTATTAACTATTAAAACTTAAAAAATAGATATATTTGATTTTTTTATACTTTCATATACATATTTTTTAAAAAAATATACTATTTTACGTTTTAAAAAACATGTTAACGAAAATCAAGAAAAAATTAGAAGTAATAAGCAGAAGCAAACGCTGCCTTAATAATCACACTAAGTACTCTATTAGTACTAGTTTTGTGGGTTCAAGTCGAAATGGTGTACTTAATTAATTAACCATTCGATCGTCTCGGTCGCCTGGCGTGGTGGTTTGCTTTCCACTTCGAGATCCTTGCGGGCCCTGCACGTGTGCTTGGCATGTGGGCAGGGCTTTGCTTAGCTTATTTTAGCTTTTAGCTTAGCTAGCTTAATTATTGTATCTGGCTGCGTAGCACACTGCAGATTCTTCCTTATCCTCCAGAAGAACCTGTAGATGGTCTAACTATCTGATGGTCATAGCTAAACCATAATCAAAATAAACAACACCAGATTAGTACAGCTACTGTCTCTTTATTATTGGATAGTACTGTCTTCATTCTAAAATAAATTTACGAATCTAAATAAACATTTATTCAGCTTTATATAAAAAATAAAATCTTTTTAAAACGAAGACAGTACGGCATACTCTATCTTGGGTATCTCTCTAGCTTTTCTGTTTGTGTGTGAGCTAGCTAGCTAATTAAAGCAGCTGTAGCTGCTAGCGCACCATCCAGCAATCTTCAAATGTCCACCCAATTAACAAACCGACCAAGCCGTTAATCTGACTGGACTCAACTCAACCATATAAATACTGTCGTTTAGGCTTGCAAGTTGCAACATCATCCCACCGAGAAGCGCACAGGATAAAATTTGCGTCCCGATCAGGTTGAGCAAAGCCCGTAATTTGGGCCGCTATGTCCATACGGACTCACGGTTTTTTCGCCTAGTTAATTAATTTAATCAGCCGTGGTGACTAATCCACGGTTGCAACGAAGTCCAAGTTCGCGCCCAATGGCTGGCCCCGTTTGTGGGCGCAATTATATGAGCCGAGAGTATGCACTCTGTCGGTCCTTAAAATTTATTATTTTAGTTAATTAAAAAGAGATTAAATACTTTCTTTATTTTAAATTATTTGTCATTCTAGTAAATCTCACACTAACTAAGGAGCTATAGTAAATTATATTGTTATCTTTATTAAATACATTACAGTTGTATTTCTAAAACAGCCATTAACTCTAATTAGTTAAGATGAAACAATAAGAGCTATGAGCGCATTAATATGTGTCTACATTGATGAAGGGTAAGAAGAGAAGTTCATATCTAAAAGTGCTTTAGAATATGAGAATGATAAATATTTTGATAAAAAATTTAAATTCTAGAACGATAAGTAATTTGAAACGGAGGGACTATAAGATTAAAAGACTATTGTACTCTTAATTAATGTAAAGAAAAAACAAAAAAAAGGATTGGATGATTAAAACGATAAAATAATATTAAAAAGATTAAGTGGAACTCATGCTAAAAAAATACTTTTTATGAGACAAATTATTTACTTAAAACACCAGTGTTTTAGAAACAAAGAGAGTAAGTTTGCTGCTACCTTGCGCTTTTTCAGCGGCACGGGGAGGCGGATGGAGGACCGGTGTGGAGCACGTAACAGCGACGTGCTGATGTGGCAGGTTTGGTGGTCGCATTATCCTCATGATCTAGCGAGTGAAGACATGATTAGTAGTTAATCTATGTGCACTGTCCCAGAGTTGATTGTTGTGTGGAGCAAGCAGACAGCACATGACGTTAACTTCGTTTAGTACACTGCGAGAATGAAAAAAGCATGACCATTTGCAAGTCTCTTATAAGCCAGCGCTGCAACTGATCAGCTGGATTACCAATTAGCATAGAAACCAACCTGATGCTCTAGTTGAAGCTAGGAACAGCTCGAAGCACAAGATGAGATAGACGGTTCATGGCACCCTGCATCGATCTCGCTATCGATCTTGTTGTCTCTGGGCACAATCAACGATAATATCACATGTATATCTTACTGTTATCATGTTTATTTCGTACGATAATTTTCTTTTTTAAAAAACCTTACGTTTTCATGGTGACTATGGTATCTCAGGTAACGGTAATCCTACCAAAACGGTAAAATAAACCGTGTCCACGACATGATCAATCGATCGTACGTTGCAATCTTAACAGACCAACCGCTTGATATCTCCTTGCTGTAACCTATATATACATCCTCGTCAGCCTTCCGATCGATCGGAGAAAACCATGGCCTTTTCTGCAGCTTTTGTTGGTGGCGACCTCATGCCCGCCGATTGATCGCCGTCGCCGGCCGGCCAGCCAGCCAATCCGTCGGTCTCTGACAAGTCAATCCTACCTAAAATGAACCGTTGTTAGTAAGAACGGCCCGGCCGGCCGACGTGGCACGGCATCCGATCCGGATAAGATCATCAGGTTTCATCCCATGGCGTGGTCGGAACATGCAGACTAGTTGTAATAACAAATTTAATTAGGGAAGATCGATAATTAAGACGCTAGAAAAACATCATTATAGCCACATTATGGATTGCAACCCAAGCAAAGCAGCCGTCTCCCAAAATTCTTCTTCTAGGCTACTAGCTAGTCTCTCCGTTTGAAAATATAAACATTTTTAGTTTTCAAATTTTATACTAAAATATTTCTGTATTGATTCTTATGATTTTCATCATTCCAATTACTTTAAAGTCAGTCAAATATTTGAAAAGAAAATTCAACTAATTTAAAATTTAAAAATTAACAACTAAAATAATAAAAGAGAATATTTTGACCTAACCTTAATATTGGTTAAACGTTCTAAAAATTTTTATATTTTAAAATAGAGAAGATAGATAGCCATGTTTACACAAAAAGGTGGTACTAGCTTGTAAAGGTTACTCCAGGATTACATCTGGTTAATTAAACCAGAGTAAAGTACTAGCAGAGAGAGATGATGGCGACGTGGCGGTCTGGTGGATACATGCATGGATAAGAAAGTGCGATCGAACTGAGTTGTCTGGTGAAGCTAGTGGTCGAGATGCAGATGGAATGTTTTGATTTCTTTTGTCCCAAGGTTTGCTTTAGTTGTGTGGCTGGGACGAATGCTACATGTGGCCAACTCAATCCTGGTCTAGCCACGTACAACTAGCATAGACGACAGATGCTGCTACTAACAAAAAGGGCGGATCAGTCGACGAGTGTGTTGTGCTAAGCTGAGCGAGAGCCTGGCGGTCAATTCGGAGTAGGTAGGAGACCGTTTGATTAGTTGGTTCGTATACAAGATTGGAATCCGAGGAGGAGGAGGGTAGTTAGCATGCAACGTAGCAATGCGGTTGAGTCATCAACGGATCAGTGATAAAGCAACGGTGCCCCGTACACGTACGTGGTGCGGAGCGGCGATCTCCCACATGCGAGGGCATGTGCCCGCGAGGCGACGCTGCACACGTCTCCTTTTTCTCGCCGATGACTCGAGATCTCTCGAAGGCGCGGCCCGGCACGGCAACGGAAGGAGTTTCTCACGGTAACACAGGGTTATTGTCGATAATAGTAATATCCCAGTATCCTTATCATATTTAAATAAATTTAGAAAAAAAATAATTTTTTTATAAATTTTATATGATTTCTCATATATTGCTGAGAGTATCGAGGTAACCGTGCTTTACCACTGCGATACGATATCGATTGGAGAAACCCTGAACACCGGTGACACATGAAACGCAAGTACGTGAAGCCGTAGAGGGGGGAGGTGGCATGCGGCGAGGTGCGCCACGCTGGATGGGCACGTCGCGCGCGGCGGTGCACCACGGCGGCGTCGAACACGCCGGTCGTGTCCGGCGCACGCAATTACTCGTGCCAACCCAACCCAACCCGACCCGGCGGGTGTGGCGCAAGCGACGGACACGGACGCGACTACTCGTGCTCCGAGACAGAGAGGCACAAGCGTGACCGTTAAAGTGGCCCGTAGGTTGCTTCTCGTCGTTTGGGCCTTTTTCTTGGTCTCGGCCCATCTTACTAAACGGGCCTTTCAACGTATATGTCGCTGTATTTGTCACTGATTATGTCACTGTATTTGTCACACATTGCAGTAGTATGCCGTAGTACTCCCGTGCAAAGCTCATGAGATGGCCGGTGATTGGATCTTTCATCAGATATGGCAAACACGCGAGGGCAATTCGATCCTCTCTTCTTCAGACGTTCTGGACTGGCTGTATTCCCATTTCCTGATCCGAAATCTATTTTGTACTACTTTGCATCCGTGATGTCTCATCTCGGGAGTAGAAGATTCCAAGTTTCGACGATAGATGCTGTTGTCGATTTTCTGCTGCCAATTCTTGAAGCATTTATTACCGCGTGTGTGCAGTTACTGTGTCACAATTATTTGACAGTGATCTATCCTCATCTCTGTGTAAAAGATTCCAAGTTGCAACTATACATGCTGTCACTTCCTGCTGCCAATTCTTGAGGCATTGATGACTTATATGGTTACTGTGTCACAATTATCTGACAGCAATCTGCATGACAGCACATTGCTGCCACAGAAAATATCCTGTCTTAACTCTGACGAGCCAACCAATCCTTCTTCTCTTGTGCAATTTACACTATGCATCCTTCTCTTCAACAATACTGTAATCACCACCAATGAAACAACAGTGTGTCTCGATACTTGAAAAATCAACATGTTTAGTGCACGATCAATCTTTGTTGACGGGTTGATCCTAAATTATGGGTTGTTTGCTCAACTGTCGCCTTCAGATTTCTTGTCTCTTCAGGAATCTTCACTGATTTACCATCGTCCTTAAACCAAAAAAGGAGGAATCTTTTGCAGCATCATATCACTCTTGCAATAATTCTTGTTCACTGTTTAGATAGATAATAATACTGTAGTTCTGAACTGCTACTACGAGCAAAAATTGGTCAGGAAAGAGACGCGAATGGTTTCCGATACGTTCCTTCCATCTGAAACTCTGAACTTAGGGTCAACCTAATATTTTTTTCGTTATCTGTACCAACATGTGCTGAACAAACAAGATGAGAAGTGTGTTGGGTTTCACCAAGTCTACCTGGCTTCAATTGTAGACGCAACTAACACATGCTTTCCCTGAATAATCTCAAAGACGCATTGCAGGTCTGACCTACACACGCATCGTCTAGTTTCTTCAACGAAAATGTCGAAATGGTCCCAGTAGTCCTGCATGCTGCCGTGTGACACAGCTTCAGAAAAGGAGTGGATCTCATCGTCTAGCCGCCTCTGATGGCTCCATCACGACCCAGGACTTTGCCCGCCAGAATTAGGTTTCCGATCACATCTCCGGCTGAGACCATCCATCCATCACACAGCAGCTAGCAACAAAGTCTTGCAGACCATACATACGATATCCATGGAAAGCCAGAAAGCGATATATCGAGAGCTAGCTAGCCCAAATTATTTGATATTTGGTTCTACTTTTTACGAGCAATTCTTCAGCCATCCTTTACGTTACGTGATAAGTGCACCACGTAACGCGACAGGATGCATGAGTCGACGTGAAACATCTCGCAAGATGGAGAGCATGAGTGATGATCAATTGGAGCAGATCTTTTCAGTCGTCGTTCGTCTGGTGTGTGCAACGTGTGCAGGGAGAAGGGACCATGGCGACCAATGGGGATCTGACGGGTGCCATGCATCATGGCCTCGATCACCCTTCGGTTTTGCCGGCGTCGATTGGTTTGACGTCGCTGCAGACGTGTCTGGCCGGGCCGGCTCCGGCTGGGCCGCTGCCTGCCTCCTGCAGAGAGTCGGCGCCGGACGCCGGGATGGCCGGTGTCCGTCCACTTCAGACTCTGCTGTTTCGAGCTGATTTTACGGCAGATGGACGCTGACCGTGTGGGTTCAACAGTGTCAACTAGTATGATATACTCCCTCCGTCCTAAAAAGCTTTGATATTTTAAGAATTTTTAGACAAATTAGCTCTAAGTAAAAATGACCGATCGAGTTGTCCCATTTATTAGTTGGGGTTGTTATTACGGTGCTTGACAAATTGACAAAAATTAAGTGCGTATGTACACAAGTCACGGGGAATATTTCTTGCATGCAATTACTTAATGAATGCTAGTACAACTTATATTTGCCACGTGGTACCAGTAATAGCACTATTACACATTGGCACCATGCCCACAAAAATTACACAGGACAAAGTAAGCATTAGCCAAATTCAAAAATTCAAAATAACCCATAGATGGTGCTTTGGTGCCAGAGAGTACCCCCTCCATTTCATATAAATCCTAAAGGAGCCAATTTTATATCATTCCCTTCATCAACCCTCAATCCAACTCAGCAGCCCACACATCATAATGGCAATAGATCTAGATTTACCACCAAAAGATAAAGAAGATGGAGGGTCTTTACCTGACGTCAATGGAGCACAAGCTGATCTAGAAGAGGATGGAAGACCTGTAGCTGTCCAAGAAGATAACCCTATTTGAGTTGCTGGCCAAGAACATGAACAAGTTGTACATCCTTTTGATATCAACTTTAAGGGGCGGACTGGAGGGGATAACTCGAAGAATAGAGCAATGCGAGAGAGGATAAGGTAGCACGTCGCAAGGAAGCAATTGAGGAGAAAAATTGAGAGGACCATAATGATTATATGGGAGAAGTCCTAGATATACTAATGGAAAACCCTTTTTCTAGGTGGCCAAAAACGATTTTCATAGGTCGGCCTGGTGCTTGCCTCTAACTAAAGGTCTATAAAAATAGTCAATTTTCGCAGGCGGATACACACCCGCCTGTGAAAATCGATTTTCACACGCGGCATTTTCATGGACAAGTACCTAAGACACCCGCGTGTGAAAAGGTTTTTGGGGGGAAAATGAAAATAATCATGGAAGCAACGGATCCAGGAGCCAATATCCGTATGTCGTCGTTGTTGATCCATCACTGTTGCTCCCTCCACTAGATCCAGGAGCCGATGTTGTCCTTCGCCATTGCCGAGCCGTCGCCATCTCTCCCCTCCTCCACCGCCGCTACTAGATCTAGGAACCGATGCGTTCAGTCATCGTCTCTCCCCCTCCTCCACCTCCATCACTAGACCTAGGAGCCAATGGCATCCATCGTCGTCGTCGCTTCCCTCCTCCAGCATTGCCGCCAGATCGAGGAGCGGATGCCGGACCTCCACGTGCTCCAGATCGGATGGCCCGACCTCCACGAGCTCTAGATCCAAAGCTCCGGTGGTACGGTCTCCTCTCCTCGATGTGCGGTCGCCGCCGCTGAGCCCTACCGCCCAGCACTGCCACCGGTTGATGGATCTTGGCGTCGCCATGGTATCACTGCAATTGGATTTGAGAGAGAGGAGAGGTGAGCTAGATTTGAGAGAGAGGAGAGGTGAGAGAGAGAGAGGAGAGAGTTGGAGATAGATGTGCTTAGAATTTATGGTGTCGGGCTTTTATATTGTGTCGAGCCTTTTTACGGGCGTTTGTATTACTCTATTTTTATAGGTGGACCATTTAAAGGAGCCCATGTGGATATCAACATTTCCATAGGCGGTCCTTTAAGTGGTCCACCTGTAAAAATAACTCTATTTTTGCAGGCAAACCTCTTAATACCGCCATGTGAAAATCAATTTTTATAGGCGGTCCGTGATTGGAGAACCCCGTTGTATTTTCATAGGCAGGATTTCTTTAGGTTGTCTGTAAAAATAAAGGGATGTTGCTAAAAATGGTTTCAGTAGTGATGATCCCACTTTTTTGGTCAAGAAGCTAAAACAACAAGTTCTATGGGACATTTTTTGGATGGTAAAACAACCACCTTTGGAGGACGAAGGGAGTAAAATGTTTTAGGTTTGTTCTAAGTTGAACTTCTTTCAAGTTTGATTAAGTTTATAAAAAATATAGTAGCATTTTCAACATAAAACAAATATATTGTAAAAATATATTCAATGATGGATTTAATAAAACTAATTTGGTGTCGTAGATATTGCTATGTTTTTATATAAACTTGATTAAACTTGATGAAGTTTGACTTATGATAAATCTAGAACATCTTTATAATACTTATAAAATAGAGGAAGTGCCAATTTAGAGTAAATATCAGGGTTGTTTTGCCGGACCCAACCATAAACATACTCATAGGCTCCATATGTCATGAACCAAGTACAAGGTATTGTTGGTATTGAGGCATTGAGCTACATACACCAACCAATTTAATATAGATACATATTGAGTTGTATAAACCAACCAATTTAATAAAAAGTTTAAATTAATAGAAAAAGATAAAGAATTTACTTATACTCTAATAGACAACTCTAATTATGTGATGTCCACAGACCTAATGGAAGAAATAATCGAACTGTCTCCGTCAATCTCCTTAAAATGCTATAGTTTCGTAAGTTCTCTCTATTTCAAACGTGTTTCCCAGCATCAATAATGCATGTGGGGTCAATCCAATAATTTCAACAAGATAGAATTAGAATTAGCTTTGAGTTGCAAGAGAGAGGAAAAAAAAAGACCTGAAGAAAAGCTCATTATCCTTACCCAATCCTCTCCGACCTAAAATAATCAAAGATAAGATCATAAAACACCAACTTTATCTGAATTTTCTTTTCATCTCTTCTCCCATCACTTTATCTCTCCAACCATTAGAGTTGTTAAACACAAGTACTTTTTCAGCATGTGCAGGGGGCCTACGTGCGACTCCAGTTCCAATCCTACGGTTTCGATCTTAGCCTTTACCTTCACTTCATCTTTAATCCTTTACACCATATCCTAATCTCTGATTCTTCTCTCATTATATTCTCTCTCTTTCTCTGCTACCCTTCACTTCATCTTTAATCCTTTACACCATATCCTAATCTCTGATTCTTCTCTCATTATATTCTCTCTCTTTCTCTGCTACCTTTCTATCACCTCCTAATAGAACAATTGTTTACTCCCAAATAGGCAAGTAAGCGTGCTTTTGTTAGGTAAAATGGTCTGATCATTACAAAAAGAAATGATGAATTACTGTGCCTGAGTGAACAGAAAATAATATATATAGTTTTAAATAATTTGATTTGTTTGTGCCTTGAGCTATCTAGCACGCATCCATCAGGGAAAGCGATGCATGTCGCAGATCCAACTACCGTTTGCAGTCGTGCGACTTTGGGCAACGAACTCACGGCCGCCACCTGGCGTGTTTGAGAGAGTTATCAGATATTTGTTCGTCAGGATCCTATGAGCCTATCTAATCTTGGGTGAGACTGACCTGAATGATTGATAACTCATTCATTGAATCCGTCGCTTCAGGGGCGAAAACTTGTCGATTCCGAACTGAATTCATATATTGTGAGAGTAAAAGAGTTATCTTTCTTTTTTCAGAAATATTGTGGTAAGACTTGAATATATCTTCTGACAATAATTTAATTTAAAAATTGTCACTGTTGCTTTTGTGACCCAAACACTATGTTAGTAGGTTGTCCAGTGGGCGAAGTAAATAGAATAGTAAGAGTCTTGTCAAATACTTTTTTGTCTTAAAATATAATAATTTCTAGTATTTAAAATTTGTTTTAAAATATAATAATTCTTTAGCTACTTTCTCTTCTTAATCAATCACAGCAATCTCTTATTTAATTTATCCATATACTTTCTTTTTTCAATCAATCATTATCTTCTATCATTTTACTTTTGTCTAGTTTCTTAATACTTTTATTCAACTCTAAAATTTTTTATATTTTAAGATGAAATGAGTAAGCAGAATAATGAGAGCTTTTTTTGTCCGTGAAGAAGGATAGTATCTTCTCAAGCCTATAAAATTTAAAACCTCGTATAGTATTGTACAGTAACACTGAGAATCAAAAGTAGTAGTAGCTACAACATTTATTTTCTTTTGTCTTTGTTGGCCAGTAGGGACGCTTTGAGATGTTGGGGGTCCATGCAAAATTTAATCCAACAAATTAAGCAACTGAACCATACATATACCCCAAACTGGTGCAAGAAAAGGAGAAAAAAATGGATTTTGTGCACTATCCAGTGATTGCCTGTCCTTCTCAGTGTCCACTGCAAACTGAATAACTGAATATTGTGAGCTCATCTTTCACCTTCTCCTGCCCATAAAACAAACACAAACCAAACCAAAACCAACTCTTTGCGTTGTCTTTGGAGGTGTTTAAATTGGCTTATTACGCTGACTTATAAGCCACATGTAAAACAAGAAATATTATTAGTGTGTGATTAATTAAGTATTAATTATTAAAAACTTGAAAAATAGATCTATTTGATTTTTTAGAGATACTTTCATATAGAAATTTTTTTAAAAAAACGTACTATTTAGTGATTCAAGAAAGGTGTTTACGGAAAACAACGATATAAGTAAAGCAAGAAGCAGAAGCGAACCGGCTGTTAGTGTCAACATAAAGAAGCCAATCAAGGTGATGGCTAGCGGGAGCAGCAGCCGTTCCTTTTATTTGCAAGACTAAATTAGTCCAGTAAAGCTTCACTTCCTAATTAATGATACATGGTGGATGATGGCATTCTGTTTTTGCCAAGGGGACACACACATACACCACTAGCCAAAGCTCTCCATTTAGAAACAAATAATTCAGTCATCTCTAAGATGATTCTTTTTTTTTTTTGGGGATCAAGTGACCCTGATTGTTCCGAAAAAAGGCGTCCTTGGCGACGAACCGGTCTGATCGGTCTGACGCGCAGTCGAGATCTTCAGCTCCAGGTCAGGTGCCTGGAGTTGCACCTGAGGCTTTGCCACCATCAGAGAAGGATGGATTCTTGGTGATGTGCTGCTGCTCACTGCTGGTGAGCAGCTTGGCGTCAGGTTTAAGGATGGAGGCAGCATGGCTTCTGGCTTTGGCCAGCTGATACCTAGTGACAGTGCAGGGAACCCCATTTCAGGCACAGAGCTTGTCCCGTCGTTCAGTTTCAGACGTTCATTCACACTCGGAGCCTTCTCTTCATTTTCAACCTGAAAAATTATCAGGTTATCAAACATGCCAGGTTACTGTAACTAAATTTTACATGATTTTTTGCATGGCAGGAAAAGATGTATACCACGTCAAAGAGGCTGGATCTTCTCTTCTTCTGCGTGAGGCTGCTCTGCCTGAGGAAATACTTCTGAGCATGGCTGGCTACCTGCGTCGGTGTTCTTGTCGTGACGAAGTGCCGGGAAATGCCGCGCCAGTCGCCTTTCCCGAGCTTCTCGAGGCCTACTAGGAATTTCCTGTGCTCCTCCTCGGTCCATGGAACACCTGATGACAATTAATTGAGAAGTTTAGATATGGATGCAGTTTTTCATTCTAGGTTGAATTTGACATGTTCAGAATTTCAGATGTAGAAAGCAAAGCAGTAATTGAAGAAAAGTAAAGAGGTTATTTTGTTTTTGATGTATGCAAAATCCATTAGTAAGAGTTCAAGAATTTAATGGAAATGATTTTGATAAGATAACTAGGCAAAAATCAGGTCTTTGTTTGTGAGAAGGATGAAAGTTTCAGGTTGCAAACTCAGAGGCAGCATCTGATTCTTAGGAAATTCAGTCAGTCAGGCAGAAAAATGGGCTTGGATGGCAGACAGCAACTGGTGGCAAAATTGGAGAAGGGGACATAACAAAAAAGGTCAAATAACTCCTCATCAACAAAAATCTTCAGAATATTTCTCGATTCAAATGATTAGATCACTGTCAGGGGGCTATAATTAGTGCCAAAGCACAGCAAATGAAGCATGCATGCACAACCATGTCTCTGAACTCACCCTTCTTCCTCTCCTGAGCTCTTGCCATCAGGCCATCGGAGAGGTACCCGTTGGCCATCCTCTCGCCGGTCTCCTCCACGGACACGAGCGACGACGACGACGACACGGTCGGCGATGAGTTGGACGCGGCGACCGCGGCGGCGGCAGTATAATACGCCGGCGATGGCGACGACGACGACAGGCACTCCATGCTGAAGCACTTCTTCAGAGGAGAAGCTCCGACGTGCAACTGCACCCCGAACAGCCTCACACCGCCGGCGCCACTGTCACCGCCGCCACCACCACCATAACTGCCGTTACTCTCCAGGCTCCTGTGCCCGGTGCAAGTCCTAGAGTTGTGGCCATTGTTCCCGCAGCTGGAGCACTTCCTGACCATGCTGCCGACGGCGCAGGACAAGAAGCACAAGAAGAACAAGAGAACAAGAACAGCAAGAAGAAGGAGGTGGAGGGAACCAAGAAGAAGAAGAAGAAGAAGAAGAAGAGAGGAGGAAGGAATTCTATGGCGTTGAGATAAGATGGTGCATGTGGAGGTGTAGCATCTAGCTTAAGAAGGGAGGAGAAAGATGTGGTGTGGGACAACTAACTAGCTGAGGAGCTCACACCTGGTGCCAATGGAGGGGGACACACACATTGGCATCATCTCCTTTTATGGTATTGACAATTCAATCCAAATGCTGGGGCATGATACTGTAGCTGCAGCTGCTGGCCTATTTAACTGCACCTGGAATCCACAGGAATCTGCAGAAGAGTCTCATGGATGCTAATAATGATATTATCTATGTCACCATCATGTTGCATATGAAAATTTGTATGTATGTTTATATGAATCAGGAATCTTATACCTTTGCTTGTGCTTATTTGCCACTGCTGCCTTTTATCCTGGCAAGGTCAACTGATTGCAAAAAGGACATGTTTTCTTCATTTCCTGAATAAGAGAGAGAGAGAGAGAGATCTTTTTATGTTGTGCTGAACGTGTATGCCATGCCACAAAATAAAATGGCTAAAAAAATGATTTTTGTTCGATCTAGAAGCTGAAGGATGGCATCGATATCATCGAAATTATATTGAGATTAGATTGGATTCAATAGTTACTAATTACATGCTTAGTTTGTCATAGAACAATTTTATAGAGATCTCATTTTCTGATGTGAAGGTAGACCGTAGACCTCAATGTCTGAGGTGTATGCTGATGTCATCATTAAGAAAAGTACACTTAGGTCCATGTCCTTTCATAACGTTCGGGATAACATTATGTCCTTTTGTTTCTTGCCACAGAAAAAAATTTCTAGAAACATGACGAGACTGATTTGAAGTAGGAAGTTTATTTTGTCAGCTGTCTAAATCAAATAATAATCAATATGAAACGCACTGCAACCTTAGCTAACCTCCCGAGATAAAAAATAAATCACGACTCAGGATTCATTTGAGATACTATTTCGCTCTGCTTTGACTAAGAATATTCAGATTGAAACAGTATAAAATTCAAGATGAGATTTTAATGTATCAGGGTGTGATTAAAAAAAGAGGGAGAATCTGAAGTAGTTATTTAAGGTGAAGATTTATTGTGTTGTTCTTCAGTTTGTCTCATCTCAAGAATCAAGGACATTGGCCAAATAACAGGATATGAAACAGAGAACAGAAGAGCCCTTACTATGCAAGCAAGCATAATTATCAAGGTTAGGTGCCAAGATCCAGGATTGGACGAAATCACGAAAAGGTCTCACTATAACAACCACAAAAGGGAGAGACTCTAGTGCTTTGTACCCTTACATAGTATTAGAAACTATGTGCTAGTTTTTTTAGTTCCAACAAATAAAAATTCAGGCAAGTAGACAACTATTCTACTTGTACTCTTTCTTTTATATACATCCATCTAGATAATTTATAGTCTGAACATCTGTACTTTGTGCACTCAACTTTGGTAGTGGAAATTCCTAGTTTTCATGAACTCTTATCTTCCTTCTCATTCATTGGTAGACCCAAGTAACCAACAGCAGGTCTCTCTTTAAGCCTTTTCATGACTAGATTTGGACAACCACCACATTAGAGTTTGTTGTAATCCACACCGAATGAAAGTAAATAAAACAAAGTTGCGAAAAAAGGAGGAACATCCAAATTATTACTTCAGTTTCATTTTAAAATTTTAGTACATACAAATGGGCAATATCCTCTGTTTAATTTTACTACTCAATTAAGCACAGGCAATTGCACTTTCCTGACAAAAAAAAAACCATATTTCAGTGTTCTTGGAGGCTTATGTTGTGAAACACATGGAAAAAATTCCTACCACTTGTGTTTCTTCATTCATATTTTAGCAATACCCTACTGGACCAATGATTTGAAGTAGCACAAGAGACACTCCTTCAAAGGAACTTATTGTTAGGTGCCAGATGATCTACTGTAGTGAACAGACCATTTCATGTTGATCATCTCATGATAGATGAGATGCCATTTGGATTGTACTGCATTATTTAAAAAATTTTGGATTCTACTGGTTTAGTAGGTGTACATGATAATGATACGGATCATAGGGTTAATTGACGCGTTGTAAAGTGCTTCTGGGCTCCTTGGAATAAAATGAAATTGTACAAATTGAGAATGACACAGAAAAAAGCTTCAATGGCATGGCCTCTTGCAGATTCTTCATCCTAAAGGGAAGAACAAAGATATTCTGTTCAGTGGCCCATCCATCAATCCATCACAGAAGCACCAACCTTGTTTCTTGCAGAGTTACAAATTATGGATAGGCACAGCAATGTCTTTCTTTCTCCAGTGATTCTTGGCCTTGTGACTGACAACTTCAGGCATGAAAAGGAAGCTGTGACAAGGTAGGAGGGGTATCTAAATCCAAAGCAAATTGTTATTCTTGGTGAATTAATTGCAAAGGAACCAAACTAGTACAGTTTCTGATAGATATCCGGCAACAGAATCCTGCATCTTCTCTGGTTCTCCTGCAAGAAGTTGTACTGAAGAATTTCTTTCCTTCTATCCAACTCTTTTTTGCGAGAAGAATCCAATCCATTGGAAATCCAACTCTTATTTTGGGAGAAGGCAATCCAATCGTTGGAAATCATGAGGATGAATATTAATTTAGATAGCAAAACACTGCAGAGCACGTCCATTTCAGCTGCACTTTATGTCGTCTAAATTATTCCCGTATTTCCTTTTTGGCTGAAACATTTTACTGAAAGTCTGAAACACATAAACACAATACAAAATGCAGTGCTTCATTTTAAGCTGGAGATCCATCAATTGATAGAGAACCGCATCCGGTCGCGTCGAAATTAACATTTGTGCCACCAACTCACTATTGATCATTTTATAATTCTCCTACTCCTCTATGTTCTTCTTGGAATGTGATGTTTGAGCTGCCAAGAACGGCGTAAAAGTCATCACATGCACCATCGTCAAACTATTTAAACGCAGTTTGCACCCAACACAGGACTCATCACCCATCAAAGACATAACATCATGGATATAGGACGCCAGAAAATGAAATCTAAACTCCCTCGTTAGGATCTCCCCATGAAACCTGAAGCTCCAGCGTCCAAAATAAACAGTTGAATTCTACACTGTGTTACAAAAAAGGCATTACCTTGTTTTCTGCATATTGTTCTTATGAATACTGTCACGAAGAATATGTGAGGTCAAATGATTTGGCTACTATAACAACACTGTTCAAGATTATTCAACCTGGAAAACCACATGTGAGAGGTGACAAAAACACATGTATGGCATGCAACCAAGGACCGGCAGTGAGGTCTACACCCACCAAACATACAGGCAGAGATCTCACATCACACGAAAATTCCTTTGCCATGAAAAAACCGTACTACTACAAATTTCTGAAAGCTTTCAAACTCGAGCTCATTCACAATGGTCAATGGAGGCAAAATTATCAGGCTCGTCTCTACGCGTTTTATTGATGGCAAGCATGCAGGCCGGGGGACACCTGGATCTGCCGGGGAGCATCCATTGTTTGACAGTTGAATTGACAGTCTCTGAAACCTGACCAAACATTCCAAAACATTCAGAGTTTCATAGCTTGTGTCCTGACAGAGCCTCACACCAACCAATGACCCCATCAAGGATATAGCAAGCCCGATAAAAGCGTTTTTTGAAACAAATCTACGCGTATGATTTCCACGCATTGCGTATAAATATTTGACTTGAGATCATCTGAACACACAGCATGTCAACAGTCGGCGCGGATTTATACTGTCCGACGGATTAATGGACAGCGTGATCCCGTTCCGGCCCATGATGCTTTATAGACAGGAATGGGGCAATTAGGGCTTAGGCCCCAGGCTTAGCTCCATAATTCTATTGGGATCTCATCAATTTTTTTAAAAGAATGCAAGAACAGTTAAAATAACCCTAGGCGTCATCTATTTTTGGCTCCGCCGCTGCTTACTATAGTATCATGTTTCACTCTGAGCGTTTAGTGTGTCGTGTCATTGCTGCCTATGCTAAATGTTGGCTGATAGTAGTGTTATGAACTATATAGTACTTTTGTGTGTCGTGAGCATACATGCATTTTTTGCATCAATGAAAAATGTGGTCAGTCATATCGTTCGGCGTGTGACGCATAGGTCAAATAATTAGCTTGTACACATAAACTAGCAGGGTGGCTCACGTATTTGTACGGCTAGTACTAATACAAATTTATATTATGATGCAAAATTATCTACATTTTATCTACCTATGGCTATCTTTAAAATTTATCAAATAGTCGGCTCATCTCGAAATCTTAAAAAAAATCAAACTTTTTCGTTGTTAGGTTTCCAATTTTATAGTTTTCAAAAGTCCCACCAGCCACTGCAGCACTACTGTTTTGTTTGCCCGCTGCTCCTTCTATTTGTTTTCCTCGGGACCTTTAAAAGTTAAACCCTGTGTCGGTATTTTTTATAGTTTTAGAAATGTCGCCTACCGTCCCTCCTCTTTGTTATTATTGGGACTTTAAAAATCAAACTTTATCGTTACGGGATTCTATTTTTACAGTTTTGTAAAAGTCCTACTAGCCGCCGCCCTACTCTTTTGCTGCCCCTTGTCTCACCCTCCAGCCACTCGTCTCCATCACTTGGAGATGCTCAAGTATGTGTTTAATATTTTGTTTGGACACTTGGTAATTTGTCTGGTTGGTATTTGCTACTCGGTCGCCTCGAATTCCTTTCCTAGCAAGATTGTGTTGCGGCCCTGTTGTGAGCTTTAATTCCTTCGCCTAGCATGCTTGTTTGCTTGCCTCTGTCCGGACTGCTCAGATAGTCCTGTATGAATATAGTTTTACAATTTACAGTTTCATGCATGATCCCTAGTACAACTACAACATGGAGACCTTTCTAAAGCCTGGGAGAATTTTTTTAATTGACACTCCTAAGTTTTGTCATTCTGTAATCAAAATAGAACGCATCTTTGTCTTGTCTACATATAAAATAGAGTCGTAATATTTGTAGAACTCTTTATATATCTTATGTTAATGTAGAACTTTATAATGTGATTCCACCATGATCTAATGGTGTAGATATTTCTTGTCTTATCTTATTAATGTTGTAAATTCTAGCAAGGCAGCCCGCTTATTTACACAGCTAGATTTTCTTGAAATATCAAATGATATAATTTGTACACATGCAATCGAGAATATCTTTGTATAACTAATGACTAACATTATCTTTCATATGATAATGTAAAGTAATTTATTCCTATCCTCAAAGGATGCTAGCCGATTTGGGTGCATACGGGTGGAATAGCAAACAGACCCTTAACCTACAACACAACTATTTGTTCTTTTTATTGTCTGAGCCTCTGTATTCATTCGGGTGCTTAATTACATTTAAAAATATTTTTTTTTCTTATATAAGTTACTTATGTATATACATACTGCTCTCTTTGTTCTATTATAATTTAAATCAACCAAAATTAGTGGTCTCATCTCTGTCGTTCTTTTTTTACTTAGGATTTTAATTGGAGTAAATGTAGGCCACATAGTAAGCATACTATATACATATCCTTTAACGCATTACTGCCATCGTTCTCTTTTTCTTTTTACTTTCTGTTATCTTTAAGATACAATCGTGATCATTACTTTTCATGATATTATATTAAGATACTATGATAAAAAAATTATTATGAAAGAATCTCAGACAACAATTCCAATTATGTGTTTTTTTTATAAATCAAATCCTTATAGTTACAATCTATAATAAAATAGCATGCTCAAATACATGAGGTTGAAAAAAAATACATTTGGCAACTTCTTTTACTCATGGCAATCTGTCATGCATATATTTGTGTTGACACAGCCGGATGCCCGCATGGGATCTATGGCCGGCTGGCCGCATGAGAGCAGTCCAGATGGAGTGATGTACTGGTTTCCATCGGGCTATGCCGCATGCATTTTTTTTTTTCAATACGAAACCTCCATCGGATGTGCTTTTCTTGGGAGCAAGACCGTGCATGCATCTCTGTTTTTTTTCTTTCAAATTCGAAATCTCCAAACTGGAGTACTATCAGGATTCTATGTACATGTGCGCAGGTTTGTGATGTATACGGAGAGATAGAGTATCATTTTCTATTTGGATTCAATACAGAGTTGTTTCATAACAATACAACTTATCCGATAAATCTCTACCCTTATAATATAGACAGATTACGATTGAATAGTATAAATTTTCTCTTTTTTCCTAATTAACGTGGTAATTTTTAAACCTCCAGAGTGAACATGGTGTCTTATTTTTGAATTATATAATATAATAGATAGATAGATAGATTTTTTATTTTCAATTATAGTTAATCTCATGTAGTGTTTTGGATGGTCACTTCTCTCAATATACCTTAACTTTTATTAAAAATTTTAGTTATTTATAATTTGTATTTCCTTATGGACTCTAGTTTTTCGTTTTCCCCTTAAATGTTATTTTATATGTGCAACTGTTATAATTTTTTAAATCTTACTTTTGGATACTTTTGGATATTTAAAGATTGTATTTTCTATGGACTCTTCTTGGTATGTCCTCTTTACTTATTTATTTTTTATTATATATTTATTCCAATTTTTTATGATTTTATAAAGTTTATTTGGAATTAGTTTTGAAATCTAATTTTGGAATTTATTTTATTTTTTATTCCGAATTTTAATAAATTTTACTTTTGGATATTTATAGATTGTATTTTGCTATTGACTCTTCTTAGTACGTAGTCTTCACTTATTTATATATTTTTTATTATATTTTTGTTTCGAATTTTAATGACCTTTTTGAAGTTTATTTGAAATTCGTATTGAAAATCCAATTTTAGAATTTTTTTTAGTTTTTATTCTAAATTTAATTAATCTTGTGTTGTATTCTAGAGGGGCTCTTCTTTCTATATTTCTTATTTTTATTCCAAATTTTAGTTATTTCTAAATTGTATTCCTACTTGAACTCTTTCTCATTTTTTCCAATTGATGTGGGAATTTTTAGCGTCCAGAGTTTTATTATATTTTTATTTCAAATTTTAATGATTTTTTAAGTTTATTTGGAATTTGTATTGAAATCTAATTTTGGAATATATTTTATTGTTTATTCTGAATTTTAATTAATCTCATGTTGTATTGTAGATAGATTGTTCTTTCAATATTCCTTATTTTTTTATTCCAAAGTTTAGTTATTTCTAAATTATATTTCTACTTGAACTTTTATTTTTTTCAATTAATATGAGAATTTATAACCCCTGGAACAAATATTGTACCTTCTTTCAAGGCTATCTTAATAATATAATAGATATAAGGACAAAGCTAGGGGCTGAGCCTTCAATCCCTGCTTAAAAAATTGAGTAGTCAAAATGCTTTAGTTGGTCGTCGGTGAAACATCAACTTATATAGTACATGCCCACAGCCGACAACAGCTAGTCCCTCCATCCAATAATATAATGGATTATGCTATTTTTTGCAAAAATAAAGGAACTAGCAAAAGGACAAGTCATGATAAAAAGGTGATAGTTGTGGTAAATAAACTACTTCCTCCATCCCTAAAAGAGGGTAGTTAGTCAAGGAGAGATTAAGCATGAGATCAAAATACTATTATGTCCTTAATTAATGTAAAGAGAAAATAGGGGAGGGGAAGAAAACGAGGAGATGAGAGAGTCCTATTGGTTGAATGGTTAAAACGATGAAATTGTATTAAAGATGTTTAGTGAATCCTACTCTAAAAACATACTCTTTGTAAGACAAATTTTTAGCCTAAAACAACAATTTTTTAGGGATAGATGGAGTAGTGTAAAATGTGATAGGTGAGGAATAAACTAATACAAAAGTTGATAGATAGAAAATAAAAGTTAATAGGTGGAAAATAAAACAGGGATCTCAAAATTTCCTTATATTTAAAGATAAGTTTAAAGGATAAAATACCTTATATTATGGACGGAGGGAGTAATACCTACACTGACTAATCGGGGGGGGGGGGGGGGGTTGGAAAAGAACTCTCCGATCCCAACAGGGTCCAAGACAACCGTTGGATGGAGGCGTGCGGCTAGGATCAACCTTCTAGCCTTGTCAGCCCGATCGAATTGCGAATTTTTTTATTTTTATATTTATTTAATAAAAAATTTACAAAACTACATTTTCATTTCAAAAATTTACAAAAATATACTCCCGCTGCCCTTTGGGAGGGCGATATGTCTGAAATCGCCCTCCCAGAGAGCGATATGTTGACGTGGCTAATGGCCGTCGGCCGGCGAACCACGGCCGTCAGCCATTTTGCAGGCGGCCCCCCGGGCCACACAAAAACCGTCCTCTGAGAGGGCGGCAAGGGGGCCGCCAGTAAAAATCCTGCCGGAGGGCCGGCTATTTTACAGGCGGCTCCCTTGCCGCCCTCTCAGAGGGCGGTTTTTGTGTGGCCCGGGGGGCCGCCTACAAAATGGCCGGCCGGGGGTCGGCCATTTTGCAGGCGGCCCCCTTGCTGCCCTCTGGGAGGGCGGTTTTTACCGAGGGGCCGCAAAGTCAGTCCGGACGGTCCGTACTGTATACGGACGGTCCGGACTGGCTACTTTGCAGGCGGCCCCAGAGTACTGTCCGGACGGTCCGCACTATATACGGACGGTCCGAACTGTACAAATTGCCGTTTCACAGTATATAGTCCAGACCATCGTCATCCTGTTCGGACGGTCCGTACTGTATAAATTGTTGTTTTGCATTATATAGTCCGGACCATCGTCATCCTGTCCGGACGGTCCGGACAGGCATATCTGTGGCGGCAAGAAAGAGGAAGTATCCACGCTGCACACAGTAGTTACATCTCTACTTGGTTATCTGTTTAAAATTCCCTAAGGCATGTAATAACAATAACTAGAAACGTTTGATGTGCCGTTTGTACTCTTTGTATGGATAATTTCATTATGTTCGTATGCAATTAACGTGTATTCGGTTGTCACCGCTCGGAATGTACTTTCGCCGTAAAATTGAAACTGAAAAATTCATATTTTTGATCAGTTTCGTCAGAAACATAGATCGTAAACGATCGACGAGCGTAAATAAAGTAAAGAGGTTTCTTCAGTATACGTAGAATTAATAAAACATGATATACAACAGACAAACTATCACTGATGCAACGTACTACGGGCCCTGACCGTAACCTCTAGCCCTCTTTGTCTTCCTACCCTGCGCTCGCACCTGCCCCTGGGAGTACGTCAGCCGGTCTGGTGGTACGGCACGGCCAGCGCGGGTCGTCTGCACGGGTGTGGCAGCTGGTGGGTCCTGTGTCTGTGGTGGCGGAGCTCCTTCGAGCTGCGAGCTGGTAGTATCTCCTGGATCTCCTCGCCCGAGTCCTCCAAGTCGTCCCCCTCGAAAGGATCCGTGCCCAACCGCTGCCGCTGCGGCCTGCGTGGAGGACCAGCGCCAGCAAACATCCCCGCGCGCTGGTTAGAGTGGAATCATGTTACACAAAATATTGATAATTGCAAATCAAAATTTGGTAAGACAAAAAATAAAGTTTGATATAACCTGAAGGACCTTCTGTGGTGGCCCGAGGACAATTGTCACACCCACGCCCTGCGTGGAGGAGCCAGCACCAGCAAACATCCCCGGCGCTGTAGAGTAGAATCATGTAGACCAAAAATATTAATAATTGCAAACCAAAATTTTGCAAGGCAAAAATAAACTTTGATATAACCTGAAGGACCTCCTGTTGGTGGCCCGAGGGGCAGTTGTCATGCCCAGCGGCGCGTTGTCGTCTGTGGTACACTCCATGCGTCGATGTGCTAGCTCCAGAGGATTAGGTACGGTGTAGCGAAGCTGCAGGAAAGCATATTGATGTACAACAGTACATGTCATAGAAGGAAACATGTTATGAACCAATGGTTTAGTCCAATTTACCTCTGGAGGGGCCAGATGCTGACTGGAACCCTGCAGTCGCACTCCTGCTCCTGCTCCTGTTCCTGCTGGCCGTGGCTGTTGCTGCTGTACAACTACGGGAGGGTACCGCATCGACCGCACGACAAGTGAGCACACGAATCACTGTGAGCATCGCCTGCGAATCCTCCCGAAGTCGTCCCTCTGCTCATCGCATCAGCACAATCCCACTGTTCAATCGTCCGAACGCCGCGTTTACATCAGCCTGAACCTGTCGCGCTGCGTCGGCCTATTTCAGATGTGATGTGAACATGTGTTAGAACTGTGGACACCTACAAAGGAACTCGGGGTGCAAAGATAATAGGACGTACCGCGCGGAAGTAGTCCTGGTCACGGTGTCTAGGATACGTGTCCGTCGTAGCGGCGACGTGTGGTTGTGGATCATCTGGGGTGAACGTTACGCGTGTGCGGGTACGGGCCTGGTACCACGTGAGGTATGCTAGGTAGGCCTCCTCAGTGTGTGCATGTATCTCGTCGACCACCTCCTCCGTCGCCAACAACCAGTCGTCCACGTACTTCTGCAGTCGAGGATACCACTGAACACCGGCTGCATGTCCCCTACGATTATATCTATTTACAGAGAGTGCATTAGACTACATTAAATAGTTATAGTAGTAAACAAAGATCGCAGTTGTACTAACCGGTGCACATCGCGCGGCACATCGATCTGCACGGGCACAGGGGAGTGCTGACGTAGTCCGAACTGTCGCATCACGCGCTGCGGAGAGTGGGGCTCGACGAAGATGTCGAACACCAACAGCACTGTCGTCATCCAGTACGCCTGGTCGCGCATGCAAAGAGTAGAGAGTCCGAGCGGTGCACGGGCCGCGATGGCCTGCGGACTGTACGGCTCCCAGACGACGTCGCTGGGCAGCAGGCGGTCGAACTCCAAAACAAATTCGGGGTAGGCCCTCCTAACCTGCGTGTGGGCGTAACGACGCTGCAAAATAGGAAAAGGTTAAACGTCAGTGTTTGCGCATAACTGCTAAACATAGAATTTCACATTTTGTACCTCACGTCGACACCATACGGTCCCCATAGTCGGACCGTCCTCAGGCCACTGGCCGTACAAGCCTCCAGGGCCGCCCTCGTAGGAAGAGTGCTGAATCAGAGGACGGCCTATCGCGAACCGCTCGGCCACCCATAGCTGCAGAAGGAGAGGGCAACCAGCGATAATCGCACCTAGATCGGTCTTTGTGCACGCGTCACAAAGAGCACGGTACGTCACCGCTAGCACAGCAGATCCCCAACTCCACTGCGGTACGCGGCCGTCCTCGCTGTCGGCGATCGCACGAGCGTAGTGGATCAGTCCCTTGTCCACCGCGTGCCCGTGAGTGTTGGTGAACATCACCCACCCGAACAGCCACAACAGGTACGCCTCCATGCTTCGCTGCACCGAGTAATCGTCGGCGTCATCGGCTAGCTTATCTGGCTGTAAAGAAAAATTATAGTTAGCAACTCTGTTGCTTTGTAGATCAGATGATTGTGAATTAAAGGAATCCGCGACTTACGGTGAACTGTAACAGCCAAGCCTGCGAGGGGCCGGTCGTGGTGTAAGGCGGTAGCGAACCCGGGTGTCCAAGTTCAGGTCGACGATGCACGGGCTCAAACCGAGCAGTGATGTCCTGCGACCAACCGTGCGCCCCGTCGATCGGGCCGACTGCGTCTCCTGCGAGGGGAAGTCCTAGCAGGTACGACACGTCCTGGAGTGTGGGAGTCATCTCGCCGCACGGCAGGTGGAACGTTGTGGGTCTCCGGTCTCCACGATTCCACCAGTGCGGCCATAAGTGACCGATCAGCGTCCCATCGCTTGGCGGGTCTCTCTTCCGTGCGGGCTCGACTAGCCTACACAGCGGAAGAAGTCCAGCCTCACACAACCTGCAGAATGTAGCACTGTAATCAATATTGGGGAACATAGATATGCACAAACGATGTGAATGAATATTCGTACAGCTCTTACCTCTGACGGAACCGAGGATCTATCCGCAGGAGGTGACGTGAAGGCCGTGGACGGAAGGTGGGTATGTGGGCACCCTCCACGGCTGACAGGTAAGACCGGTGGGACCGGTCGACACCTCGGTTCAACAGCTCCGGTGTATCGTACGCCATACCTGCATGTAAATAGAGAGTTAGCGTTAATTATTGTTATAGTTTATAGCATTGTTACATGATAATAAAAACAACAGTACGGTACATATCCTTTTATAATAAAGAACTAGTATAGACTTACGCTACACCGTAGCACCACTAATTGTTCGAGAACGCCTAAGACGGGGTCGTCTTGAAGTTGTGCCTTCACCCGTAGGACGCCTGCCATCATCGGCTGAACCCGATGGTCCAGCTTCCGTCGTACTTGGACCGGTTGCATCCTTTGGACAGTTCTTATATGTATGACCTGTTTGGTCACACTTTGAACAACATTTATGCCTTCCACCGGCTTCTGACTCATCCATATCATTACGGATGCGTCTTGTCTTGCGGCGACCTACTTTATCCCTCAATTTTGTTGGATCAGGAATGTACATAGCTTGAGGATGCTCCATAGTAAATGTACCCGCAATACCGAAACCGTATATCTCTCCGCTCCAGGTATTATAGATTGCTTCTTTTCTGAAATAAGGTGAGACAAAATAACGTGCTTCGATTCCACACTCACCGCTCGCGGCAATCACATGGGAACATGGCTTGTGGAGCAGAGTAGGTTTTCGGCACGAGCACTTGCAGGTCCCGTCTTCCTTCAGCACACACTCCTGCACAACTCTTTTACGGAAGATTCCGCGCATGCCCTTGTCGACACACAATATTTCAAATCTGTGTTCTTGTGTGTCTTGAGGTAGAGCACGATGTCTTCGGGCCTTTTTACTTTTATCTTGTAGATACTTCGTCAGTAGTGTGCCAAAGAAAAGATTATTGTCCGTCATTGAGGGCCTAGCTGCTCTGAACCGATCTCTAAAGTACTTGCATGTGCCATGCAAGATAAATTCAACTATGCCAACAAGTGGGAGCCCTCGAACACCACGCATCACCCAGTTATAAACCTCTGCCAAATTTATGGTCATTATGCCAAACCGAGAACCATCCTTGTCATACAACAATGCCCATTTCCTTTGGCTCATTCTCAATCTAATCTGAAAATTTTCTAACTGAGGATGCAGACCTTCTTCTCATATGAAGTCCGTCAGTTGATAGAGTTCAAGAGCTTGTGAGCCTCATCCCCTCCAATGGTAGCCCTCCTGGACTGCTCATCTGTTTGTTAAAGGTCAGCTCATCCAACCTTCCTCCAAAGCTCCTTGAATTTCTTCTCTTGATTCTGGGCGCAAAAACCTCTTGAAAGATCCATAAGGTGCTTATTTCTAAAGTCTGTAGAAATTAGCACCCATATGACGCATGCAGCCATTCATTGACATCAGACCATCTTGGTTTTAATTGTACTGTGTTTGTGATCCCCCGGCCCCCTTCTCAACACATCCATATCTCAATTCCTCAATTGCACGCAGCAAGCCGGCGTGACGGTCATGTATAAGGCATACGTCTGGTCTCATCCGTACAACTGCAAACTTAACCCTTTCTAGAAACCAATACCAGCTATCAGTGTTCTCACTCTCAACAAAAGCAAAAGCAACTGGTAGAACTTGGTTGTTTCTATCAACTCCAATTGCTGTTAAGATCTGTCATCTGTACTTTCCGGTCAGAAATGTCCCATCAATGCAGAGGATGGGACGACAATGGATAAATGCCTGAATGCAAGCACCTAATGCAAAGAATACTCGTTGCAACACACTTTTATTACCATGGTGAATTGATGGAAAGGCTTTTAGGTCGTAGCACGTTTCTGGATTCCTCTGAAGAATACAGCCTAACAGACGAGGCAAATTATCATAGGATGCTTCAAATGTGCCAAATCTCATCTCTACAGCCTTCTGTTTTGCCCTCCAAGCCTTAGCATAGCTAATTGTATATTTAAATTTCTCTTCAATATGTCTAACAATTGACCTTGGTTCGTACCCCATATTGTTAATAATATGGGAGTACATCTCTGTCGCAACAAATGCAGATGTCATGTTTCTATGATATTTTTTAACACCGGGTAAATAACATGAATGCTCAGTCACGATTGAAACTTGCCAATAATCTTTCCATTTACCCTTGAATGCGTGCACCCGCCATGGACACCCATCCTTCATGCACTTTACTTTATAGACCGATTTGCTTGACTTCACGACTGAGAACTCCCTTTGAAGTGACACGGCCCATTGTTTTACTGCCTCTTTTAAATCCTCTACATATGCATATTTAGCCCCTTCGATGACCTCATTTTCCTTGTACTCCCATGACACATGATGTCCCTCGGAGATAGAAAGCCTAGAGAAATCCTGGTTGCTCCATTCTGTAGGCATCATGGTGTCCTCATCAGACGAATCATCCTGCTCTGCTTGCTCGTTTTCAGAATCTTCCCAATCCATTTCTTCAACGATTCTGTTGATTTGTTCTCCCTCATCTGCCACACCTGTTGGCTGTCTATCTTCTTCATTCCCTCCTTCATTCGCTTCTTCATTTTCTTCCATTGTTTCGCTATTACCTCCCGTCGTACTTGGACCCTCATCATCTTGCACGGGCATTGCACCAGCAGTGTTTTCTTTCTCATATATCGACACAAGTATGCCCAGTGGCCAACCACGTTGAAATGCATTCTCCACATACCATCTCCAAGTGGCAGTGCAATCCACCGGCATCAGTTCCCAAAAAAAACCTTCAGCTGCACGACTGACTACTACATACAAGGTTATTGCGCTGAGCTCGGGGTTCAATCGAAACCCTCGCATCAGCCAGTTATACACTGACCCAAAACTTTTCTCAGCTGGTCTATCAATCCCCTTAGCCGTTGAACTAAAATCCGACAGATCTACCCCTTCTGGACCATATCTAACATTCCCTTGCCCGTGAAATAACTGAAATATCACCTTATTTGACATTTCTGTTGATGAAAAAATACAGTTAAACTAGATACCAATATTTTCCTCACATCTCTACAAAAATTAAATCATCTAACACATTAACTAAAGACCTACAGATCTACGAGTAACAACTTATTTTCATATAGTACTATACACATAACCAGTACAATACTACATCAATTTATACATAGAAATAGAAATTACAAAGAGATAATAGATTTTATCTGCAGACAAATCAGCAAGTTGACAGAGCTTCGCTGCTTTCCTTTAGGCTTGCTCTCAGCTCTTTCTTTTTTTTTCTGTAATTTCAATGAATTTTATGACATTTTTGTAGTCTGGGGAGGGGGTTTATACTGCCCGGGCTAAAAACCGCCCTCCCAGAGGGCGGCAAGGGGGCCGCCTGCAAAATGGCCGACCACCGGTCGGCCATTTTGCAGGCGGCCCCCCGGGCCACACAAAAACCGCCCTCTGAGAGGGTGGCAAGGGGGCCGCCTGTAAAATGGCCGGCCCCCCGGCAGGATTTTTACAGGCAGCCCCCTTGCCGCCCTCTCAGAGGGCGGTTTTTGTGGGCCCGGGCCGCCTGCAAAATGGCTGACGGCCGTGGGCCGCCGGCCGACGGCCGTCAGCCACGTCAACATATCGCCCTCTGGGAGGGCGATTTCAGACATATCGCCCTCCCAAAGGGCGGCGGGAGTATATTTTTGTAAATTTTTGAAATGAAAATGTAGTTTTGTAAATTTTTTATTAAATAAATATAAAAATAAAAAAAATTCATCGAATTGCTACCAGATGCGGCCCAATAAGGCCTATCGTCTTCTTACGGGCCACAGGCCCGCCTGCCCCTTGCGGCTACGCCCTATATGAGGCGCTCGAGGGCACCGCCCTCTCTCGTCGTCCCCATCCGCCGCCGCGTACATGAAACCCTAGTTGATCTCTCCGTGGCCATGGCAGAGCAGGGTGGTGGTGGTTCCTACCGCTGGTTTCTCCCATCTTCATCTACTTGATTCTTTCGCATCTTAGTGATTTGTCTTGTTTTTGCTTTTGCTGTTGCTTTTGTTTACGTGTTCTTGACGCCTTTGAGAGAACTGGGTGGATTGTTGCTTGTGCCGCCTCGGTTCTGTTGCGGGCATAGATGAAACTCTTCTTTAGATTTATCCGACATGCTCATCGTCTCATCGTGATACTGAGTGGCAGGGTGGTTCTAGGACATTCTTGATTTTTCTTTCTTTTTTTATCTTCCGCAAGATCTGATGGTTGTTTTGGCTGTGTGTAATCGTGTTCTTGGTTGATGGCCTTCATAATCCTGAATTAACTCGCTTAGCTGTTCTTCTGTTTCATGGGAGGCCGAGATCAATGCTGGCAGTTTCGTTGATAGCGCCTTCTCTTTCCTGGAGGTGCTTCATTAGTAACTGGCCACACACACAAAGATTTCAACTTGATTCCTCTGTCATTACCTCTTGCCAAATTTCACCTTTTATTTTGTTTTCAAAAGGCTTGGGATGCATAGCGTTCGTTTCTGAAACTTTATAGAGCAGAACGAACAGAAGCATTTTCTGAAATCGATGGACAGACTGTATATATTGGCAGAAATACAACCAAGTAATTTTTTTTTCGAACACGCATGAGATCTACGCATCATTTCATCATTCCATTAATAAGATAGAAAAGGATATACACAGGGAGGAAAATATGGAAACTCCCCACTAGGGGTGAAAACGGTTCGGATAATATCCGCTAACCGTCCGAAATTTCGGATACGGATAGGATCGGTCGGATAATCTCGGATTCGGATACGGAAACGGATAATTTTTTTCGGATACGGATACGAATACGGTAAAGGTATTATCCGGCGGATTTCGGAATCGGTCGGAAACTATCCGGAAAAATTTTCGGATATCCGCATAGGCCATCACATTTACTCTAACCTAAAAAACCTAACCCAGATTCACCTCACAGGCACAGCGAGGAACTCGGCCACAGCCCACAGCCCACAGGCGCCGCCATCCCGTCGGCCGAACTCGTCCATCGCGCCGCCGCCCCGTCGGCCGTCACCCCACCGTCGCGCCGTCGCCCCACCCTCCCGGCCGGTCTCCCCCCGTCGCGCCGCCACCCTCCCGGCCGGGCTCTCCCGTCGCGCCACCGCCCCGTCGCCCCACCGTCGGCCGTCGCCCCACCGTCGCGCCGCCGCCCCGTCGGCCATCGGCCCACCCTCCCGGCCAGTCTTCCCCGTCGCGCCCGTGGCCGCCGTCGCCGCTGGGCCCCGAGCCCCCGCGGCCACCTCGCGCCCCCCATCGGCCTCCTCCGCCGCCCGGCCTCGTGACCCCCGCGGCCGCCGGCAACTCCAAGGGCATTTTCAGGCAATTGTGCTTCCACTTTCAGTGAGCTTTGATTCTGTAGTTAGTTTTATTTTGATGTTTGGAAGATTTGCAAGAACAGAACAAACTGAAAATGCTGAAGATTTGTTGGCACCTATGAACTATGATGTTACAGCAGTACAGTGCCCTGAAGCTCACCGGATGACTAGAATAATTTCATCTACCATTAATTTTCAGGACTGAGATGGAAGAAGAATCTGCTCAAGGTGATTCCTTGCACGCATGAACTGATCATCAGTCAAGGAATAGCTCCCGGTGCCCGTGCCGGTGCCCCTGCTGGCCGCGTCCTCACTGTCCACCAAGACCAAGGTCGCCCTCGTGCCACCGCGGCTCTGCCGCCAGTTCTGGAAGTCAGGGGACTACGTAGCGCAATCCTGACGCCGATGCCCCCGGTAAGCTAGTCCTAGCACCTAGGTTGAATTAGGTGCCATATTTGTTGAATTCCTGTGATGCTAAATTAGGTATTGAATTCCTGTGATGCTGAATTAGGTAATCCGCATCGCATCATCAATTAAAGTATACCATCTGGATGGTAGTATTCATTATCTGCTTGGACAATATGTAGGTCATGGATTCGTCATCATGGTTTGTGCTTCTATTACTCACTCATAGAATTATTTGGTTGACTTTCATACTTCCACTAATATGTGATCAATCTTTTATTCACAGACCGAGGCTACAAATCATGAGAAAGATGATGATGTGGAGTGTTTTGATGACGAAGATGACATATCACCAATGGATATTTGAAGGAAATGTTGCTGAATGTTTATGTTATGAACTAAGTTAATGTTTGTGATGAACTAAGCTTATGTTAATGTTTGTGCTGAATTTATGTTAATGTGTGTGATGAACTAAGCTTATGTGATGTGGTCTATGCGGATGAATTATTTTGTGGTAAATTATTTGATTGAGTATTTAAACTATTTGGATGGTCTATGTGGATGGTCCATGTTATGTGGATGAACTATTTTGTGATGGAAAATTTGATCATGTGATTAAACTATTTTTGTTGATACAAATGCTTAAATTACTATATCTAAAATTTGTGATTAAATCGAAGATGGTGATATGATTGTATACTTGTATAGAAATTAGTAATGTGTCGCTGATATAGATGCTTGAAATTTGTTGTATATATTGTTTAGCTAAAAATTTGAAAATATTGATATATTGTTTTACAAAAAATAATAGATTATCTCTCTTCGTTGTTTTCTAAAGTTCAGTTTGAGGGGTTTTTATATTCGAATAAATATTCGTTACCGTATTCGTTCCGATTCGTATTCGCTCCGTATTTGTATCCGGTAATATTCGATTCCGTTTTCGTATCCGAGGTTTCCGATTCCGAATTCGATTCCGAAAAAAATATGAAAACGAATATGGTATAGCTAGTTTCCGACCGTTTCCGATCCGTTTTCACCCCTACTCCCCACCCTAAACACTAACACAAGTTAAAAAACACTAAACAAGACCACTTAAGCCGCAAGACCCTAAATACAGCCAAGTAATTATCTATGAACTCAGAAAAACAAAGTAATTATCTCTGGTCGACTGTATAAACCATCACATTTCGATATGCGAAACATAACAAACTATCTGTTAATTGGCACCCATGGGAATAACCTTCTCCCTAACCTCGAGTAATATTATGCAAGACTTAAACAGTAACTTGCATGCCTGTTTAATTTGCCATGATGAGACATGATAAACTGAAGGGACCTGGGAAATCAAGCGTTACCATGCATTACGATGGAGGCGTCACGACTCACGACTGAGAAATGGTCGAGCAGCTGCAGTTGGAACTCTGAAACTGAGAGGCAGGACAGCCGGATGAGAAGTCTGCTTAGCCCAGACATGCGTCACTGGACGTCCCAGACGGCCTTCCAATCTTCGCCACGGCTCGCTCCTTCACTGCAGCTGCACACACTTGGCACCTACTACCAACTGCACCATGCGTAGTATGCATGTTTTGCATGGTGACCAAGGTGACAAGAACCAGAGACAGTGGGAAGAATCTGCAAGTCTTGATGCCAATGATTCACACAGCAATACACAAAGGCGGCACCGACACCGACAGCAGCGCACACAGCCTGAATCTGAAGTCAGAATGGCAGCACGGCGACGTGTTAAACTTAAAATTATACTAGATGTAAAAGTTTCTCGAGACTTCACAACAAAATTCTGCTTCTATCATTTTCCCCCTCTTTTTTGTATGATGAAACGATGTGATGAGATATACATGTGTTTCTGACTACAAACATATGAACAAACAGCCACCAAACATATGAACAAACAGCCACCCTTCTCCTACAAACTCACCCCTGTATAACCCTGCCTACCCCGTCGATTGATTATATCAGTGATCATGTTCCAACTGTTCCTCAGCTGCAAGACTGGATGTATCAAAACTTGTGTGGCTAGCCCAAGCAGTCTTCACTTTCATGAGCTGTATTGTCAGGCGACCAAGGATTCATTTGCCAATGCTAAACTTTGAGCGAGATTCGAGTCTTGATGGGCTTCAGCTTCACTCCCATGCTCTCCGGTGACAGAAGTTCAGGTGATATACAGAATGGATTCAGTGTACTCCGGGGGCTGCTATCCAGCTGGGAAGGTCTGTAGAGCCCATATCCCATAAGGAAGTACTCCATGGGGATCAACATTGCATGTGGTTGCTCCTCGGTTACAAGCGACCCGCATGCCTGAACCTGCAATTTTGCCAGCAAAAATGACGCATTAAGAACCTGCCTACTCTGCATATTGATCAGCTTGCTATGTCACCAGTTAAATTGCGTACAGCCTTATACCTCAACAAGAGCGCAATATCGCCGGTCCAATTTGGTGGTCATATGGACTGCGTCATCATGGAATTGTGAGTTCTCTCCCACAAAAATCAGCGTCCGGCACTGAAGCTTCTTCAACGCTTCTGTCAGGTCATGTCTCCTGATGGATGGAAAATTCACTTGAGTATATTCTAATCATGTTTCTTTGTATGTTTAGGTGATGCACAGCAAATAATTTGTCCACTTACTCGTTTATCGCTTGAAGGTATCGCCATACGTTAGCTCCCTGCCTCTCATGAAGTAACTGTGTAAAAGGAAATCTATTGCTTCAGGCTTACTTTCTATAAGTGGACGACTACCGATTTTGTCAAAGTAATATCAGAAAGCTGAAAAGGGGATGAAATACTTACACTTCTACAGGCTTGAACAATCTCTGATTCAGGATCTTGTCCATTCCCACGAACTTCCTGCACATCGCATAAAAAATATGTTGGGTGAGTGCTTATATACACAGAAGGATGTCAATAAGAACAGCTGACAGAAGACCAGTATACCGTGCTAAAATACCGCTGAAGCAAGCATTCCTTGACTAGCCCACGAGTCCCATAATAGTAAAGCAAGTTTAACAACACCTGGTACACCAGATTTCAAGGTTAATACAGACACATTTTCAATACTGCATTACCGAAAGGTGAAGTGTATATTAGTACCTTATTGTACAACCACTCACTCCAAGACGGGGCTTTGCATAGAGGCGAAACTAGCATAAGGCCAATAACCCTCTCTCGATACTTCAACTGTGACAGTGTATAAATACATTCTTAGCAAAAGAGAAAAAAAAGGCAAGCTTTGAAAGAACTGCTCATGGGGAATACTTACCGCAAAGTGGGTGAGAATGTAGGCACCAGCCGTGACACCCAAACACATCACGGACCCTAATCTGTAAAGTAAAGACACAAGCAAAATATCAGAGGGGTTGCTTAAGCACCAGCGGAATATAAGACGTAATTTAGCCAGTGTCGTGATACAGTACCCAAAGAAATCAAGAACATCCGCAACCTGATCCACAAGCTCATCAACGGATGGCACAGGCACATCGGATGAAATTGGAGCCGCTCCCAACTGTAGGACTCTTGATAGATATCGTATAAAATACCCATGTAAGTATCAGAGCTAATACGGGCAAACAGTGAAAGCTCACATAAAGTTAAGTTGGGTAAGAGAGAACCTATCATGACTGACCTCATGACCTTGAGGAGTGATATGGTAAATACAAAAATTGTGAAGCAACAGCGACGTGGCCTCTGGGCAGAAGAACAATCCCTGGAAGCAAGACATATCTACCAAACAAAAACATAGCAACATCAGCTACCTTGCCATGGAAAATTTAGCAAGTTTTCACCTGCAAACCTTAAAAGGTCACCACAGTACTCACAATTTAGAGCTACATCAGGGTATGTTATGAGCGCCGGCTTGTCTTCGTCTCCAAATACAGAAACAGATACAGAGCCATATCTGGTTCTCACACGGTGCTCCTGGTAAAAAACACAGGACACAATAACATCTTTAGTTCATTGAGATTTGACAATCCTATTGAGACAATAGTATAATGAATAATCAATCAGAACCAAGAATTGACCAAGAGGTATTGCTTCCCCTTGCTGAAACCTCTACCGACACTGCCTATTTACTTAACAAACAGAACCAACATCAGAGGCTCCTGTTACCATTGCTTCAAAAGTACTAACTGGAAGCTGTAGCGTAGGGATTCTATACTTGCATTTGCATTAACAGCAAACAAAGATGCTAAATTTTTGCGTGTCTATTCCTTCCTGCTCCTACTCTTCAGCAACATTGCAAGAATAACAGAACTACAAGCTGCAAGAACTAGCTCTTAACCAAAAAGCATAGACATCTAATATTCCCAATTTGTGCAATGTCCCTATGAACACATTCAAAAAACAGTAACAAAAGGAACCTCACGGCATCCGAAATTCGAAGCATTTGCTTTCTAGTCAAGAACAGCAAGAAACAAAATCAGTGGGAGCACGAATATCCCCCCCCTACCTAACCACCCGCCATGAAACCAAAACACGAACCCCACCAAGCTTCCTAAGACGAGCACGAACGCTCCCCCACCGGAGGGGAGGAATCAACCAAGAAAGCACGGACCTTGCCGCCGAAGGAGATCCGCTCCACATCGACCGACAACGACCCGCTCGAGTCCCCCATGGTGGCTTGCGCCTTCTAGAAGCTTCTCCTCCGCCACCAACCTCCTCTCCTCCTCCTCCTCCTCCTCTCTCTCCTCGCTGCCTAAATTCCTCGCATATATTTGCGCGAGTATATATACACCCGGCGAGAGGTGGCTGCCCAGAATGACCGCAACCACCGACGGCGGTCAGCTCACCGGAGGTGACCAGAATGTCGCGGTGGGGGGGTGTTTGGGGGGGGGGCGGCGGCGTGGATTGCTTGTTTCAGGGGATCCACTAATTGTGGTGGGGCCCACCTGTCACTGACCGTTGTTACCCTCTACGCGTTTGACTGGTCTGTGGACGTAGCGTTTTGCGCTGGCCTCCCTGTGTGACAGCTTGGACCAACCGTCGCTTGCTAGGGGCACCAAACCGTTTGCCCCCCGTGAGAGGCGTTCCACCTTTCTTTTTTTCATGCCAGTATTGACGTGAATTAGCGTATTTGTCGTTCATGCTAAATCTAAACCTAGTACATGAGATAGTTGTGACAAAATGGATTGAATGATCATCTTTCCTCTATCTATTTTTTCTTCTACCTTGATAAAATTAGGATCAATGGAATTGGATAATTATTTTTGAAACTCAGTCACAATAACTTTGACGGAGGATAGTTTAATAGACTATAGAAAGAAAACAATCCAAAAGCAATCATTTTTCTAGAGTAAATTTCGAAAAGCAATCATTTTTTCTAGAGTAAATTTTAAAAAACTATAACTTTTATATCAAAACTATCAGTTTTCTGCAATTTAATTAAGCATTTCGTAAAACTGCAACAATAGCATATAATTTTACCAAAAAAGTTACAACCTTTTTTTAAAAATGTACTCTTCTTCCTAAGTAAAATTGGATGTAGTTGCTCCCGAAAATATATGAAAATTTAGCGGAATGGAGTTCATCTAGTGGAATCTGTTGTGCCTTTTGTGTGCGCCAGCTCAGGCTGGTGCCGGCCCATCAGATGCTGAGCTGTGTGGGGCCCACATATCAGTCTAACAGAACGGGAGGACGTGGAACACTTTGACGCGTCATGGGTTTCTCCTGATTGGCCGCGCCTGGTGGGGGCCCTTTGTCAGTGGTAAGTAATGCACTCCCATGCTTTGCCTCGTGGGTCGTGACAAAATTAATAGTACTCCTCACTAAACTCCGAAGCTGATCGATTAAATTTTGGATCTTGTTTTGGGATTTTGGCATAGAACTCGCTTTTCTATATAGTTTTGTACTTTTATTTTGTTTACGCATTCTATTTTATGTGAGTCAATTAAATCAATGCGGAAATCCAAATGGTTTGAAATTTTTTGTTATTTTTATGCAACTTCAACGTTGACCTGTAGTAGGTATTTTTAGCCGGCATTATAGTATATTTGAGTATTATTTCCAAAAACAAAAATAAACAAATATTAGACCCTTTGTCAAGCTATTTTTGAGAGCCATACAGGTGGTCGGTATGGTTGACTTGCAAGCGAAACAACGTTTCTCATACTTCTTTTCCTGCCCTAATTAATCGCCTCTCTTTCACACACAAACAAAGCAAGCTTAGATTCTTAATCATTAGCTTCTTTCAGTTTGTTTGGTCGTCTTTGTCAAACCTTTTGGATGGTAAAGGGGAAGCTCAAGCCAAACCAGGACAACCATTACTTACATTTTCAGCCAATGCTTTTTCATTGGTACGAAAGCTGCTCAAGTTTTTTAAATCTATTTTTTCAGAGCTGCTAATCACGTTTACATGTGGACATGATCTCACAATGTCATATATAAGTATGCTTATTTTGAGTATACTTTAAGTATGTTTATTCTGACTGTGAGATCTTTAGATGGGAGACTAGACAGTGAGCTCCTAGTAATTAGCAAGTGCCCATAAGCCGGTCATAAATGTGATCCACGTGAAACAACCCTGCATCCGATCGACCGATCGATCGATCGATCCCCAGATCTCACCACCGCACGCTTTCATTGAATCATTGCAAGGTCGCAATTAATCATCGCAGATGCATCTGAAACTGAGAGGCAGCTGGGACCTGCAGGTGATGGATTCGCATCCTGTGAATGATTCCCTAATCGAAGTGTTACGGTGTTTGTTACTCTGGCTTGCTGTTGCTTACTCCTAGCTACTGAATTCGAGTGGTAAATTAATTAATTACTCCAATTAATTACATTTTGATTAGTCCCATGGCATGTGTGGATGGATCTGACGAGGTTAATTTGCTGCAGAAATTGCAGCTAGATCGATCTAGCAGAGGAGAGCACGAGTGGCACGGCGATCAGTCGGTCCAAGGTCTCCATCAGAGTTCGTCGGTTGGTCTAATTACCCAACTGACCAAGCAAATACTATACTAAATTTGATTTAAATTGCAGTGTTGAGATCGAGTGGTGCTCCATGTCTCCGTGTACTAGGAGAGGAGAGATATCGAAGCTTCTTCTTTATTAATCGGTCTGCTCGGCCATCACGTCGTGGGTGTGTACGTGCAGAAATGGTCGGCGATCTCTCATCGATCGGTAATTAATTACTTTCTTTAATCTTCTTCGTGCTGTTGCTCAGATCACGTTACGGCAGGCAAGCTTAAAAGTAGATAAATTTTCCCTTCTATGATTCAGACGTTCAGCGATCTGTTCAGTTATAGGAGAGCTTCTTTATCTGAAAAAAAAAAGAACTTCTTTTCAAGGTCTCACGAGATCGAATACTACAAAATTCCTGAAATCAGTGTGAATCCGTATGATATGATGCAGGTGTTGTGGCCGGTAAGCGGTAACCAGCAATTTGTTAGTTATCAGTTGACCTTGCAATTAAGTAGGCACACCGGTTAAACTTTTTCGTTTCAGGATTATTGTTAGGTCCAAGGCCAACCAAATGCAATTTTGTCCATATATGTGTCATTCGATCTCGCATGCTGTATATTCTGTCAAAGCTGTCAAAATTTTGCCTAAACATCGCGACACGAAGCCAATCAAATCGAGCAATAGTCGCCTTGATTGGCTCTTGTGTCGATGGACAGAGGGATGGAAAGTTTCAGACTTTCAGTACAATATATGACAGATACAGATCAACTTCGATCACTTTCATGAAAAAAAAGTTTTTGCTGTGAATCAACAGAGCATGCAAATTAATCTTGAAAGCTGCTCTTACTGTTCATGCATGCAAACAGGCAAAAAAAAGAAAAAGCAACTACACCTCACATTTCTAATATGGCACCTACCAAACATGCATATGCAGAACAGTTCGCAATCAAGAAACCTTGACTGCCCTGTTCGCAAGTGCGATTGCTGGCCAGCTTATTTCCTCATATTTTACACGCACGTTTCCCAAAACGATAAACGGTGTATTTTTTAAAAAAATTTCTATATAAAAGTAGCTTAAAAAATAAATAGATCTATTTTTCAAGTTTTTAATAGTAAATACTTAATTAATCACGTGTTAATGATGTTTTCTATTTTACATGTGACTTATTTAAGCCATAAAATAAACACTAAACAACACTACCTAATTAAAGCAAATCAGATGATTCAGGAAGGGCAGCCAAATGCCACATGGCACTAACATCTAATATGCAAATAAAACCTAATCAGATTATAGTCATGCGCGTAATGTGTATACCTGTATGACAGCAGAATTACGTACACTGCTGAATTTCTTCTTCGATTAATATATTGGCTTGCACTTATGAGTTTCTTTTTTGTATTATCTGTTGGCTTCGGCCTGTTAGCTATCAATTGACTAGACTTCATCGGTCATTTGGAAAAGGAATTACAATAAACAATCATCAATTAAGCTGGCTGCTAGCTGCCTAGCTGCATGACAGGCCAGCAGTTGCAAGGGTAGTTCCAGAAGTAGTGGCACACAGACGAGTCAGGACCAGCGTTTAGTTTCAGCAACATTTTCTCTATAATAAACAAGTAACCTGATTAAAATAAGTGCAGACTAACAAATTAATACAAGAACAAGTACAAGGCTTTGGCCATCTGTTTGAACGCACGAATTACACGTGAAAGGATTCAATTCATGAAAAATGGAGAAATTATAACCAAGTATCTGACACTTCGACTTGAAACTTAATTGGTAAGCTAAATTCAGAAGCTCTAAAAAACTGCAGTACTAATCTGAACCACGTGATAAACATCACCAAGAACTCCTTAAAAAAATCTCCTTGGACTGTCGGTGAGCAAAGTTAGCAGCAGGATGGCACTGATCTTCATCGTCCACATATGCATATCATGGCCCATATATGTAGTACAGTACTCGCCACTGTGCCAGTGGCTTCATCGTCCATTGATGGAGCATGCAGGTGAATGATGATGATCAATTGCTGCAGTGCATGCATGCGAATCATTGATGGCGAAAAACCCATCGGTAAGTAGATTGCCTGTCCATTCTTGACGACCAGTAGTAAATAGCAGCCGTGCAATTTTGCAAATAATTCAAGCATCAAGCATGCATGCCAACCAGCAACAGCAAGAGCACTGGTGACTTGCAGAGATGGAACAGGAGGCGCCTCTGTCCTGTTGACGCACACGCGGCTCGTCAGAAGAGGAATCTGGAGGAGACATGCGTTAATCCAGCAGCAGTGATGGTACTGCAAGATTAGGGTCATAATCTAGGGTTTGGTTAGGCCATTGTTGCAGCAAGTTATGCTACTAGTTTGCAGTTTGCAGAACTAGTAGCTTGAATGCATGCAGGATTGGTTTTTCAGAACTTGAAATTATGCAGATAAGTTTGAGATCATGTGAGATGTTTGGAGATGAATACGGTCTGAGATTTTTGTCTGAAATTCTTCCAAAGTGGCTTGGTCTGACGAATTCAGATAGAATCTTCCTACGTGTGGATGGATGCGGCCTTCGTTTAGCAACAGCAGCGGCGTGTTGTACATTGGTTGCAAGCTACCGGGCGTTGCAACAGTCTTAACCTATTATTGAGTGGCACATGGAAGAACAATCTTGAGATCTCATATCTGAATATATTACCAATCAATCCATGGTTAGAATTGGAATCCGGCAGGCACATCGCACATAAACACAACTAGCTTAATTAGCTCCTAAATTTAGTACTTGGATTGAAGATGAATTCTGCCTGCAGCTAGCTATGGTGGTCAATCATTTGATAGGCTGGTTGTCAATCTTTTCTGCACTAAAAGAACAAGCGAAGAATGTGGTTGTTGATTAGCAAGGGCCCAAAGAAAGGGTACAAAAAGATTCAAGCTCATGAATGCAAGATGAGCTAATATTGTCGGCTTAGCTATATAAGGGCCTTTTCTAAAAAAAAACTTATATGGGCCTCAATGTGCAAGCACGTTGGCTAGTGGGCCGACAGAGGCGTCCAAAGATAGTTGGGCTGAAAGGCCCATAGGCTTCGTAGACAAATGGTAATTAGAATTCACAAGGTTTGTGCCCATTGCCTTGATTGTCCTTATCCTATTTATGTGGTATTCTTTACCAAAGTTAATTGTCCTAAAAAAATCTCTAGATAAAAAACACCATTTTTAAGCATTTACATAATGCATGTAGGGATGTTAACGTGTTTAATTTTTTAGTCTACAAAATTTAAGGACCGGATCCAAAAAGAGATGACTGAATTTTTAGATATTTTAGCTAAAAATATATAAAAGCTGAATTAGACTGTGAAAGGACACATGGGTCATGACTCATTACCACCCTTAGGTTGGTAAGACAAGTAACACAGGATTCTTCTTTTAGATGATCAAATGACAACATCAACAGGTTGTTCAGTGGCTATTATTTCCATCTGAACCTTCAACCAAATTAAAGCTGTGTCCACTAGGGTATCCCCATCCATCCATAAGCTGTCTGTTGCAGCGGCGAAAAGGCATAAAAATAGGAGTATCACATTGCTCGAATGAAAGAAAATGACTAAAAAAAATTAACACTAGGAGTGCCGCATCAAGTGGTCATTTGGTCAATCTCCACACATCCATAGCCATGGACAGCGATGGCGGCAACACATCTCTAAATAAGAAACAATATGTTTAAGCAGGTTAAGAAAGTCATCTTTGTCTAGAACAATCCAAAAAGGCTAATTAATATATGTATACATATTTGACTTGCATGAATGAACAGCCGTCGCCGATTTTCCTCAGCCGGACACAAACCAAAACTGGAGCAGAAGCCCACAGAAATGTCACTCAAAACTGCCCAGAATACAGGAGATGAAGTCACCAAAAGCAGGTTCAGTTTTGTCTCTCATAGTCTCATCTGACAGACTGACATAACTGCATATACAAATCAACAATAATTAGTCAAACAAAATCAGTGGCTTACCAGTGTAGTGTAGCCTTGTGCAATTCTAAAACTGCAAAGTCAAAACCCTTCAATTATATTCCGGCCAGAGGCCAGAGGAAGGAGGACACATGAAGTTGCAGGTTAGATCGATGCAATTTTTTTATCTGAAGGTTGACTGGCGAAGATGGCCATGCAGCTGGTTTACTTATTATGCTAAAATAACATATAGCCCAATTCGGTCGTCTGCATTATCTCTGCCAATGTCAATGCACCTCTTGTCAAAAACACTAGTTTTTTTTTCCCCGAAAAGATTGTCAAAAGCATTACGTATATATGGAGTGATAATAACACGATGATAATAAACTAGTTTACTTGTGGAGTGTTGATTAGCATATAATGTTGCACTTACATTTGCATGCATGCGTACAAGGAGATCATGAGATCCATTTGGAAGATTCTCCTTTTTATCAATTTTTGACTGCTTCCAATGTATCATCATCCATCCATTGTGGCGTCGTTAGCTAGGTATGGGATCGAGTATTAGTCAATGAGCAAAGATATATTTAGTATTTTCGATTATTTTAAGTACATTAGCTTATATCCTACACTTGGGGGTTAAGTGCATTTTTGCATCTTTGAACTCTTCAACGATATATTCCAGGAAGATTTTTTTAATAAAAAATGCATTGTTTATACGCAAGTCGATCAATATAGCAGATATGTGTAGTTAGCATGCAGTACCATTTCCAGCACTACAAGACTGCATATTTACACTGTCCCCTATAAGTTGTCTGCAGAATTACTGCTATGTGTAAACAACTTAAACATGGTTAAGATAATGACCTGCATACTATGGTAAATTAACTTCTCTAGTATCCTGTTAATTTTTTTAATGAGAACTATATATTACTTCCAAGTTTGTGAAAGTGTGTAAAAATGTACATAGACTTTCCTGTAAAAAAAGCCTAGTGGACTGCATTAAATTGTTACTCCTTTCGTCTCATAATGTAATGGATTTTGACTTTCTAACTTGTTTTAAAATATAAGGAATTTTAGGATCCCGAGACACTATTTTATTCTCCATCTATCAACTTTCATACTAGTTTATTCTCCACCTACTAACTTTTATACTAATTTATTTACCCCAACTATGATTTATTATTTTGCTACTTCCTTAATTTTTATAAAAAATAGCGCAATACCTTATATTATGAGACAGAGAAAGAAATTACCATCATATAATGTTGGAGTCATCGTCAATCAGAGCTTTGCACAATCATGGTCAGCATGACAAATCACTAGCCAAGTTGCTATTGTTTTGATCATTCTTGTTAAGTGAACCAAGCAGTTTTCTAGTTGCAAGTTGCCCTTTCAGATGTGTCGTCTGTTGTTCGCACACGGCAACTGGTCCTCGCATTCCTTCCCAATCTCTTGCAGAAGAACACACTAAACTAGTGACCAACCTGCAATTGCACTGCCTATCCAATGCGTGCAGCATGAAAAAACAGTGCACAACTGTACGCAGCTGCTGCACGCTCCGGATATATCATATTTATGGCAGATATAAATCTTTAAGCTTCAGGGCATGAAATGGAGTAGTACTAGCTGTCAGAACATGACTTTACTGTCCATTATAATATTATATATTATATTATAAAGATAGTTTGAAAATAATTAATCCACCATGTTTGTTTTGGAGGCCAAAAATTTCAACACTAATCAAAGAAAAAAAATTTGAATCGTTAGATCATGGTGAGTTCAGATTATAACGGTGTAAATCGATCAATATAATTATATACAGAACACAATTGCATCTATATAGAAATACTCCGATTCTATTTTTAATCTAAGGATTGTAGATGAAATCCGATTCTACCTTTTAAATTTATTTGTATAGAAAATACAATTGTATCTATAGAATTTCAGAGTTGTATATCAAATCTATTATGCTTCAATTATCTAGCTCCGCGTAAAATTGTGCAGGATATCTCAATTTTGTAGTTCCAATAACTAAAGTATTGATTCCTATGCTACACTATAAAGAAGAAAAATCTTCTCACTTGGAATACAGCTCACCATGGCTTTGTTGAATCAAGTCAGATTCATTCAAGTATGAAAATTAGGATCTACCATGTTAAAAGTTCTACTTGACATCTTACTTTCTCACTGACATGTAGATCATACGAGAAATCGTGTGAAAAATCAACCTGCCCTAGCCTTCCTTTACATAGCAAAGAGCATATTGCTAATTTATATTTTCTAAATTCTAAATTAATATTTTGTTACTATTATGGAAATCCATTTGCTAATAAGCTCCTTTTATTAATTCTGAATTTAATTTATTTTAAATTGTATTCGGTGTGGGCTTTCTTTCATTCGGAATTGTCACATTATAGTATCTCGATGAATGGATGTCATACATCTGTTTCTCAAGTTAACGTGGGAAGTCTGATTTGGGTGGTGATATACTAAGGTGACATACTACCTTTTTCTTTTGTCAAACTTAAAATCATGTCATATACCTTAATTAGCTAGTAAAATAAATCTCACGCCACACTTTTGTGAGTAGTTGACACAATGAGCCTATATGGTATGAAAAGAATTTTCCATAGTCAGCTAAAACCCAAGCAAGTCGCTAACTTCGTCGAACTTGCTTAATCGTGAGCATGGAGACTAGCGGCTATGAAATAAAAAACCTGGGCATAATTTGTGGGTACTATCACACGAAGGGTCATCTCAAACGATCTAGAGCCGGTTGGCTGGTCACGAGCCATGCTATCTTTTCCATGATACTGTACGCATCTGGTCAATGCGAATTGAACTCTAAATTTGAAGTCATATATGGGAGCTTTTTGTGCAACTCTACCTACCATTTGTTTAATATATATGAGTTTATTGATTCAAATATGATAAGAAATAATTCTATATGACAATTGCTCTCGCTATACTCTGGTATTATACTATACCATTACATCGAAATGCAGCCGTATGAGTGTAGAGACAGACAGTGGGCTAAGGAGAAGCAGTGCGGTGGTCGTCGTTGACGGTGGCGAAGTTGAGGAGGAACGGAGTAAGGCGGCAACGGACAATGGCCGGAGGGGAAGTAGCGTGGTGGTCGCTGACGGTGGCGAAGGCGAAGAGAAACGGAGGAAGGTGGTGGCGGCGATTGAGAGAGTAGGCACGGGGGGATCTGCTCGGGGAGGTCATGACAGAGATCGCAACCGGTGGCGCGGCTGCTAAGGTGGATGGGGCAACGGAGGGCCGTGCGGCGAGGCCGAGCAGGGAGATCGGGCACGGCTGCTGAACGGTGCGACGACGATGACAATTAGCCTCATGTGACAGCGCTTGAGTGAGGATGAATCTAGCTAGGGTTAGCATGTGGCGGTCGTAGGGCATTAGGGAAGGGATTGTGCGGGGTTACGAGGTGAAGGAGGGGGATTGAAGGGCCGCAGAGGGATCGGGGGAGGCAGGTTGGCACGGGGGAGGAGGGTCTGCTTGGGGGAGGAGGAGCTATCTGGTACGTCCGTTTCTTGCGTGAATGATATAGGTTGTCTAATTTATCTCATGATGGGATAAGTTATGAGTCATATGGGTTAGTGCTTATATGGTAGATTAGAGTTGAGTTCTAAAGGGTAAACCATTTGGAATGACCATAATTCACATCACTTGAATGGCCATGTTTTTTTTAGCTAATGAAGATACGGATTATCCGTGCCACGCTTCTAGAAGTATAATTTTTTCCAAAAACTTTCTACATCAGTATTGCTTACAAAATTTTTACTAACATATTTATTAACTTAATAATCTATAACATTTAACTAATCCATAAATTAATTTATTGGCTAATCAGATAATTTAATTTGAATGAACCTTTTTTTAATAATGGATAGAATTCGGCCTTTGCTTTAATAAAAGCTACAAACCCTTATTATATTGACATAAAGCCAAATATGATAGTATCTAACAAAAGATGATAAAAAGACAAATATAAAACCCACTTTAAAAAAAGAGATACAACTTATTCAGAAAGCAATCCTATTAGTAAATCAATTCAAATGGGGCCTTAAATATACAACACCTGTTTGATTTGACTACTTTTGTGAAAACCTTAAACAACAATTGTCAGATGGTAGAAATGCTTTATATCTCCGGGCTTAGTTTGTCTTTAGGTGCACGACCAATAAAATAAGTTAGTGGTAACAGCAATATTGAGGCGATTCTGTGGAACCGTCTAAGAAAAGGTAGACAACTGTGGCCTGTTAGTGGAGGCGTGTGAGCCCGTGATTAGGACAGTGCAAAAATCCTCTTCAGCCGCCGCAGAAGCTCCCATCAAAATCTGAAGCTGGCAGATTCTCCATGACGCCTTGAATTGTCTGCCTGCACGGCGGGGCAGATCGATCGAAAGGCCACTCAAATTCTCCAAGAACATATGCTCCCGCGGATGCCTGCTGGCTAGCTAGCTCGCGCGCAAGTGGCGAACGCCTGTGCGCTCCGCCGCTCGCCGGATTATTCCTTCACATGCACACATGAAGCATGCAAGTACAACGTCGACGGCGACGGCGACGGCGACGGTGACTTGCATCGCTGTGCACGCCGCTCCGCTCCCGAGCGGCCAAGTGGACGTCGTTCCGTTCGTCTCCATGCCAATGCAAGCGTGTGTTACTTAACTTAACATTCCAATGGCACAAGCCAATAATCAATCATGCAATGCCGTGCTGAAGCTTTAGCCAACCGTGCTATCCCCTTGCCTAATCAACCCATGATTATTAGTACGGTTAAGTACGTGAGGGAGCAGCGACATATACTTAATTATTAGCTCACTGCTAATTAAACCAAGATGCTGAAGCTGAACTGTACTTTAGATTTTTAGAATCCTTGCCGGTGCTTGTCCCAACAAGATCTCGTAATGCAATCAGCCACAGCTAGCCAAGCATGGCAAGACGTGATACGCCTGCAACAAACTTGAGATCTGCTGCTACTGATCGGCGAGGTTAGCGAAATGTTTAGATTACGATGACGACGACCAAGTTGCAGCGGTTGGGAGGACACAGGATGGACCAGGGGTATGCCTGCCTGCCAACCTGGCGATTCAGGCGCTCGTCACACGCACGGCATCGAGACACGGGAATATTTTGCCGGCTGCCTGCCTACGTGTTGGTGCTAGCTTAGCAGCTCAGCTGCTTAGGCTGCCTTCCTTTGGGCTATTGAGTCAAGATTTTTGGTCACACGTAAAATAAGATAAATCATTAGTATATTGTTAATTAAATATTAAATATTTTAAACTTAAAAAAATTAATATGATTTTTAAGAAATTTTTAGGTAGAAAATTTTTTAAAAATACATTATTTACTGGTTTGAAAAGTAGCTAGCTAAATCTATAGTATTGAACACACCCTTACTACTATATTTGTATGCATGGGAATGTGGCCAGGCGCTCTTAGGTCAGACCAACAAGTCATATCCCACAAATTATCAAGCATATTACTCCCTCCATCCAGTTTTAATCAACACATAATGAAAACAAAGAATCCAACAATGATCAGCGCATAACTGTGTTCATTTGCATGCTCCGGTGAAATTATGAGGGGTGGAATTAATTATGCAACCGTGTAACCTGTGTACATGTGCATGGTGATGGCGACGTGTTCATTTGCATGGTGATCAATCCGTCATCCGAAGCGACATTGCGGTTTGATCGATGCGCGAATTAAAGGATTACGGATCGATTTTCCTCTCCGTGGTCTTGGTGCAAACAGCTTATTCGCTGATCAAAACTGGATGGAGAGAGTATATAGAAACTAGACTGCACGTATAATATTAAAATAGTAATAAAACACTATTTATAATAGTTTAGTCATCAAATATACTATCTAATATCTAATCGTGACGGGTATCAATCATGGCGGCTATCAGATACCTAACATCTAATGGGCGGCGACGCTAATATTGGCTTTTAAATACTCCTTAGGCCTATATATATCTTAGCATTTAGGATAAAGCCATCAGAGACGAGAGGGAAGATAGGAAAGCATTGTTGGATTATAAGTGTTTCCTTCGTCTAATAATATAAGCACTTTTAGGTTATTTAGCAGAGATTAAAGTTAAGAAAAAAAAGATTTTAGTGCCTTTTGTTAAATAAGAGATAAGTGGAGGTTGGAGGGTAACTAAGGATAGGATGGAGAAAGTTTAAAAACGAGATGATTTATAAGATAAGTAATATATGTAAATACTCATAGATAAAATTTAAATGTTTTAATGCTTATATTATTGTACGGAGGGATAACTAAGTTTACGGGTGTGCTCTAAACTCTTGGACGGGAAAATGTCAGGGCCATTGAATGCAATATCAGTATCCAATAGTAAAATTTATTGACACGGTCCCATACTAATTAATATCATCATTGGCAGGACACTCGGATTTAACAGTTGTACATACATGATGCATTTCCAAAAAGTTACATCAAAGTGATGAGCTCAACCAAATAAATTTTCTTATCCTAACACGGGTGGTTCCTAATAAGTGTTGTTTATTCGACGAGGGTGACGGACTTAACTTACGTAGGGGGTGGGTTGACATTTCATTTTGGGCATTATTCTTTTCGTTCAATGGACCCTTCTGGCAAGGATTCTGAATTTGATGTGGAGTTTTGAAAACTACAGTTCAACCATACAGTATATAAATGAATAGGAGTCAAAGCAAAACTGAACCACAAAGTCAATCAGCTAAAAAATTGTGTAGAATGATATGCAGTTGGGATATCACTTGAGCAACCAGATGGGAAGCGTGGCAAGTTTGTTAGTGCAAAATTGTTTTTAAGTTACAAATACTGAACCACTTTTGGATCCTTAGTCCTTACTGTAACAGCAAAACTGTGGAGTTTTAAAAATATCCATAATTAATAAAGGAAGTTTGTAAAAAAAAGGAATTTTACAGGAATTCCGTAGGAGTCGAGAAGATTTCTCATAATGTAACTGGAGCCAAGGAGCTTGCATGAGCTAAACCTGTCTTATCTGTATTTGTCATCCCTCCAATATGTGAGAGATAAATTTGGTTACAAAATTGATGATACACCCGTAAATAATTGACAAATGAAAGAAGTGTAGGTCACCAATTAATCCCCATAATAACTACCTTCAACTGATTAATATGGTTTTTAATTTACCAAAAAAATTACTTTTACTTCTTTTAATTAATCAACTAATTAATGCTGTTCTTGCTGGCTTGTTGCCTTGCTCCACCTGTCCATGAAGCGGCTTATCCTGGCCAGGGCAAGATCCAGCGTGCCCAAGCTCATGTTGGCGAAGCACACCCTGAACCAGCCGGGCTCCGAGCAATGGCACGACGACCCCGGCGAGATGTTGAGCTTCACCTCGTGCAGCATCTTGTCCCACAGCCTCAGCTCGCCGTCGACGGTCGCCTCGCCGTCGCCGAGCAGCCGCCGCATGTCCATCCACACGAACAGCCCGGCATTGCCAAGCAGGCACGGCACGCCGGCGCGTGCCAGCCCGGCCACGACGTGCTCGTGCCGCTCCCGGAGGCGGTCGCGGTTGGTGCGGATGTAGTGCTCGGCGAACGCCTCGTCGGACAGCATGGCGGCCAGCGTCTTCTGCGTCTGCGACGACACCAGCGTGAAGCTCGACATCCGCCGCGCCGTCGTGACGACGGCGTCGTTGTACGAGTAGACCACGCCTACGCGGAACCCCGGCAGGCCAAGGTCCTTGGACAGGCTGTACACGATGTGGACGCGGCCGGCGATGCCCTCGTCGCCGCGGCGGGCGCGCGACTCGACGAGCTCCGCCACGCTGACGAGGTCCGGCGCGGAGAAGACCGAGCCGGAGTAGATCTCGTCGGAGATGAGGTGGATGTTGTTGCGCGCCACGAAGTCGAGGATGTCCTCGAGCAACCTCCACTTCACCGTGGTGCCGAGCGGGTTGGACGGGTTGGTGATCAGGACGCCGCGGACGCGCATCCCCGCCGCCGCGGCCTCGTCGTACGCCGCCTGGAGCGCGGTGACCGTGACCTGGAATCCGTTCGCGCTGTCGCAGTGCACCGGCACGATGTTCACACCCGTCCTCCACCTCAGGTCCCTGTCAAACCTGCATGCACAGCCGCCATGGCAGTCAGCCACTCTGCTCTCAAGCTAGCTGCATGCGTGGACGAACACCATGCAGGGCAGGCAATGGAACAGTGGCAGTGTGGCTTACCCGGGGTAGTAGGGGGTAGGGATCAGCAGCGCGTCACCAGGGTCGGCGAGGATGAACGTGAGGAGCTCGTTGGCCGCAGTCGCGCCGGCGGTGAGCACGATGCGGTCAGGGTCAAACCTCGCCTTGCCGCCCCGTATCTTCTCCATGAAGCTCGCCATCGCCTGCAAGCAAAATGGCAGTCGCCGCGATCTTGATCAGTCAACCATGCATGGCGTTCGACGCAAGCAAGAAAGCAGCCAAAGCAGAGCACTCTCTCACGTACCTTCCTGAAGCTTTTCAGACCATGGTAATCCTGGAACAGAGCGTTGTCCCTGAAGCTGGCGGCGCCGGCGCCGGCGCCGGTGCACCAGCCGGCCGCCTCCGGGTGCTCCCTGAGGTAACCCTCGAGGAGCTCGAAGGAGACCTGGTTCTCGGCGAGGCCCATCTGTATGACGCCGTCCGGGTTCGCGACGGCGTCGTAGGGGTTCTCGTCGTAGGCCTTCCACCCGGCGAAGTACGGGGAATCCTCGCCGTGCGCGGCGGCGGTGGCCACCTGCGACAGGGGTGGCGACCCGGCGAACGCAGCAGGCAACAGCTTGCCACCCATGATGCTCTCTCTCTCTCTCTTGGCTCTTTCACTCTCGCAGAAGCTAGCAACCAATGCAACAGCAACAGGGCTAGCTGCTTACCTCTCTCTTGACTGACTCCTCTTGCTTGCAATGCAATTGCAGTGCAAGAAGGCCAAGAAGCTAAGGGTGGTGTGTGTGTGATGATCCAAGCTTCCAAGTGTGGAGGGGTATATATAGGCAAATGGCAGTATATATACCTGTGTGAAAACCACTCATCATTTGAGAATTCAAAGCTGTACAGCATGGTTCACTGTTCAGAGGTGACCTGCAGACTTTTTAGCTTGAGATGATTAAAGAATTGGAGCATTGGAACTAAGCTCGAGCTTGACCTTCCTAAGGTTGATTCTTTGCCCAATGATTGCTCTCTCACTCTCTTAATTTCTCCCTGACCTTTGAGCAAGGAGGAAGACACTAGCAAGACAGTGTGTGCACTGCAGCGTACAGCTGTAATCAGACGCCGGCTGCAAAAGCAGCTTCGGTTGTCGCCTTTCTCCGGCTGATCGAAGGAATTTTGCAGATGCAGCAGCGAAAGCGCGCGCAATCGTGTCTACAGGTGTGCTCCTTATCTTCTCCTAACCCAACCCTTTGTTTAATCCAAGCTTATAGACGCGGCTTACCGTCGTCGCCATCGTCACCGCTGCTCTTTCTCCTCTGAACAAAAGAGAATTTAATTTTCCACGGTTTATCGTAGCTTTGTTACCATATTAAGTTCATCATATATGTAATGACGATCCGATGTCTCATAGGTTGGATGGTTTATGGGGAAGCCCTGCCATACCTGGTGACAGAAGATCGTCGACTATCTGTCTGAATGTCATTCTGAGTAACAAACAAGGCATATAAATATTTGATAATGCTTTTGACCTCCAAATGCCAGAGTTTAAACAAGGGTGTTCAACCCTGTAACCATGGACGACTTGTCCAGCTCGAGCTGTACACGGAGCTAGGTTTCCACGGAAATTAATCTCATAAACAACTGATCAGCTTCTCTGTTGAGATGCCAACCATCTCTCTGAGAATTAAAAACTGCCATAACGATAGCCTCTGCTCACCGATTACGAGACCAGGCATTTCATTATGCACCTCATGATCCACGAAAGTACTATGATAGTACATCGGTTGCCGAATCATTGCATGTTGCAGCGCAATATATATTCACAACCTTTTTTATGTGTAGCCCAAAATCCTGTGTTCCATTTTACGTACATGTTAATTCTTGTTATTTCTAAAACTAGTATATTGTGCGCACGTTACAATAAAACTTTAATTAAAGAAAATTATAATTAAGTCGTTATTACTATAACTTTGTGCATATATTATTTTTTGATTTTTGCATATATCTGTTATACGGGTCCTCTGGCTTCACACTATCTTTTTTCTTTCAAAAAATACGAGGTTGGTGATGGGTATAGTTGACACGTGGGTTCTCTGATCACACACCGTCATTTTTTCCTTTCACAAAAAGTAGGGAGATGATGATAATGGCGGCAGATTCACTACTCACCACCACCACTGACTGCTTTTTAAAGTAGCATAAATTAGCACTAGTACAACAATTAAACATGATGCCTTCTAAGTGGTGATAGATAATGAATGGGTGAACCTGAGTATATAATAATTATTTGAGGACACAAATGAAGGAATTAAATATTATAAAGTTAAAGTATCAATATAATAAAAAAATATCTCACTACTACAGAACAGAGCAAAGGTGCCCCTCTATCGGTGCCGGTTTGACAAAAACCAACACTGATAAGGGGTTTCCCACCCCCGAACCCCCACACGTCCCGAACAAGCAAAAACCGGCACTGATGAGACTACATCAGTGCCAGTTTATAATAAAAATTGGCACTCATAACATCCAAGCCTGGCTTGGGAGAGAAAAATCTTTTTTAAGTTCATTCTCGAGCCCTCGAGTGCCCCTAAGCCAGAAATTTCCCCAACTCCCCATCTCGCTCTGCCCCTTCTCTCTGCGCCTCCCTCACCTTAGCCCGCGCCGCGCCTCTCTATCCCCAGCCGGTGTCGCGCCTCCTCCTCCTTGACGCTCTCACCAGTTCGCCGCCGTGCCACCTCGCTGTCGGCCTCTCTAGCCCGCATCCCTATTTCCTTCTCTCTCTCTCTCTCTCTCTGACTCTGTTTAGATCTGGCTCCCGCACGACGGAGCTCGCCAAGGATGGGAAGCTCGCGGAGGCCACGGTGCCGTGCGCTGGCCTCTTCCTCTCCTCTTCAGTGTGGTGGAGGAGACTCCAGCCTCCGCCTCCCCCTCTTCCCTGCCCCCATCAGCGGGCGAGGAGGCTGTGGATGTTAGCGACACGGATCTCGCGAGGCCAGGGAGTTCGCGGAGGCTTCAAAGCTCGTGGAGGACCAGGATCTCGTGGAGGCCATCGATGACAGGAACAAGGTAAGTCCAGAGTTTTGCTGGTGCTCCTAATCTCTTGGTCTCTCTCTTTTCTAAGTCCTCGTGCTGCTCCTCTAAGCCTTCCTCAATCTTCTCCTGCTCCTCTATGTTAACACCAAAATTTGATACGGTTCGTTATCATGTTCGGTTAAGGAAAGATGCTATATCAGCCGATGGAAGCTAATCCAGAAGAGCCCGAATTTAGAAAGGAATCGTGAAGACCACAGCATGGCGGTTTAGTATTTTATCTATAAATTAGGTAGCTTTAATAATTTTTAGGAACCTGATCTCGTGCCCGATCAGGGCTTGTTGTTTTTTCTTTTATAGCTAGGAAACTCCTGTTTCGTATCCGATCAGGACTGTATTAACTCGGGGTATAAATATGTATGCCCGGGGATCATGTAAACTATCTCACAGATCAATACAACTTTGGCGCATCGCCAGCCTTTTCGACGGGTTCTTGCTTCTCGAGCCGGGCTTTATCGGTTAGGTCCGAACTCCTGCGAGAGGGTAAGTCTTGTTACCCCGACTACCTTATCGGCTAGGACTTCCTCGGTTAGGTCCGATATTCTAGCTGATCTATGGTAGTCGGCTTATCGCGGTGTATCTATTCTGTCTATGGCTGCATCAGTTAAATGTGATCTCTTAGGCCGAGTGGATATATCACATCACGCGTGCGTAGATTTATCAGCTTACTGGGTGTAATTTATCGTCAGTTTGTGCTGCATCGGTTGGGTCCGACATACTAAACTGCTAGTGATAAGTTATTCCTACTAGGTTGATAAATTTTATGCAAGCGTCTTATCGGGATGTATAGCCGATAAGTTATCACATAATTCATCACGATTGCATTAGATCTATCGGCTCATCGAGGTTCTTTTATCATTATTAATCTGTGCTGCATCAGTTAAGTTTGACATACTAGATTGATAATGATAGATTTATCCTTATTAAGCCGATGGGTGTTTATGCGATATTTTATCGGAGTGCCTAGCCGATAAGTTATCTTTCAATAGATAAAGCCGACTACATTGTCTTGAATATTATTCTGCTTATCTACTCTATCATCGGCTTCTAGCCAATGTCTAAGTGTTCTTTCGACAGTCGGCTGACTTATTATTTACTTATATCATCATCGGCTTCTAGCCGATGTACAAGTACTATCGGCAATCGGCTGGAGGAAGTTTGTATCGGCTGGTTGGCCGATTGGATCAATGATCTAATTTTTTCTATCTCCTTGTCAATTGCTGGGTCAAATTGACTGGCACGCCCGCGAACCTCAAACTTAGGACCTGCACTGAAGCTAAGCAGATCTCCCAGGCCTTCGCGTGTCTAGTGCATCAAACCAGATCATCGGCTCATTCTCAACGCTGCTGGTGATTTTCGGTGTCAACACTCTGTCACACCCCGATCTGGCACAGCCGTACAACGGCACCAGTTAGGGCGTGCCATAGGAAAACATCGCGAACCGCCTTCCTGCGGATCCGCGATACCGATACCAGTCCCAGGACGCAGCTCTAGTATCCACGAAAATCAGACATACATTATTGCAGAACCTTAGATAAATAAATAATTAAATAGACTTATACCTTTATTTACGTTACAGCTTCGGAGCAAGTCGGAGACAGCAACGAACAACACCGAGGCAGCGGCAGCAGCGGAACAACGGACTAAGTCCCAGGACACAGGCAACGGCTGGGAACCAGGACGAAATCCTAATTTTTACTTCACTGCAACTCCAGTATCTAGCTCCCAGCGGAGAACTATATATATATATATATATATATATATATATATATATATATATATATATAGAAAGAGAGAGAGAGAGCAACGGTGAGTACATATGTACTTAGCAAGCCAGGGGAACTTAGGTGGTTGTTGCAAGCTTCAAAGAGGGGCTGGTTATTTTGCAATCTGCCTTATTTGAATCTTTTTAAATCTGCTAGTGTGTGCTTCTCAACAATCAAGGCGAGGTGAGTCTTGCCTAATCGGAGTGAGTTGTATCAATCTTTGAATTAGCGCAACTCTCAAGAGTTGGCCTCCGGGATCTAGCTCCACCAGCTAATCCAACCTCATCGGGCCTACAGCCTTGCTGTCCTTGACAACTTCACAACGTTTTCCGAAATCGGATTCCCAATCCGCAAACATCCTTTCATAAGCAGTTGCCAAACAAAACTACGCTAACGAATCACCTCACATCCGCCCATGACCGTGGGCACGGCTGTTCAAACAGTTTAAACCTCTGCAAAGGGGGTACACTTTACCCACACGACACGACTCACTCTAGTCACCAGCTCACAAGCATTGGGTATGATTTGGTGACGTAGAGGTTTTCGCGACAAGACATTTCCCAAACCCTCCCAGGTTACCCCATGCCAACTGGAGGGGTCCTTGAGACCAACGATAGGGTAGGCCTTACTCTAGGTCTTCACGAGTCTTCGAGAAATCATTGCGAAATCTGCTCCGAAACGAATTTCCGATGGTTGGTTACTAAGCGTAAACACACAAAAATCTACTCAAAGCCTAGGAAACAGATCCTATTTAGTGCTAATAATAGTGCCATTAGATATATCTCAATTTTAGAAAATTACTGGAGTTGGAACGGAGTCATTTAGAGTTACGGATCGAAAGATATGATTTTTCGAAGATTAAAATGAATTTGGATCACTGGAGAAAGGAGTTATTTAATTCTCCAAGGAATATTCCAAGAATCCCTCCACTGTGCCACTGACAGGCCTGGCCCATAGGTCAGTGGAAAGGAGAGGTGCAGTCTAGATGGGCTGTGGGCCGAGAGGGGCATTGAGGGGCCCACATGGCAGAGACAAAGGGGAGGAGAACATGTCTCACTGGTGTTGGGCCCGAGCAGTAAGGGATACAACATAAATGGCAATCAAGGGATCTCACAGGAGGATATGGGACTCGGTTCGGGCAAGGCGAGGCCAAGCACTATGTTGGGGATCGAAAACCGGCGGTGCGCGGGGACGATCTGGAGGATGGCGGCGCACCGGAGCAAGCAGCGGGCACCGGTGGGGAGAGGGGACGTGGGGAAAATGTTCAAGCGGCTCGGATTGGGGTATGGGGGCTCGATGGTGGCTGGCGGCGATATGCCGAGGCGGCAGGGAGAGAGAAAATCTTTAGCGCTCGGCGTCCATGGCAACGCGACGAGCTGTGGTCGTCTGAGGCGATTCCCGAGAGGAGAGGGCCAAAGGAGCGCGGAGGAAGAGGGAAAAAGGGTGGATGACCTTGAGAATCACCGGGGATTTACGGCGGTGCAAGGCCGTGCGCAGTGGCGAAGGGGAAAAACAGAGGGGATCCGCCGTTCAATATTTCGCATGGGCATAGGAGAGGGAGCTCACCGACGAGCGGGGATGATGCCACGGCGGTTGGGGCAGAGAGAGGGGGAAAAAGACGGCGTGCTCAACGGCCCCGGGAGAGGCGTGGGTTGCTCTGGTCTGGCGGCGGCAGTGGCGACCGAGCTCGGGAAGATGATGTGGTCGGTAGCGTTCCGGGAGACCGAAGCGAGAGGAGGGGGGATGAGGCCTCGAAGAGGGGCTTTATAGGGGTGGAGCTTGGGCTAGGGGTTTGGCTCGGGGGAGGAGCTCCAATAATTGGAATCCAATGATTGAGGAGCGGGAGGCGGGATGGACCGGGGCGGAGTGGGAATTCTTGGATGCGTGAAATTGATCGGCGGTGGAGGTGGGATGGCGGGGAATGGCGGTCTATCGGACGGCTTGGTTTGAAACGTGAGCGCGGGCTCACGGGCGCACAAGAGGACAAAGGTGATGTCAGCGGGACGGCACCCTCTTGACTGGCTTGTCGGGACAGAGACAAACGAGGAGAGAGAGAAGGGCAAAAGGGCAGGAAGGGGGTGGCGTTCGGCTGGCTCGGCGTCCCAGCGTTAGTGGCTAGCGGCGTGGTGGGGCTATGGCGCGGGGCCGAGGTGACGCCGGGAGTAGTCCTCAGTCATTTGACCGAACACTTGCCGGGCGCCGACAGAACGGAGGCGGGTTGAAGATGAAGTACTGTTGGGGAGATCGACGGTTGTGCACGGGCGGGGACACGCAGCTTGGATCCGGGGCGGGCACGGGTGGTCTCGCGTGACGTGGCAAACGAGAGGGGATCCAACGGATGTCCGCTGCGCACGTGGCCACGCGGCGGAAATCGGGAGGGTTGTGGGCGAGCGCGCGCGACGAGAGGGATCGGGCGGCGAGCGCGGGACGCACGGGACATGCGGCGGTGATCGGTGGCGCGCCGCGATCTGCTAGGGGGGCACGCGTGCGGGCAAAGGGGAAAAGAGGATCGGCTGTGCGGATCGGCGCTCGGGACAGGTGGCGGGCATCGGCGAGCGACGCGCGCCACAGAGCTCGGGTGAGGGTGAGCTAGGCCGTGAGGGAAGGGTTGCGGCCCATTGATACAGTGCATTTTTCCAATTTATCAAAGAGATTGTTTTGGGGGTACTTTGGGGATTTGAAATAGGATTCAAACTCAAATTTGATATTTGCGTTTGGGGGAATTTCAAGGAATCACAGGGAAAATTCCAAGGGATTTTTAGGGGTAATAATGGGATTTTTCTTCGACACCTTTTTGGATTGATTTGTTTAGTAACCTTGCAGGAAATTTTGGAATGAAATCTAGGGGCCGAGGGAGGTGAGAAATAAGGGATTGATCAAGCATTTTGGTAATGAAGTTTGACAGGGGTACAAGGAGGGAAGGTTGACACACATATATACCCTTGTGTGTAGGGGGGATATATTTATATATATGTGTATATATATATATACATATATATATATATATAGACATATATATATGTGTGTGTGTGTACATATATTCATATCTATATATATGTTGGTGGAAGGGTTTCCAAATAGGGGTTTGACAGCCAAGCGACATATTCAACCTGGGATTTATCTGGGCATTCAAGGGAGAGAGAACAAGAGAAGTTAAGGGAATATCTTAGGGTTCTGACTCGGAACTTCGGAATGGATATCGAATCAGGGGTTTCTGCGAGAGAATATCGAGGAACTCGTCGTTAGGGTTTTAGAAGCGGAGTTTGTTAATGGTGATTAGAATTCGGAGATTATTTTGGAACGGAGGTTTTTGAGAGGAGGGGTTTTGAGATCAAGGCAGAGAGACAAACTGAGATCCATGGCACAACTTACAATATAGCACACAAAGAGGCAAAATTTTCACAGGTAGTTTTTAGCAAAATATTGTTTAACATCTCGCTGAAAGCGGGGCGTTACAAACCTACCCCCCTTACAAAAATCTCGTCCTTGAGATTTGAAGGCGGATAGAGAAAAGAGAACAAAAGGGGAACTTCAGACTTCTTCGCTGTTTCTGTCACTTCAGATATTTCTTTGGGTCAACTTGCAAACCTTGCATCTGACTGTTAGCTGCCCTACTTGGCTAGGGTAGTCAATTCTGTTGTGGTTCTTCTTCTTTAGGGAGGACTTGTTCCTCATCTTCTTCTTCCACTATCTCGAGATACTTATTTTCTTCAACTGGTTCTGCTTGTACGTGGTTCAGACGTCCATCTCTGGCAGCTGGTGAAGCTTGAGAGACTGATCCACTACTTTACAGTCTTGCTTTTCCTGGTGTAGACGCTTTGGTTGACGTGTAGGACTGAGGGGTTGTAGAGCGATTCTTAGGGCAGTCACGTGCATAGTGTCCCATCTCATGACAGTTGAAACATTCGATGTTGGCCAGCTTTGCGAGTTTTCTTGACTTGGTAGCAGAGGGCGCAAGCTTTCTTCCCTCGCTTGTCTCGACAGATGTTGATTCTTCAGCTTCTGGTGTTGGTGTTTGGTTCTCGTCGACTGATTTGTGGACTGGTGAGGTGCCCTGGGGTGAGGCACCGCTTTGTAGGTTCGAACTTCCTTGGACAGAGGCGGGGATCCATGGCGAACTCTCATTGGGTTGTTGTTTTGTACTATTTTCCTTTCCTTGGGGGCAATTCCTTGCGTAATGCCCTTCTTCGTGGCAACTAAAGCACTTTTTGTTGGCTGTACGGTCTGCTGTCTTTGATTGGGGAATGCACGTGTTGGGGTTATTTCCTTCCAAACTTTCGAGGTTGGTTCTAGTCAGTTGCTGACTAACTGTTGCGGTTGACATTCCATGACATGTTTGCATCATCGAACGTTTGCTTAGACCTGGCCCTTCTTGCATGTTGAATCCTGATGGTGGGGCCTTACGTTTTGGACGGTCTTCTTCTTTCTTTGTATATTCTCGTAGGAAAAACTCATGGATCATACTCTGAAGGTTAGGGTACTGGCGATTCTGAAGTGCAATCCTCACTCCTGCAATCATTCCTCTTAGATAATCTCCAGTTGTCTCTTGGTCGGTATCTGGATTTTCTGGTGATCTAGCACTTTGGATTTCCTTCGCTTTATCCTTACTATTGCTCTGATCCAGGTGGGCTTGTAGTGAGTGTAGTAGTAACTATTGCTGTTGTTGCATGGCGGTGACGATCTGTGTTACTCCTTGCATTATCTGAGATTGCAGGGCCATCATTTGTTGAAGATCCATTAACGTCTTTTGAGTTTCGGTTGCATCGTGGTTGATTGATTCAACGGCAGTTGCTTGTGTACTTTCTGTCCTTTGTTGGCTGGTTTGGTGATCCAGGTGCTTAGAGTTGATTGATTGGATTGAGTTGCTCTTGGTTCCATGGTGGTTGAGGGCATGGGTCTGACGGTTGGTGTGACGTGCCATCTGTTCCAGGTTGACTGAGATTAGAACGATCGGGGATAGGAGTAAAGACTTAACCGAAAACACTAGATTAAAAACGGTTTTCGCAATCCAAGCAAGAATAGTGGTATGTCTCAGTCAGTAACTCAACTGGTCCCATACCTAAACACGGACTACCAGGCATAACATCACACACGCGCTGCTTCACCACAACTCCTACTGAGCTAGCAACGATACTATGGTCAGCTATTACCGAAGGCTAGCTATTAAATCGCCAGGCAGAAGCACACCTTTCATCAACTGAGCATGATGACAGGCGGGTTTTTGATGTAGACAGGGGAGTCAGGCAAAGATTTTTTTTCGCAAATCTAGACCGAAAGGAAAACAACTCCTTAGCTTTTCACAAATAGCTTGTAGTCAAATATTGCCATCCTATCAGGGGGTTTCGGTCCTAGAGCCAACCTATTCTCTGATACCATCTCTGTCACACCCCGATCTGGCACTACTGTACAGCGGCACCAGTTAGGGCGTACCGTAGGAAAACAATGCGAACTGCCTTCCCGCGGAACCGCGATACCGATACTAGTCTCAGGACGCAGCGCTGGTATCCACAGAAATCAGACATGCATCATTGCAGAACCTTAGATAAATAAATAATTAAATAGACTTATACCTTTACTTACGTTGCAGCTTCGGAGCAAGCCGGAGACAGCAACAAACAACACAGAGGCAGGGGCAACAGCGGAACAACTGACTAAGTCTCAACACACAGACAACGACTGGGAACTAGGACGAAACCCTAATCCTATCTTCACTGTAACTCTAGCTCCAGCTCCCAGCGGAAAACTATATATATAGAGAGAGCAAGGGTGAGTACATACGTACTCAGCAAGCTAGGGAAACTTAGGTGGTTGTTGCAAGCTTCAAAGAGAGACTGGTTATTTTGCAATCTGCCTATTTGAATCTTTTTAAATCTGCTAGTGTGTGCTTCTCAACAATCACGGCGAGGTGAGTCTCGCCTGATCGGAGTGAGTTGTATCAATCTTTGAATCAGCACAACTCTCAAGAGTTGGCCTCCGGAATCTAGCTCCACCAGCTGATCCAACCTTATCGGGCCCATAGCCCTGCTGTCCTTGACAATTTCACAATATTTTCCAAAATCGGAATCCCAATCACAAACATCCTTTCACAAGCAGTTGTCAAACAAAACTACGCTAAGGAATCACCTCATATCCACCCATCACCGTGGGCACGGCTGTTCAAACAGTTTAAACCTCTGCAGAGGGGGTACACTTTAACCACACGACGCGACTCACTCTAGTTACCAGCTCACACGCATTGAGTACGATTTGGTGACGTAGAGGTTTTCGCGATAATGCATTTCCCAAACCTTCCCAGGTTACCCCATGTCAACTGGAGGGGTCCTCGAGACCAACGACAGGGTAGGTCCGAGACCACATGTGCCAAGAACCCAGGAGGCATCCCCGATGCCCTCCCACATGATCCACAGTCCAATGGCATGCAAGGCGTCCTTGGGAGGCTAGTTACTCAGCCAGGAGTTATCCCATATCACCCACGTGATTGTACTGTCATATGTTTGGATGAAATTCCGAAGGAATCGGTCCTTAGCTGCAGTGCGGGAGACTCGTCCTGCTAGCACGATTCTCGCACCACGGTTTTCGCAAACCATTTTATTTTCAAGGCACCGACCCAGGTGTTGGGTTTTTCAAAGTTTCATAAACCCAAGTTTTACCCATCGTAGTCATTTTTAAATTTGATAAGTGATCACCGGTACCATGCTCGTCGATACGGGTACTGGGATCTATCAAGAGCAGTGACAAGGATGTGTAAGGAAATCACAATCAATCAAGAAAGTCATGTATCAATTGAGTTGGCGGCACATCGGTCGTCTTGCGACCGCAGCCGAGAAATCATCTCTGTGTAGCCTAGTAAGTACGATTTAGCAATCAAAGTACTTAGTTCCGTAAATATGGGCTCAAGATGATCAAAGGTGACTTGCCTTTCTCTAGGTCACGAGTCTTCGAGAAATCGTTGCAAAATCCGCTCTGAAACGAATTTCTGATGGCCGGTTACTAAGCACAAACACACAAATAGTGCTACTAACAGTGCCAACTAATATATCTCAATTTTAGAAAATCACTGGAGTTGGAACAGAGTCAATCGGAGTTTTGGATCGGAAGTTATGAATTTCTGAAGTTTAATTGGAATTTTGGGAAAAAAGGAATTGATTATTTAATTACTGGAATGAAATATTCTCAGGAATATTCCATTCTGTCACTGACAGTGGGGCCCCTGACAAGGCTGGCCCACAAGTCAGTGAATAGAGGGAGAGCTGGTGTGAGTACACTGTTCGGTGGGGTCCATGTGCAAGAGAGAGAGAGCACTAGTGGATGGTGAGCCTGTGGGGTCCGGTGTCAGTGGCACAAGGGGGCTCACGGTCATGGCTCGCGACGAACCAGGGCACGAGGGCCCACACTTCAGCGACTTGTGGACCAAGGGCCGAGCGCATGAGTTCGGTTCATGATGTATGAAGGTGGCTGGGCCCGCATGTCGGTGTATGGACGAGGGAGAGAGAGCTAGGCTCGGGCGGGACCACATGACAGTGGACAGGAGGGGAACCGGGAGAGGGGCTTAGTGGCCGATCCGACAGCCGACGGCAGCAGGGCCGATGCATTTTTGGGATATTTTTTTTTGTGTGTAGACTTCACAGGTCATATGGAGAGGTTTTCAAGGGAAACAAAGACGGAGGGCCGATGCGTATATATGTTTGCACGTGTGTATAGGTATACCTGTGCACCCATGTAGGTGCAGATATACATATGATTATGGAACAGGGGAAGGGAGGTTGATACATATATTGGTGGGAGGATATTGTTGAGTAGAGGTTGATTCCAGGTTGCATATTCAACCCGGGATTTTATTTAGGGATTCCAGGGAGAGAGAAAACAAGGGAATTTATCGGAGGATTCCAAGGGGGATACGTTAGGGTTCCAACTTGAAACTTTAGAATGGATATCGAAACGAGATTTTGGGACATTGGTTTAGATTTCAAAGCAGGAGATTTCTCAAGGGAGAAACCGAGGGAGTTGTCGTCAGGGTTTTGGAGCGAACTTGAATACGACCATTCGGACGCGGAGATTTATTTTAAGAACAGGGGATTTTTTTTTTGAGAGGAGGGATTACGAGGTCAAGGGCAGGGATACAAATCGAGATCCAGGCACGACATACAACTTAGCACACGAAGAAGCGAAAATTTCACGGGTAGATTTTAGCAAAATATCGTTTAACGTCTCACAGAAAGCGGCGTTACATCCTCTCTCTCTAAGCCTTCTCCTCACTCTCTCTCCCTCCTCTTGTAGACTTGGGCGGCAGACGGAGCAGATTCGAAATGCAGTGGCGGTCATTCTGTTGTTGAGATTGTTTTGTGTTGATTTCTTGATTATGTGTTGATCTGTGATAAGATGTGTTGATTTGTGAACATGTGAACTCAGATTCTGTGATTCTATATTAATCTGTGTTGATCCGCTTGTAGCCGGCTCGAATCGAGCTTGCAAAACAACATCAATGCCGGCTTATAAGCCTACCCGGCACTAAAGAGGCTTCCATTATGCCCCTCCTTGGGGTTATCAATAGGCACTGATGGATTCCCCTCATCAATACCGGAATTCCAATGCCGATTGGGGACCTGGCACCGATGACCTCTTTCCAATCGGCACTGAAGGCCTATCATGTAGGGATGAAAACAGAGCGGATACGGACGGTGCCAGGTGCCTCCGCAAAGGAAGGTGCCGAGGCCGGGCAACCATGCCACCGCTGGGCGAACTCGGCCCGCAGGGCGCGCGCCGCACGTCCCCAGGAAGACGAGGAGGGGAAGTGTGGCGGGCGCGTCGCAGGGCTTGTGTCGCCCGGCGGGGTGAAGCCGCCGGACTCTTCGTCAGAGTCCCGCGGGCGATGGCCTCCTGCCATGGTGTGCGTCGGTGTTGGAGACGCCGGCGTGCCACCTGAAAAGGAAACTCCCCCTACCTGGTGCGCCAGCTGTCGAAGGATGAAACCTCGACGGCGGGAAGTCCGGAGACCCCCCTTTGAGATTCGGCCAGGGGAGTAGTTCTCAGGCGTACGAGGCGTCCGGTGGAAGAAGGATCGAACGATGGAAGGATGGATGGCACACAAGGGACAGGAGGATTTAGACAGGTTCGGGTCGCTCGGAGCGTAATACCCTACTCCTGTGTGTATGCTATGTGGAGATGAATGTGGTTTGCTGTGTTACAAGGTCAGCTTAGCTCGAGGCCGGAGCTGAAAAAGAAGAACAGTACTAGAGTGTGCTCCCGTCCCCTTTTTCTTGCTCGCCGGCTTGGATCCTCCTTTATAGAATTAGGGGAGTCCACAGCGCCTGGCATGAGTGATGAGAGAGAGAGAGAGAGCTAGCTGTGCTACGTCTTGTCGTGCCGGTCGGCGCCTGTCTGCCGCGCCGCGCTGGAGGACGTCTAGTCACCGCTGTTCGCCTGCTGAGGGCGGCTGTGCAGAGCACATCGGGTCATCTTGCCGCCTGGCTGCTGCAGGCGGCTGGAGTACAGAGATGTGACAGAGGTTGTCTCCTGGAGATGCTGTCGGGAGACAGGCGGGAGGCGCCCTGTCGCCTCACCATTTATGTGGGTAATTGGAGAGCTGGCGCAGAGCCTGCCGGGGACCGACATGTGGGCCCCGGGCAGGGGGTGAGGCGATGGCGCCCGGAGGCAAGGCACGGGCCCGAGGCCAATGACGCCCCGGGGCCGAAGCCGAAGGAGACGGCGCCCCGGGGACGAGCCCGGGACCGATGGAGAGATGACCCCCCGGGAAACTGACGTGACCGATGACCCACGCGTCCCCAAGGAATGTGGGACCCCCTATCCTATTTCGCCGACAGCGATGGTTTTGCAAATCAGCTTTGACGGAAGAAATGAAAAAACCACGGAACCTCTTCAACGGTCTTGGGCGATTGACATGTTATATTTTAATTTCCCGCGGTGCCTGATTGAAAAACACTTGACAGCAATTTAATCGACAAAAATTAAAGGCTAAGCCCACGCAGCAACATAAGCATCACCGGCGTTGGTAGCACTAGAAAATGGATGGCAGATTTTGGCAATGTTTCATGTCTCTTTGTTGCCATATACGGTTGCACTTTTTGGGGATGAACACTACAAATTATAGTAGTTTAGATTAGATGCTAAGGTTAGTTTAATTCATGTTGTTGTTTAAAATGTCCATGGAACATGCATGGTCTTCTTTAATTAGACACAGAAAAAAAATCTTGAGCATTATGAATTAGCAAAATGATTTTTAAGTAAGCTAAATTTTGTACATGAGTGTGGCCCTTGAAAATGTAAGCTAATCTTAATCGTCCTTGTAGATCTTGTTTTGTTTATTTCAAGGAAGAATACTCTTTTTTGCAGTGTTTTTGGTGGGCTCTGAAGAGAGAAACGTGGATTAGTCTAATGTCAGACAATAATTCTCCAATTAATCCCTGCGGGGAGCATTTCCAACCTTAGAAGCAGAATCAAATCAAGCATGACATCTCTGTTAGGTGAGTCTCCAGCTGATCCCTATAGATCCAGCTGCTAGCTTGCAGAATCAGATCATGATAAAAAGTTTCTTGATTACAATCTCATCCTCTTGGCATTATCTAAGATACATTACAGATTGTCAGTTAGGTGCTGGAGAAGTCTATGCTTAAATTTAAGCAAGAAATACATGGCCCCACCATGTCATAATCCATATACTACTCGTACTACCATCGTATACGTCATGAAGAGATTGGCTCATACACAAGCTGTCCTGTAATAACAGTGAGTCTTGGAGACACTTGGCAGTGTGCATGCGTACGAAATACGTACATACGAAAATATAGCATATATAAACATATACGTCGTTGAGTTGCAGTCAGTGTGCAAATGTGTCCATCAGATCTCTGCGTGTCCATTAAAATGGAGTGTTGACAAGCACACTTATGTAGCATGATGCCATGCTAATTAATCTGCATATAACATTAGGATGATGCTTGGCATCATCCTCTCTGATTGATCAGACCAGTATCAGTATATATACTCCAACAGAATTGTATGGATGCTCGTGTGTGCCACTTTTGAGAACATTAGCTAGCTGGCTGGTGTGCTACCCAAAAGGCAACTATGACAGAGAACCAGCTATGCTACAACATTATGTATGCATAATAGGATTAGAGTATTAGCACACGTTGGTGGAGTAGCTAGAGTGGTGAGTAGTTGTTTACTACATTAATCTTATAATCTGTGTGATTCAGCTGGATCTTACGAATTACAGTACAAAGCAGCAGCACACCTCTTCAGAGTCCAGCAGGCATATGATCAGGTTTCTGCAAAATGAAAGACAGCCGACAAACAAAATGTTCCATGCATGTGTTCCTAGATGTAATTAACAAGGCATTATATTGTGCTACTGTCGGCAACTTAATTTGTTTAGTAGTAGGCATACGAATTGGAAGAACTTGGTCCCTTCCCATTGCTTAATTGGCTAGCTGAGAGTATTAACCAAGGCGTTCAACTGAACAACAAGATGAACGGCAAGTGCCAGCTGATCGATCCGATTTTACGTGAAATCTGAACCCGGGAGAACTTGTGCAAACAAAGCCTCAAAATCTCTAATCTATTTGTGTATTGTGGGAATTTACTATTTATGTTTCCTAGTGTTCGATCTATTGATAGATGTGCAATGAAGAAGAAAACAACATTGCTTAATTACTTTACAAGCAAAGCAATTCAAGTGATACACCTCCAATTGATAAGAGCATAAATTCAAGAGGCATCGAGTAGAATTTGATCCTAATAAAATTTTTGCCGATCTAGCAAATGGATACCAATAGATAATTATATTCCTAAAACTAGAGATTAATTAAGGAGCGTGTATTTTAGATAATTATATTCCTAAAACTAGAGATTAATTAAGGAGCGTGTATTTGTTGAATGGTCCAAATAGAGCATCTGGCATAATTCTCCAAACACATTAGACACGAAGATTTGGATATCTTTTCAATGGAATTAGCTTGATAAGTTTGATTGGTTGGAATATAGTGGAAAAAAGGATGTTGTATTTTGCTTTCAAAGACATCATATATATATTGATTTTGGCTTAGAATTAGACATAGGCTTTCAGCCCATCCTTTAATTTTATTCTGAATTCACCACTATGTGTACTACAATTCTAGCATGTACCGGTACGAGTAGGAGTAAGGTTTTTCTTCTCTGCAGAAATGGCACATACTAAATTAATGGAAAAAATTATAAATTTACCACTGTTTTAAATTATTATTGTAAATCTATCACTGAAAGTTATAAAAATGCCATGAGAACTGAATGACATTCATGCAAAACATAAAGAACCAGTGATAAATTTGTAAATGCCCTAAATTAAAGTGACCACACGGCAGCTAGCAAAGGCAAATCTGTCCAGTACAAGAGCACAAACAAACCTACAAGTTGTCCCCTCCTGTCCTGTACTGTTGTACACACTCGATCGATACATGGGGCAGCTAGTAGCTCGTAGTTGCAGGCTCAGGACAAAGAGTGCCACCCTTTTCCTTTATTATCTTTCCAAGTTGGCAGGCAACAATGCAATCCTACGCTATACCACGCAATTGCCGGTGAACATGTCGTCCGGCCGTCGGAGTGTCCATGGCTCTGTCTAACATAGCTTTAGGGCGTGTTTGGTAGAGATTTTCGGAATTGATTCTTAACTGGATCAATTGAAGCTGAGTCAAACGGATAAAAAATCCTTCTGATTCTCAGCCGAATCGATCCGCTGTGATTCTCAATTTTACACATGAATAGAGAATCAAGCAAAAGGCAGCTTCTCGTGAGAATCCAACGAACGAAAATTGAAAATCCCCATAAGAATTCACAAAATCCCCATAAGAATTAGAATCGCAAGATCAGAATCATAAAATCTGAAGCTCTACCAAACAGGCTCAATTAATGAATTGTTCGATTACTTTTTTTTATAACTATTTAAGGATATAGATAAATAACTTAATTTCTACAAGGTTAAAAAGTTGTCATAGATAAGTACTCCATAAAAACTTTATATAGAAAATTATTTTACACAAAGCACACTACTTATAAGCTTAGAAAACGTGTAAATAAAAATTCAAAATCTAAAATCAAGGGTGTGCATGTGTGGCTTTGTGACAACGCAACGCACGTCGCGGGCGAGCTCACTCTCGCGTAGGAAACTGCGTGCTCCAGTAGCAGCAACGTTCTCACCCACATCCTCCTTGGGAGACGGTGATAGGGCGATCGCTAGGTTTGGAGAGGCAGAGTTCTATTAACTTTAGTGAGTATTTTAAGAGAAATTATATCATCTTGACGTAACTATTAGTTGAGTTTAATAAAAAAAATTCATTATCTTTAAAAAGAAGTACTGTTGCGTGCACTGGATCATCGATCAGCCAACGGATCAGGAAGATATATAAATGCATGAATCTGGTACGTAGATATGCGTTGCCGATTTGGATATGGTCGTGCGTAGGATGTTTAAGGCGTATGGCCGGCGGCTGCTGCTGCATCACGGCGTAGGATCCGGATTAATCTGGGGTTACGTTGTTGTTTGTTTGATTTACTGGGCCGTGGAGGCCGTCGACCGGTGAATGAACGAGTCTAATATAACTGGGCCACGATGGGCTGTTGGATCATGGTGGCACCAAATACGCACAAATCCATCCCAACCGATACATACTCAGGACCCGTTCTCATATGCTCAGTTTCATCGATAATTCATCATCCATCAGCCCTTTTAACCGGTCTGGTACCGTCGATTGGTCAAATATTTTAAAAAATAAATCTATCAAATAATTATAGTTTAACGTATTTATAATTAAGTTATATAAATTTATAACTAAAATTATGTATGATCGATGATGGCAACTACAAAAAATTAAAAGTATAGCTACAACAAGTTGAGAGTGTAACTTATAACTCTTTTTTCCTGTTTCAAATGTTAAAGTTCTACTAAATGGTTTCTTTGATAGATTAAAAAAATCAAACCTTTGATTAATAGTAAATTAAATTTAGTAAATTTGGGCAGTAATGTACCGGTTTCAACTGCTACGGCTGCGATTCCATGTCTCCATCCGCTGACACACGTCTCCAATCCAATCGATTACTCGTAGAAATTTACTCCTTATACTCGTCGTATACCAGCAGGAGTAGAACACAAGTGGTACCGGTCCGTCGTCAGCTAGCACTAGCAGCACAGCAAAAACAACCCACCTGAAAACGGAAGCTAGCTACTCCAGTGCGTACAGCAAGCTGCTTGTGCAGAAGTGCAACGAGGACGCCGTTGGCCGTAGCCCGAGGAGGGGAGGCCAAGCCAACGCCATCAGACGTCCGCGGCACACGATGGGACGCGACGCGACGCGAAATCCATACCGTACCACCACCCGGCCGGCGAGCAGCATGCGATTGTTGCATGGAGATCGAAACGTGGCGGCGATTTGAACAACAGAAATTTTGCCTGCCTCAAGCGCCAGCTCTCGATCTGCTGCATGCGCTCCGGCTGCTGCTGAAGACCGGGCGGTGGCCCCGGCTTGGCCTCCTCTGCCGGTGGCAGGCAGCACACAGGAGTGGAGCGCGCAATCAGACAAAGGGAGCAGCACTGCACTAGAGCATCATCAGCCAGCCGGCCGTTGCCCAGTCCAACCCCTGCACTGCATGCCACGACGTGGTGTACTCCTGCGCAGCTGCTTTACATGCTGCTTGGCTTATAGCTTCTCTTTCTAGCTTGTTTTCTAAAACATAAAGTGATGTATTTTTTTTAAAAAAATTTTATATGAAAGTATTTTTAAAAATTAAATATATTTATTTTTTAAATTTTTAATAGTTAAAACTTAATTAATTATACGTTAATAAATTTTTTTTTTATATGTAGCTTATAAACGCAATATAATATGCTCAATCGAACGGGCCCTAATTTGGCTTGGCTTGTGCTGTGTGTGTCGCCGTTCTCGATCTCCACTGCGACTTGCCAAACCGCTTTGATAGAGAGAGAGAGGTGGAGATGTCAGTGTGTGTCAGACTGTCAGGCCGGCCTGCATGAAGAGCATATCTGTACGAGTTGATGCCTTCCTTGTGTTGCATGGCGTGCCTGCGAGTCAGACTAGCTAGCCAGGCACGCGCTAGACGTTTCGGACTTATTGGCCTCCCTCCTGTCTCCCTTTGCAATCGCACTGCAGGTTGCTGCAATACTGCACCCTGGCCAAGACGTTCAGATTGGTTTCAGGAGTAGTATATATATTCACCATTCGTTTTCTTTTACTTGTGTTGTATGAGCAGCTGGTACATATCACATCACCTCGGCATCGATCATATGGCCAATAATCACATTCACATGGATTACAATGCATTGGACAGTTGTATGCAATGAGCCGTATCCTTTGTCCTATACACGACCCGGCTCCAGAGAAGCAGAGACTGAGAGAGAGAGAACGCAAAGTACACAAACCGCACAAGAGAAGACGACGATGAGAATCAAATGTGTGAAGCTTAGCGCTGAGCAGCTACTGCTGCTATGCATGCTGCAACATTCTGCAGCAACCAACAAAATCCTCTCTTTGACTGGCGGTTTCATTTCGGAAACCTGCACTGCAACCCGGGCGGAGGACAAGGCTCCTAGCTTGTCGCCTTCCCCGGAATAGAAGCCCCTACCACAAGCGCCAGCGATGAAACCACCTCTCTCTCTTCAGACCAGTCTCCCTCTGGCACCTCCCCGCCATCAGAGCACCTCAGACCTCAGAGATGCTTCTTGTACATGTCCTCACCCTCCTCCACCTTGTCTTCTTCCTCCTCCTTCCCCTACTTATTATTGCCTCATCACCTCTCGCTCCCAAGCTTAGCTTCCCTGCAAGAAAAGGCTTGTCTTGTTGGGGTTTCTTGATCTCGAGTGAGTGGTGTGCTGCTATGGAGGTGACGGAGGGGAGGAGTGTGGTGGTGGCGGCGGCCGGCGGCGGCGGTGGGGGGGGAGTGGGGCTGGGAGGAGGGGCGAGGTCGGAGCCGGAGGGGCTGCCGTGCCCACGGTGCAAGTCGACCAACACCAAGTTCTGCTACTACAACAACTACAACCTAGCGCAGCCGCGGCACTTCTGCAAGGCCTGCCGCCGGTACTGGACCCGCGGCGGCGCGCTCCGCAACGTCCCCGTCGGCGGCGGCACGCGCAAGGCCACTCCGGCCTGCACCGGCCGCCGCAGGCGCTCGGGACCTGCCACGCAAGCCGCCGCCGCGCCGGCGCCCTCGCACGCTCCGACGGTGCAGGCGCCGCCGCCGGTGTCCGCGCCGCTGCCGCTCCTGCCGGGGCCGTACGAGCTGCCGTTCCTGCCACCGCCGCTGCCCCTGACGGCCATGGACCCCGACCGCCGGCTGCTCGACCTCGGCGGGAGCTTCACCTCGCTGCTCGCGCCCGCGCCGCTGCCCAACGGACACTTCACCACCAGCTTCCTGCTGGGCAGCATGGCGGCGGCGGCGCCGGCTCCTTCTCCCTCTACTCCTCCGGCACAGCCTGCACATCCGTCGCAGCCGCATCCGCACCCGCCGGCTTCGCAGGCGGTGCCGGACAGCATCTGGACCATGGGGTGGCCGCACCTCTACATCTAGCTCGTCGTCGAGCTCGCAGTTACTCACTTACCATTGCCAAGAACTCGCCACTAATCTATCCATCACTTCAGTTTCATCTGCTGTTCTTAGTTGCACCAAAAGTTATCTTTTTTGAGAGCTAGCTTCCAAGCGCGCGGCCAGTAGAAGAAGTCATTAGCGTAGTGTTAATCACCTAGGTTAAGCAAAGGATTAGGAGAGTTACTCGAGGATGATTTGGTGCATGATAGCCATGTCAATGAGTCAATCCGTGTTGTCGCTTGTATGAAAGTTTCAAGCTTGGGTGCTGATGATGCATGAGCATGATCCATGGTGGTTGTTAATTCTCGTCTTATATCTGTTTGTTCTTGAGATGATGCAGTTTCTTGTATGAAAGTTTACTGCTTTGCGTTGATCTCCTCAGACCGTCAATTTTGTTAGATTTTTCTGGATGAATTTCTTCCTACCATGGGGGCTAATGTCACAGTTCATGCGCCCATTAAAAACTCGGTTCATCTGCAGGGCAGACTGGATCGCAAATTCGCAACCAAAGATCGCGAATTGAAATTGCCACTGCCAGGATGATGATTATATTGAGCCTCAGGGACCGATATATATAGAAGTATAATAGTATAGATAATAAAAGGATGTAGAGACTATATCGACTACTCTGATACTATGTTAAATAGTATATTAAGACTCTAGGGCCGATATATATAAGAGTACAATAGGTATAGATAAGAAATGATCTAGAGATAAAAAAGAAGTACATATAAATCAATCGGTATACTCTAGCAGGCTAGGCTAGCTCTTGCGCGCGCGGTAGCCATACCCTATTAGCACTAACCACCATTATTAGTTTTAATGATTTATACTTATAGAATAATGCATAAATGAGCAAAGTTAAAAGGTTTTAGATTTCAGTTGAAAATTTCGAAAATCTAATTAAAAGTTTTAAATTTTAGATTGAAAATTTCAAAAGTTGAGTATATTTTTTTAAATTGCTAGTTGATAGTTTTTAAATTTGAGTTGAAGATTTCAAAAATTGAATTAAAAGTTTTAAAATTAGAGACGAAAATTTCAAATTATTAGTATAAAGTTTACTTAATTTTTTAAAATATTTTTTAATAGAGTGGCGAGCGTAGCAGCGTGCGGCCCACAGGCGCATCTGGAGTAGAAATCCTTTTCCTGGGTGGGTTTCAGCCGTCCGATGTAACCTTGCGCGGTCTGGATCGAGGCGGGATGCGAAGGTAAGGATCTTTTACGAAAGGGTCCCTATACTATTGCGTATTCGCGTTCCCTAGGTTGGATGAGACAAACTAGTTAGGTCATACGAACCATTCGATCGCACGGCCCAAAACTACCAAAAGCCCATCGTGTGGCCCATACTGAATCGCAACCAAAGATCCGATGCAAATATGGCCCAGATTGGAGTTGTACGCTTGTATTAAGGCAGCCACGATGATTTACACGCTGTTCACAAGAGCTTATTTTTTCGTTTTTTGTGAGTACGTTTTTTAAACTGTTAAATGATACGTCTTTTACAAACGTTTCTTATTTTACGTGCGGCTTATAAGACAGAAAAATAAGCAACTACACTACTGGTTTCGTGCTGCGAATTGGGTGGTTTCCCGGGCTCGTAGCGAGGCAATTTTGCAGCGTGACGAGTCAACCAAAAATAGCTTTGGGTTGGGCCTCGCACGCACCGGCCGGCGAAACGGCAGTGCCCCTCTTTAGCCGCAACGGCTGCGTCCGATCGACCGACTCCTCCCTCCCATTTCACTCGGGGCTCCGGCTGGCCTCCTCCTCTTCTTCCGGTGAGGATTTGATTGGTACAGATTGGTGGTTGATTGATTGATTTCGTGTTGTTTTCGGTGTCAAGGCCAATAATAATCTTGCGTGATGGTGCATGGCGTCGTGGATGACAGGGCGTGGTCATGGAGCCCCAGCCCGCCTCGCCGCCGGCGCCGTCCTCGCCGGAGACTGCAGAGGTGCCCGCGCCTTCGGTGGAAATGCCGCCGTCAGAAGAGCCAGAGGAGTCTGGCGTTAAGCCTGATAGGCGATCATCGTCTTCGTCTTCGTCGTCATCGGAGGAGTCGAAGGCCGAGAACTTGTTCCATCCCGACGTGGTAGAGACCAGCATCCCATTGGTGGTGGCCGCGTCGCCGGACGATGAGGCTGTCGCTTCCGGTGATGGCGCGGCGGTTAGACGACCCGACGATAAGGCTGTCGCTTCCGGTGACGGCGCGGTAGTTAGACCAGACGATTGGGCATCATGGCCGCAGCAGCCGGCTCAGACCGTCGACGAACCAGTAGCGACGGACGACGGCGAGGTGTTGCCCGGGCTGACGACGCAGGCGCCGCCGGAGGTCCAGACCATGCCGCAGCCGGCAGCAGAGCCCGCCGCGGCGACGGGGTTCGATCCCGAGAGGATCCCGGCGTCCATCTTCCAGGCCAAGCCGCTGGCATCGTCGTCGTCGCAGGCGGAGTGGAGCGTGGCGTCCAACGAGTCGCTGTTCAGCATCCACGGCGCCAGGCCGTCCGCCGACCTCTGCGGGTTCTACGCCGGCGAGAGCAGGTCGCATTTCGACTACTTCTACGACGAGGCGATGGCCGCGGCCGGCGGCAGCGGCGGGGAGCCGGAGTGGAAGCTGGCGACCGTCGCGGAGGGGTCGCCTGGCAGCGCGAGGTCGGACGCCAGCGGCGGCGGCGGCAGCGGGAGCGATAGGGACAAGCAGAAGGCCGCCATCGCGTTCCGGCGCCACGAGAGCGGCTCTGGCGGCAGCTCGAGCAACTTCTCCTTCGCCTTCCCCATGTACGCCGCAAACGCCGCAACGCCATGGTCGTCCTCTTGATCTTGCCCGTCCCTGACACGAGAATCCTTGCAGATTGCCGGAGACGACGACGTCGCCGAGGAAGAGGGAGTACGCCGGCGGCGGCGGCGCGATGTACCAGCCGCTGCAGAAGGAGCTGGAGCAGCCGCCCCCGGTGCCGTCGTTCGAGGAGATGACGACGGAGGAGGAGCGGCGGCGGCGGACATCGGCGTGGTGCTGCTGCTGCGGCGAGTGCTGCGGCTGCTGCTGGTTCGCCTGCTCCTGGTCGTCGTGCTGCTGCTGCTGCCGGTGGCGGTGGTGGTGGTGCTGCGACTGCCGCTGTTCCTGCCCCACCCTCTGCCGGTGCAACTGGTGCATCTGCTTCTGAGGAATTTGGCGGGAAAAGAAACCGAAACAAATTCGGCTAATCCTACAGCCATAGTTACTACTTACCAGATTAGGCATCAATGCATGAGAGGTAGAACCATCCTGCACGTCCGTTGTTGTCTGTGTATTACTGTATTCGGAGGATCATATATCTGCATGTGCAGATGGGTTGGGATGTACTAATGTACATAATGGTAAAAGATGAAGATAATACTGTACACTGTTGACAAGAAAATGATCTACATGCTAACCTGCAGAGGGCCTGAGAAAAGTACATAATCTAGTATATTCTAGGTCATTATATAATTTCAACACTAAGATGTAAGGGGCAGATCAAGCACAGAAAACAACCAAAATTAAGTTATCTTTGGCAACATTTGTGCACAGGTGCTATGGGCAAACAAAGCCCTATGTGCAATTGATCATCCATCTACTCACCAACATTAAGCAGTAGCAAGCATAACAGCTTACAATACTTTAGAAGAGGCTACTATGTTAACAAAAGGTACGAGATGTAGTGTTAGTTTTGTGATCCATTATCTTCATGTTGATGCATATATGCAGGATTAGTTCCAGGTACCCCACTGCCATCTGATCCCTGAAAACCTTTGTGTTGAAGTTGATGTCACGGCTTGGCGGATATCATCACTGGTGTCGGCATGGAAAAGAATAGTCACCTCGCAAGATGGAGCACAGTTCTCAAACAAGGGTGCAAGCAGAGGAACAGCCTTCAATGGTGGTAGATGAAACAGAAGTCTCCTCAAACAGCTTCTAAACTGATTGTTGGTACATAAGATGAGGCAATGCATCATTTCACGTGAAAACCGAGGGGCCAATTTGACTTCATTAATACTGGCAAACAGCTGCAGAAGATACTCAGGCTTCACTGCTTCAAAAAGTTCATAGTCGTTTGTAGAAGTGGGTAGCTCAAGCTCTAATGTAGTTATATCACGATTCTCTGTAAATACTTGCAAGAGGGACTTTAGATCCAATGACTCTATCCGCAGATTTTTTAAACTCGCAAGGCCATTAACTTGGACATTTGGTCCAATTTTATCAACTGACAACTTCAGAGTAGACATGGATGGGGTATCCAAAATGAGCATATCTGGTCGAACACATTTCAACTCAAGATGAACCAAGTTAGGCGCATATATAGTTAAAGATCGTGGAATGTTCGATACCTCCCAGTGGCAAGTCTTTAGTTGATGAAGACAAATCTTGGGATCCTTGAGCCCTCCAACTCCAATAAGATTGAGGATCTGAAGGAAAGGGAAGCACTCATTCAATTTGTTGAGGTCCTCATCGTCTAATCTAATGAACTCAAGTGTCAGATGAGTCAGATTGGGCATTATCCTGAGCCCATCAACGGATAGCCATGCATTTTTCAGACGCAATTTCATAAGATTATGACCTGCATAGCCAAAGTTTCAATCAGATACCAAGATGGACCAAATTGACTGATTAAATATCTAGAACTGAATGGACTATAAAGTGTATGCTTATTTGTTTGGGATTCCCACATCAGGTATGCAAGATCAAGTTATGACATGATAATGTTATGAGTCAAATAGATTGTACTTGTTTCTGATTGTTCATGGAGTTATGGCAATATTTGATCCAAATTGGGCTGGTGAGGAGCGAGAATAAGCTAGTTTCAGCCACACTTTCTTAAGCATATGCATAAGTCAAATCTAATAGCCCACAGAGAACTCAAATCTATGAGCAATAGGTTCAACCAGCATGCGGGCCATACTGCACGGAAAGGCATTATATCGTAAATTTTCCTTTGTGGCCAAACCATTTGCTTAATTCTTACTATGGCCTTCTGATGTGCAGTTGTGCACTACAAATTCCCCGGATTCTAGTAGCAAAATACTCCTAGCAATCAGACTTCAGCACAAATTTGAGTTCCTTCAATAATTCGATAAATGATTCTTTTAATCAATTCCAGAATGAGCGAGTGATCTCAGTATTCCCTTTCCATTTAACCCTGACTGGAGAACATAAATTTACACCAAAATTTCAGTTTCTATAGCCACGAAGACAACAAATCAACCAATGTGAGAAGCTAACTCTACTACGAGATTTTCAACACAGAGTTTACATCGCCAGGAACATGAAACAAACAGTAAAAAATGCAGAGATAGAGAGGGAATTACAGAAGTGGGAGATGACAGGTAGCGCCTCCGCCTTCCGCCAGCACGACTGCGGCCAGTAGTCGGCGATGTCTACCTCCCGGAGAGCGGGCCCGGCGGCGGTATCCGCCCACGCCATCACGGCCTCCCGCGCCGTGAGGTGAAGGTCGTGGCCCTCGTCGAACTCACCCTCCTCCACCCACGTCGCGTCATCCGGGTGACCCCACCCCTCGGACGCGTCCAGCTCGAGGGAGCGGAGGTGCGGCCCGAGGAGGGACGCGACGTTCCAGGCGGCCGCTCGGATGGCGGGGCCGGGGGGCCCACCCCCGCCACCGCCGCGGCGTCGTGCGAGGGCGGCGGCGCGGAGGCGGACCCGGGAGCAGGTGTAGGAGGCGGCGAGGAGGGCCCGCGAGGTGAGACGGCATGCCCCGATGTCGGCGGCGTCGGCGACGCGGCCGAGTACGTCGGCGGCGATCGCCGCCGGTAGAGAATCGAAGGGGTCCCCGCCGTCTCCTGACATGTGTGTGGCTGCTTGGCTTCTGACGGAAGCCTGAGTCCCCGGCTCACGGAGAAATAAGTACTCTCTCTCTCTCTAAATATGTGACGTTTAAAAATTTTAGTGTAAATATCTGAAAATATAAATCATGCTTAAAGTAGTTTTAATAATAAAATAAGTTATAACAAAATAAATAATACTCCCTTCGTTTCATATTATAAGGTATTTTGACTTTTTAAAATCAAACTTGTTTAAGTTTGATCAAATTTATAGAGAAATGTAGTCATATTATATTTTCAACACCAAACAAATATACTATTAAAATATATATCTAATTTTGGATTCAATGAAATAAGTTTGTCGTTGTAGATGTTACTATATTTTTTTTATAAACTTGATCAAACTTAAAGACATTTAAAACGTTTTATATATGTAATAGAGGGAGTACTTCTATAGTTTTACTAAAAGACGAATGCTCAAAAGTCAATAGTGTCATATTTAAATAGTGAAAAATTTTGACGATTTGTCACCCCTTCCATGTGTATATGACATGTGTGTCTTGATCCTACATATCATAGATATATGATGGGTGGCAAATCCTAGATTTCAACTAGTAGTGGAGTGACAAATCCTTAAATCTCCTTTTAATATCACCTGGTTAAACGACTCGATACAAGCTTAAATTTTGCTATGGTCAAACTAGAGATATGGTGTGGTGAAATCAATTACCTAGGGCATCAGAAATATGTATGAAAAGCATGCCATTAAAAAATGACTTTATGAACTGGTCATATACATTATGGAAGCTATAAGATTCAACCCCTTGGTGAATCTTACTTCTATGGTCTAATTTGGCATCAGAAATGTGTATAAAAAGCATGCCATAAAAAAGTGACCTTATGGCTTGACCATATACATTATGGGGGTTATAAGGTTCAACCACCTTGGTGGATCTTATACTCTTATAGTCTGATTTACCACATACAGTAAAGATGTTGTTGAAGGACCTTTAAAAATTCTAAAAGAATGTCATAGACTAAACGCTAAATAGTTTGTTAGTATAGAAAATACAGTAGGCAAATAAAATCCAGTTTTATGTGTATGTTCATTCCTTTTAGATTGATTTATTGTAATTTTTGGATAGTTATGTAAAACACATGGATCTTTGCATATCTAAAAATTTTCTATTTCCATATAGCACTGCTATCCAACACTACGTGGACTAACAAGATTGAATGAGGAGAGATATATTCATCTATTGTGACGTTACATACAATAATTGTGAGATCCAAAACTTTTGTTCAGTTCATATATTCACATGAGATCTAAAACTTTTGTTCAGTTCATATATTCACGCTTTAGAGAAAAAAAGTTGCTATAAAATGTACCTCTATTAAACTTGTTTCTTTTACTAACTCGGGAACATATCACGTGCACATAAGCTTTTCGTATACTCACCGTGCATACCAGCTAACAATTATCATCAAAAATTCTAGAAAAAATTGTACATGTACTTTCAATAGTATTATACATATGTGTAAAGTCTCATATTTAAATTAATTATATTTTACCCATAACCAAAAAGACAAATTTCTAACAAATTTATACTCTTAAAACTATCAGATTTTTTATGACGGCTAAAATATAATAAATTTGAAGATAAGACTTTACATATATGTGTAATACTATTGAAAGTACATATACAATTTTTTTAGAATTCTTTATAATAATTATTAGTTGGTGTGCACGATAAGTACATGTAGAGCTTGTGTGTACATGATATGTTCTCTATTAACTCAGTAAATATTGTCTATCTATCAATCTACCAACAAATTGATTTACAAAAACTTCCATATAGTGATAAAAAGATACTCTGTTATAGAAATTTACAATAAACGGTACTAGCATGTACTTCTGTACAATCAATCAATGGCACAGTGATTCTTGTATCTTCTGCATAATGAGTTTGTACCTTAAAGCTTTCAAATATTCAACTCTTAATATTTGCCTACGTATGTGTACCCAAAAGTTTCAAAATGTATCACATACAATTCACAGTTTATTTTGTTGTTTTTCTACATAAAGAAACTAGTCAATTCATTCTGAAACAGAATAGAAAATCAAATACTAGCAAAGGCACTGAAAACTACTCCATATAAGCAAATATGAGCATTAGTGTAACTATTTTTCTCGCATACCTTGTAATCTTCTCAAGGCTCTTTGGCAAAACATATAGATCAACTTAGGCAGCATTTGATTCAGCTTGTTGGCTTAGCTACTTGCTCGCTTTTCGTTAGCACGTTTTCCGAGCTGCTAAATAGTATTTTTTAAAATACTTTCTATATAGAACTTTCTTAAAAAAATCAAAAAAATCTATTGAAATATTTTTCAATAGCTAATGCTTAATTAATTTTACACTAGTGATATTTCTCGTTTCGCGTGCCACCAATAAGCTAAGCCAAAACGCTCGTGTGCTTGCTAGTTATTTACTCAAAAACCATAGAGACTCCTTAATTTTTTTTATTTTGTAAATTCTCTTGTGAGGGACAAGAAACCCTATATTATACCATATATAGCCATATTGGTATTACATGATACATCCCTCGACATTGCAAAGGATATCAAGTAAACCTCATTCCACCAGCCGCTTCACTGGCACATCAAACTCATGCTCGATGAAGTAGAACACCGAGGATGAGAAGCATAATACTTAACAATTAAAGAGCATGGCACCCGAATCCCAGTAGGGACCCCTAAAGAACACTAAAAAGTAGTATCGGTCATCTACCTTTGTCATCCTATCAAGGTGGATCTGTCATTACAGTTATACTTCAAAACCGATTATCTAAGTAACTATGATAATGTCACCGATGGAAAAACGACAAACCAACATAAAACAATCTCACATGTCTTTCGCCAAAATCCCTAATATCGCCAATGAGGAAAAAAAATAGATAAACTTGCTGCTTTAAGTGGACAAATCGCGTTGCCTTAGCCACCCTGAAAAGACCCTAACAAAAACACCGCTATCCCTCGTCGGAGATCATCCCTTGCCTCGGCCATCGCGCACCATCGTAAATTGTAGCAAAGAAAACAAAAACCGTACATCAGCAATCCACAAGGATATGAAGGGTTGCTTTAGAAATACGAAAAACAAAAAATAGCCGGTAAAAGGGCTCAATAAAAACCACATCTCTCTTCATCCCCTCTATAAAAGAAAGGCCCTGATTGTGGGAATTTTTTAGTAGCTGCAGTTACTTTCAGAATCTCAAAATATTTCTAAACAGTCTATATTCTCAGCTAGATACCAAAAGTCAGTAACTATAAAACTCAAAAAAAATAAACTAGAGATGCCACAAGCAAGGAAATCCAGCTTATCCAGATTTCTGCTAACTACTACTTGAAATTGCAAGCTCCCTCAAACATGGCCTTAGCATTGTTTTAATTCTAGAAGCAGCAAAAGCTAAGGTTTTTCTTCGGTGAATTTTCAAACAACTACTTGAGCTGGCCTATTTGGAAATTTGGGGGATTGTGGACAAAAATGAAGAGAATGTCTACCAACTAAAATTATCCTGCATTTTGCTTCTATTTGATGCCCTACAAAAATTTCAAAAACTCTTCGATATAGCTAGCTGCTAGCTCAATCAATGGTAGATCCAAAAATCCAAAAATATCAATTAATTGGCATATATAAAACGAAAAAAAGGCAGATTTTAGCATTAGCTACAAATTTTCACACAAGAAGAGATCAGACAACATTTCATTGATGCATGGGTAGCTCCAATCACAATTGAGGTTGACCCGTTGAGGAGCTACATCGACATTGGTAGTTTGTTTGCCTCTTCCCATCTGCTTGTTCTTTAAGAGAATCTCTCTTCTCTTCTGCATGAGATATGCCAACTGAAGAATTCATTCAGCGAAGCTGCATGCCCCAACTTGTACTACTATAAAACCCAAGGTGGGAACTTCAGTAAATGAGTACGCCGTATCTTGTAACTCTAAAAAGGTTTTAGTAAAAACACCAACACCATGGCTTGCAAGAGTACCATCCAACTACCAGTCTGCAAGTCTGCCATAAAAGAGAAAAAAAAACAGGTTTCTCAATCAGGTGCGCATCACGCAAATGTTTGTTATATTGGAAATGCCAGATCATTACCTCAGCATGCAACTTCGTGCTCTATATCACAATAAAGGTGAAAAGACTGTCCCTTTCCAGTATATCAAAAATATGTGCAATCCAAGGACAACAGTAAATATAGACCAAAAAGGCATAAATAATCACTAGTTGTCAGGAAATGAAGACTAGATGGAGCACGTTTGAAATCCTTGCGGTTGCTTTTAGCTGAACAGAACTGACAATCAACACAGCTCCAGCACGCAGATACACTCGATATGAGGAGTGTGGGGAAACATATCTACAGGTATTACAGTCTTCAGCTTGTAGCATCCCCTCAAATCTTTATCCTCCTGTGGACAGATTTATTATTTGATTGAAGTGGCTATGCACTGCAGCAGAGGTAAAATAATACGAGATAATGGTATCTGCAATAGTAGGACAAAACATACCACACCATGACATAAGTAATCCAAATCCCGTGCGCAGGTAGCTGGATTACATGAAACGTACACTATTCGAGGGGCTTTAACTTCTAGTAGCCACTTGATTAGCTTCATGTGCATCCCTGGCCGGTTAGGATCTGGAAATTTAACGATGTCTATTAGAATCTAGCAAAGCACTGTAGACTTTACTAATCAGGGATAGCCGGATAGCTCAGATTGCTAAAAAATGTGTAGTAGCAGATATGAGTCAAGACAAACCTGATATGATTATGTCAGGCTTTGGAAATTCCTTCCCAAATGTTTCACTAATTTTATTAAGGTCTCCCTGAACAAATGTAGCATTGCTGATACCATTCAGCTTAGCATTCTTTTTAGCATCTGCAATGGCTTCAGGAACAACTTCATATCCATAGACATGCTTTGCCCTGGTCAAATCAGAAGAATGTTTACTAACCATGCTTTTCAATAAATGGGTTACCATAATAATGAATTTTGTGTTAAAACATGAAACAAATGAAAACAATCAGCCTCAGATAGTTGGTAGCAAATGCTCTGCAACAACACGACAATAGCAAGAAAATCTACCTTCTAGCAAGGGTCAGACCGATGGTTCCGGTTCCACAAAACAAGTCAAGAACAATCTCAGAGCCATCTCCCTTAAGCCCAGCAGAGTCCCCGATAAGCTTGTACAGAACATCAGCCTGCAGTACATGCAACCATGCAGGAAACTGTTGATAATGCTGAAGCACTAGACACCAAATTTTCAACATCACATGGAAGTAACTGATAAAGTATATGAATTAGAATGTAAGTCAAATGACAAAAGCATGTCAAATACTTCAAACCTAACAGCGCATTAACAAACCTGTTTTGTATTAGTCTGGAAAAAGGAGTTGGCAGATATCTGGAATGTAAGTCCTCTCAACATCTCTGTAATAGTTGGTTTCCCATACAAGGTATATTCTTCTTCCCCCACAGATGTATTGCCAACAGATGTGTTTACATTATTCATGATACTGACCTACATCCAGCACTACAGGCACATCAATATTGGAGGACCAATACTTTTTAATTTAAGTAATTAATTATTTAATTGGCTTAAAACCCAGTGGAATTTCTGCACAATAGAATTCTGAGTGACATACACGGTCAGCACATGAAGTAGTTTAAACATTACAATTTTTCACCATATACTTGAAATGAGAAGGCACCAATTACATACCACTTCTGGTATTTGTGTGATCTTGTTAACAAGAGGCCCCAGTAGCTCTGGTTTATAACAGGATGTCACAAAATTAACCATGACTTCTGGAGCTCCAGTGTTGACATTTCTGGAAAATTAACAAAATTCAAAAGTGTTCATCATGCCAAAAAAAAAAGAAGAAAGAAAAGAAATGATCAATGGGTAACAAAAGATTAAAAGTTTATTTGGTTATCGCTAGCTTATCAACTAAATCTACTTTTAACTGAAAAATTACACAGAATGTGTTTGTAGACAGAGATGTTTGACAGAGCAGCTAATTAAGCCAAATGCACTAAGTTGAGTAATATGTTTAAATACCAAAATGATGTTAACACTGATGATTGAAAATTTTGCTCTGTTCCAAAAGCACCTCATCAGTATTATAGCGCTAGAAATATGATGTCCAGGGTTGTAAAACTGAATAACATTTGCATGCATTATAGATATGCTTATACATGATCAAAATGGCAAGTTGGCTCACAGATTCGTAGGTGGAACTGCAGAATCACACCATACCTTCCGGTTCTTATCATAAGATGTTTGAGAAACCCAATATGCTTGTGCACATCATAAGGTGTGAGACCAAGAGCTGGATCCATCCAGGTTTCTTGAACAATGGCAAGAACCTACCAAAATTAGCAATAACAAAATTAGCAGATAATTAATTAAACATCCCATCACCAATAGGCAGGCCCTTAGAACCACTATGCTCGCTAGTTTGGTGATTACTTCCAACTCCAGATAATTAGCACAATGGTCCAGGAAATGTATCTGTGTATGTACTTAAACTGAGTCCAAATATGTGTAGCTTTTTGCAGCATGACACGAGCAATTTAGCTTTTAAATAATTATCATCTTACATAATTCTACACTTCTATTATGTGACGATCGTAAGAATTCAAAGATTAGTTTCTAAACAATACATCAGTTCATAAATAATACCATCAACACAGGTGGTTATTTGTCCAATGTAGTTGACTCCAACGCATAACCTCAATTCAGTGTCAACAGCATGCACCACCTAAGCTGCTCTTGTTCTGAAGTTATAAGAGGATGTGCTGCCAATGCAACTTCAAGCTAGCCAACCAAATCTAACTAAAGGTTCAAGAGTGGCCATGTTGCAACCATCAAGCTAAACAAATGGACTCTAGTAACACACTTGTGCCAAATTTGCCTAATCCAACAAAAATCTAAATTTAAATTCTAGTACAAATGCACGGAATCAAAAACATCTTCATTAACCAGTTTTTACCTTATCTGCCGGCTCGCTCTGCAGCAAGCATTTCTCAACGTGCAGCACCTTATCAAAGAACCCTGGTGCGTGCAATCCAAGCGAATAGCCATCACCTTCAATCTTTTCCTCTTTCACCACCTCATCATCCTTCTCCTCCTTCCACCCTCTTTTCATCCATCTCTTCGTGCCAAAAGAGAACTCCATCTGCAAACAAGAGATCCAAAAAAGGCATCATCTTTTGCTCCCAAAACCCTGCTAAACCCTCCTAAACCCCACACCACAAATTCACCTTGTTCCTGTACCGAAATATCTCGTCGCACGGCACGATGGGCTTCAGGATAGCATCGGGCTCTGAGCTCTCCAGTTTCTTGGGATCAAACTTGCCGAAGTTCACGAGCAGCTCGCGGACCTGGAGATACTTGTGGCGAATTTGCGCGGCGTACGCGAGGGACTGAGTCTTGCAGCCGCCGCAATCGGCGGCGAGGGGGCATGGCATATCGACGGCGTCGTGGTGGGGCTCGAGGGTCCTGAGCTTGGCGGCCTCGGCGAAGTGGCCCCGTCGGATTCGGCGGACGCGGGCAAGGAGGCGCTCGCCGGGGAGGGCGCCGTCGCAGAGCAGGACGAAGCTGGAGCCGTCGACCTTGCAGACGCCCTTCCCCTTGAATGCGAGGCCCTCGCAGGTCAGCTCGAGGACCTCGTTGCGCTTCGGGAAGTAGCCCTTGCGGAGCGGGGAAGTAGGCGGTGGCGGCGGCGGGGGCGAGGAGGGAGCAGGCGCGGGGGCTTCCGGGGAGACGGCCGTGACGGCGAGGAGGCGTCCGCGGTGGTGGAGCGGGAAGCGGCGGCGGAGGAAGGCGCCGGAGAGAGGGGAGAAGGCGGCGGCCGTGGCCATGAGGGCGGCGGGTGTGGCGCGGTTCGGATGGATGGACAATGGACGGTGGAGATGGCGCGGCGGCAGAGAAACCAACGATGATGAACGTGACTGGTGGGTTAGGTGTTCTGACGAAGAGGGCCCACTTTCTGTCAGAAACCACACCGGGGACAATTTGTAGCATGAACCCTGTAGTTTAACAAAATCATTACTCCGTATTACACGCAGATGCAAGGCATGGAGAATCCGTAGCCGCGTTTGAAATGAGGAATCTTTTCAATTAATTGGGTTGTTTCATGTGAAGAATCCATAAAAATCTATGAAATTTACTACCCTTCTCTTGGCAATGGTCCCTCTTATGTATCTCTCTGGAAGTATGTCTATTTTTTTTATTATGGGATGCTTCTTCGAGGTAGGCTCAAAGATACTATAGACTTATCATAAAATCTTCACCAATCGGCATGCTATCAGTAGGCAACGCGATTGAATAGAGAATGCATTAGTTATTACAAAAGTTGGCCTAAGATATTATTTGTAGGAGCAAGGAGACTATTTATTCTTGTGGACTCTAGTGGTGAAAAGCGTATCGAGGTGGTTTCGTAGCCTTAGCTAAAGGTAAAGTAACTCCAGATTTGCTAATAGGCGCATATACGCTGTCAGCAAACACTTTTGTACCATGAGACCCACGTCATAAAGTTTTAGATGAAAGGTTTGATAAAAAGTTTTGAGATGAAAGTTTTCACATTAAATTTTGTAGATGAAAGTTTTCTAAACAAAAGTTTTCAAAAAAGTATGCGCTAGCAGCGCATATATGCCAATAAGCATTCCTGAAATAACTTAGCATAATAGGTATTGGGGGAACGAGGTGCATCACGTATATTTAGGTCCTCTTTGTTTGGGCTAGCCAAAAAGTTAAAACCCAAACAAACAGATAATCTTTTTAGTTATTTTTTTAAACCACTAGTTCAATATCCATGCTTTGCTATAGGATTATAAAAACAACAAGAATTTTAAAATTGGATATATCTAAAAAATAAAGCTGTGATGTATCATTTTTAAACCATTGGGAAGTTAAATTTTCTAGTGAATATTAATAAGATTTGGTGAAAGCAAGCTGGTCATAGCACCATAGCAAGCTTTTTTCTTGTTGGGTGGCTTGGGGAATGGAGAAAAGTCCACCTATTCACCTATAGAGATCCTACATAACACCAATGAAGTCTTTTAAAGGGGTACACAGATAAGCTATTCTTGCACTATGTATTAACCCAAAAGCCAAGATTGGATAGTTTTTTGGGCTTATGTGGATTATAGCTGGGACTCCAACCTTGAAATTAAGGCTTAAAAGCCACTGGCTTATAAAAATCAGCTTAAAAACCTAAGCTGAAAAAAAAAAAGCAAAACAAAGACGGCCTTACACTTTCTCAGGATATAACCAAGAAGTTAGCTTGAACCCACGTATAAGAATTAATGTATGGCTTGGGAAATAGGACGTACAACTAGCTATGTGTTTGATGATGATACAGGCACACATTTTGCTACCAGTAATAAGTCATAACTCTATTCAAAATCCGTTACTAGTTTGTATTATTCTCCATCAGTCCTTATAAGAACATGACCAACACCAATCTAAAATATATTTTAGTCCAAAAATTTTGGGTCTATAAGAAAAAATTAGTCTCTAACTGTATCTCTAAATACATTCCAAAAATTATAATCCCCTTTTCTCCTTTTTTTTCTCGCTCTACGCGAGTCGAGAATAGCTCTTGCTCCCAATTTCCGCGTAGAAGCGAAGAGAGAACAACGCATGGAGGAGGGGGAGGGATCTGGCGGGGAGAACATGGTACGATTTATTTCTGTTTGTTGGGGTAAATCTAGTTTTTATTATTGGGAGCTAATTTTTAGTTATCTGATAGAGCGAGTAATATGTTCATAGCTAAAATATGATTAGGGATCTTAAAAAGAGAATTTTGAAAATAGATTTTTAAACTTTTGTTGGTGATGAGTAAATGATCTCCATCATATAGCTAAACAGTGCACATACATGAGCTCAAGCTAATGTAAGAAAAAACAGCGCATAGACATAAATTCGAACTAACTAAAAAGTAATGCATACATATGAGCTCAAGCTAACATATTGGCTCCATATGCAAAAGTGTGGTACTGTGGTAGTATAAAAATATAGCTAGTGTGATTTTCCAGATTTATTCTAAAAAGTGTAGTTTTACAACATAGAACAAAAATACTAATGGTTAAGAAACCGATTCTTACAGTGTAGCTCCGTAATAGAAACGATAACAAAAGTAATTTTCTGATCATACTTTTTGTGTGAAGCTCCTTTAAAAACTTAGATATTTTCGGATATTTACAAGAATTAAACTAATTATCATGAAAATATTATAAAACAGGTGCAACCATTTCTATAGAATGTTGGTACAAATTTCCTGAAAACCAAACTATCGGTTTTGTTTGAACTTCGGTTTTGGTTTTTATGTACTTCGATGTTTTCTTCTTGGTTTGTAGCAAACAAAAACTGAATATCGCACAAACCTATCTAAATTGTAACCCCCTTCTAACTCGTCATTATATTTAGGGGCCATTCTGTTGGCCTCTAATTTTACCACAACTCATATTTACACAAAGCGTTGGCTCCAAGTGTAGTACTGTTTAGCTAGAAATGGAGTCAATGGCATGTGGGTTCTTAGACTAGCAATACATAGTTAGTCACATTTTAATAACCAACTAAACACTAGTATAATAAATTGGAACGCGCCTAACATTTAGTATTACAGTATTTATGATGGTGAAAGCAACGCTCCCTAAAACCCATCAGAATGGTACCTAAATCCATTTACGATCCCGAGTTTCTAGATATATTGCACTTCCGCTCGAGTTGAGGCTGCCACTCGGCCCTCAGACGGATCAAAGGAGAGAATTCAACATCAAGAAGTGTTTTCACACCATCGACCGACATCGATTCATCTCAATCTTGAAAGAAGAGATTGATGATTCCAAGTTTTTTTTTACCCCACTCAGAAATTGTTTTCCGTTGAACAACTCGTAGGAGGTGAGAAGAACTAACTCCATTCCAAACAGTGTACTACTATCGGTCCTACTAGGCAATATATAGCTACACAAGCTCGTTCAGGAGATAGGGAGGATCTGGCAGAAGCATGAAATTCTTTTAGTTCGAACAAACTACTCCTTTTATCCCATAATATATAGGAATTTTACGCTTTTAACTTGTCCTAAAATATAAGTGTCGGAGGATGAAACCTCGACGGCGGGAAGTCAGGAGACTCCTCTTTTGAGATTCGGCCAGGGGAGTAGTTCTCAGGCGAAGCCGGCGTTAGGGTGTAGAAGAAAAGATGCACGAAGAAGACGTAGAAGAAACAGAGGAGTCCGGACCGTCCGAACCATGAACGAAGGCAGAAGGGTCCGGACCGTCCGAACCGGGTCCGGACCGTCCGAACCGAGGAGATCGCGCGGGGAAGAAGGGAGACAGGAGGATTTATACAGGTTCGGGCCGCCGGAGCGTAAAACCCTACTCCTGTGTGTATGCTATGTGGAGATGAATGTGGTTTGCTATGTTACAAGGTGAGCTCAGCACGCGGCCGGAGCGGAGAAGAAGAGCAGTCGGTTGAGAATGAGCTCGGATGCTGAGAGCTGGGGGCTAGAGGCCCTCTGTTCAGTCTGCCTTTCGCCGGTGGCTTGGTCCTCCTTTTATAGAGCAAGGGGTTTCCACAGTGCCAGCACACCGAGAGAGAGAGAGAGTTTCTGGTGAGTTCTCCTATCGCCACGTCCGCCTGCGATGCTCACGCCGGAGTTACGCCGGAGTTGGAGGAACGTCCCAGTCAACCACGCCCGCCTGCTGTGCCCATGCCGGAGTAGGTCTGCTGCAGGCGGCCGAGTCGTCGAGATGTGAGGATGTGACGGGATGTGACGGAGCGTCTGGTCGTCCGGTCGCCCGCCTTGGTTGATGGAGCGGGGAGACGTGACGGCGCACGCCTCCAAGTCAAAAGGCTCTGACTGTGAACAGCGATTGCACAGTGAAAGGGGCCTCCGTAGTCAAAAAGGCTCTGACTGCACAGGAGCGGCCGACAGGCGCGTCACGCCTCGTCGCCTCATTGTTAATGCGGATATTTGGAGAGCTGGTCCATCGATCCTGCCGGAGACCGACATGTGGGCCCCGGGCAGGGAGCGAGACGATGGCGCCCGGAGGCAAGGCACGGGCCCGAGGCCAACGATGCCTCGGGGCCGAAACCGGTGGGGACGACGCCCCGGGGACGTGGCCGGGGCCGAAGGCGAGGGCGCCCCGGGGACGTGCCCAGGGCCGATAGGCGCGGCGCCCCGGGGCCGAAGGCGAGATGGCCCCTCTCGGGGAACTGACTTGGCCGATGACCCACGCGTCCCAGGGTATGTGGGACCCCCTATCCCATTTCGCCGACAGTGGCCCCTGGCCCTGTTGCTCGGCCGGAACCGCTCCGGGCAGGAACGGGGCCACGTCTTTGAAGAAATGAGGGGACGCTGGGTCCGCCTGGTTCATCTTGAGCTGGTGGAGCTTGACGTCTTTGTTGCCTTAGACGGGATACGTGCCCGGGACCCGGGCTGAAAACATGGAACGAGTGTTGAGGAAGGCCGGCGGCAGCGGTCGCGATGGTGATGCGGCAGCTTGCCGCCCGTACTGTCGCCAGCGAGTTCTTCGTGGCGACCGCTGGCCGGAGACCGCGGCTGGAAAGAGGTGCGTCGTCCGATTGGAGGCCGCCACCGAGTCCGCCGCCGACGAGTTCTCCCGTGCCTGGCCCGAGATGGAGGCGCGGGAGAAGGGAATACTCTCCCGGGAAGAACGCGTCCGGGCCCAAGAGGTCGGGCTCGCGTCCCGGGGGTGAGAGTTCGCCGTGCGCGAGGAAGTCGCGGTTGTTCGCGAGGAAGTCGCGGTGGTTCGCGAGGATGCCGCGGTTTTTTGCGAGGAGGTCGCGGTTGTTCGCGAGGAGGCGCGGGAGGCCGTGGTCGAATCCGCTGCCCCGGAGGCAGGGTTCTTCGACCTCAGCGAACATCTTGTAGAGCCGATGCCTGACGAAGAGGTTGAGGAAGACGCCGGTTTCCTTCAGACGCCATACGCGGGCGCCTTCGGGGCCCGGGGGCCCTCCATGCCCCCGAGTGCTCCCCATCCGACGTCACCCAGGATCCGGTCAGGAGTACTCCGGTGACGCCCCCCGTACGATCAGGGCCTCGCTCGTGCTTGCGTCCCGGGTTTGCCTGTCTAGTACAAAGAGAGACATTTGTATATGTATATGATCATGTTTATATTTTCGTACCTTGGTTTATTGTGTTGTTCGGAGGTTGCTGGTGTTCGGGGGACGGAGCTCTGACTCGCTTCCCTCGCGAGCCCGAGTCCGGCATGTGCTCGGGACCCGGGGCCCCGGCTGTCATGCGGATACATGTTCGGGACCCGGGGGTCCCGGACTGAAATACGGTTTTGATAAAAGCCGGGTTCCGGGGGCCCGGGCTTGAATATGGGATGTGAGATGACCTTTCGGAAGCATTCTCGCCTGGGCGGTGCTATCCGGGCTATCGCGCCCTATTCCGGGTGTCGCGTTCCTAGGCTTGCACTCGCCTTGGCGAGGCCGCCCTGGTTCGGCACCCTGGTGTCGGGCCCGGGGCACGAATTCGGGAATCCGTGCCTCGGCTCAAATATGTGCCCGGGACCCAGGGGGCCCCGGACTGGAATAAGATTCGATATGTATTGTCAACATGTGCCCGGGCACGAGGCTGGGGCAAGGACATGGACCATATCGGGACGACTTCCCCGGACCTGCCCTTGTCGAGGCGACGCGGTCCGGGTACTCGTGCCCTGTGAGGGTCATTCCGGACGCCACGTTCCTAGGCGCGCATTCGCCTTGGCGATGCCGCCCTGGGTCGGGCTCCTCAGAGTCGGGCCCGGGAGGTAAGTCCCAGGCCATATGTTTGCTGGGCGAGGGGCGCTCTACGACGTGCGCCACGCTCGCTACCTGCGGAATATTATCGGTACGTGCCCAACCATTAACTCGCGTGTCATGACCTGAGGCCACGGCGCGAGGAGCAGGCACGAGCCCCACTGCCGAGGGCAGCGAGGACGCTCTCTGGTTCTGGTCTGTCAGGGGCCATGCTCGGGCTCAGCTTCCCTTGCGAGGGTGTGAGCTCTTGACACCGGGAGAAGACCCTCGACCGGGAGCGGCCTGCCCGGACTCGCGCTCGACAGGGCGGCGTGGTCCGGACTATCACGCCGGGACCCGGAGGCCCCGGACTGAGTCGGGACGAACCGCCCGGACTCGCCATCGCGTCCGATGGAGTCCGGGCAGTCGTACCCTATGTGCGCCCGGGGCAAGGAGGTCCCGGACTGAGTCGGGACGAACCGCCCGGACTTGCCATCGCGTCCGATGGAGTCCGGGCAGTCGTACCCTATGACAAAGGAAAGGGGAAGGCTTCCTCTAATAAAGGGGGAGAGGAGAGATTTTCATTAAACCAAAAGCCAACCAAAGAACCAGAACCGACACAGTCGACGCTTTCCGGGAATGTGGGACCAATCGGGACGGTCTCTTCGGGCTTGGAAAGTGTCGGGACGTCCTTCCCGGACACGCTCTCGCCAGGGCGAAGCTATCCGGGTTGTCGGTCCCCATCTGGTTATGAGAATGTTGATGTTGTCCCGAGTGCCGTGTTCCTAGGCCCGCACTCGCCCTGGCGAGGCTGCCCTGTTTCGGGAGCGGGATTCGGACGGTCTGCCTAAGGGCCGGACGGTCCGAGTCGCTACAACCGGACCGTCCGTCGACGGTTCGGACCGTCCGAACCGCTTCGAGCGTGCTTGGCCCGCTACTGGTTCGGCCGGGACTCGGGCTCAGCTCCCTCGGACTCAGGTCCCTTGAGAGGGAGCGAGCTCTCCGTGACCGGACCGGGGGGAGATATGCGCCCAGGAGCCAGGGGCTTGACCGGGGCTAGATACGCACGCCCGGGAGCCAGGGGCTCCGTGCGGGGCTAAATGTGAGCCCGGGAGCCAGGGGCTCCGACCGGGGAAAGATATGCGCCCGGGAGCCAGGGGCTCCGACTGGGGCTATTTGCGCGCGCCCGGGAGCTAAGCTCTGACCGGGCTAAGGACGCGCCCGGGAGCCAAGCTCCGACCGGGGCTATTTATGAGCCCGGGAGCCAGGGGCTCGACCGCACGGGCTCAGGTCCCTTGAGAGGGAGCGAGCTCGGGCCCGCTACTGCTCCTGCCGGGACTTCTTGACACGCTCGGCCAACTTGTGGACGGCGCGACACTCCACGAGGTCGTGCGAATCCGTCTCGTGGACGGCGCACCACCTCCGGGCTTCGACCGGCTCGAGGCGCTCGGCCAAACGCTGGACGGCACGACACTCCGTGATGTCGTGCCGGTCTGTGTCGTGGAAGGCGCACCACCCACGGGCTGCGGCCGGCTTGAGACGCTCGGCCATGCCCTGGACGGCGCGGCACTCCGTGATGTCGTGCCGGTCCGTGTTGTGGTAGGCGCACCATCCCCGAACTAAGGCCGGCTCGGCACGCTCGGGTGAGCACTGGACGGCGCGGCACTCCGTGATGTCGTGCCAGTCCGTCTGGTGGAGGGGGCACCACTTCTGGGTTGTCGCCGGCGGTGGCGGCGCGCATGCGGCCTTTCGCCGCTTGCCGCGACCATCGCCTCCGCGAGCATCATAGCTCCGGGGGCTACCCGTAGCCGCCAAGGCGTAGCTCTCGGCTGCCGCCTTGGCCTTCTGGCTCTTCCTCCTGTTCCGCCGTAGCGCGGAACGTGAGAGCCTGCCGTCCTCTCTAGGGCCCCTGTCGGGGGCCACGTTGCCCGGCGGGGTGTAGCCGCCGGACCCCTCGCCGTAGTCTCGACGATGATGGTGGCCTCCTGCCATGGAGCGCGTCGATGTTGGAGGCGCCGGCGTAACACCTGAAAAGGAAACTCCCCCTACCTGGTGCGCCAACTGTCGGAGGATGAAACCTCGATGGCGGGAAGTCAGGAGACCCCCCCTTTTGAGATTCGGCCAGGGGAGTAGTTCTCAGGCGAAGCCGGCGTCAGGGTGTAGAAGAAAGATGCGCGAAGAAGACGTAGAAGAAACAGAGGAGTCCGGACCGTCCGAAGCTGGTCCGGACCGTCCGAACCATGAACGAAGGCAGAAGGGTCCGGACCGTCCGAACCGGGTCCGGACCGTCCGAACCGAGGAGATCGCGCGGGGAAGAAGGGAGACAGGAGGATTTATACAGGTTCGGGCCGCCGGAGCGTAAAACCCTACTCCTGTGTGTATGCTATGTGGAGATGAATGTGGTTCGCTATGTTACAAGGTGAGCTCAGCACGCGGCCGGAGCCGGAGAAGAAGAGCAGTAGGTTGAGAATGAGCTCGGATGCTGAGAGCTGGGGGCTAGAGGCCCTCTGTTCAGTCTGCCTTTCGCCGGTGGCTTGGTCCTCCTTTTATAGAGCAAGGGGTTTCCACAGTGCCAGCACACCGAGAGAGAGAGAGAGTTTCTGGTGAGTTCTCCTATCGCCACGTCCGCCTGCGATGCTCACGCCGGAGTTACGCCGGAGTTGGAGGAACGTCCAGTCAACCACGCCCGCCTGCTATGCCCATGCCGGAGTAGGTCTGCTGCAGGCGGCCGAGTCGTCAAGATGTGAGGATGTGACGGGATGTGACGGAGCGTCTGGTCGTCCGGTCGCCCGGCTTGGTTGATGGAGCGGGGAGACGTGACGGCGCACGCCTCCAAGTCAAAAGGCTCTGACTGTGAACAGCGATTGCACAGTGAAAGGGGCCTTCGTAGTCAAAAAGGCTCTGACTGCACAGGAGCGGCCGACAGGCGCGTCACGCCTCGTCGCCTCATTGTTAATGCGGATATTTGGAGAGCTGGTCCATCGATCCTGCCGGAGACCGACATGTGGGCCCCGGGCAGGGAGCGAGACGATGGCGCCCGGAGGCAAGGCACGGGCCCGAGGCCAACGACGCCTCGGGGCCGAAACCGGTGGGGACGGCGCCCCGGGGACGTGGCCGGGGCCGAAGGCGAGGGCGCCCCGGGGTCATGGCCGGGGCCGATAGGCGCGGCGCCCCGGGGCCGAAGGCGAGATGGCCCCTCGGGGAACTGACTTGGCCGATGACCCACGCGTCCCAGGGTATGTGGGACCCCCTATCCCATTTCGCCGACAATAAGGGATTTTGTGATTCCGAGATAATACTTTATTCACTACCTACTAACTTTTATACTACTCTCTCCATATTAAAATTAAAAAAACTAATAGTGGATATGACCTTATAGTACTAGTTTATTCTTTACCTACTAACTTTTGTACTAGTTTATTTCCCGCATGTCACCATTTCTACTACTTTATTCCCCACATATGAACTCAACTACTACTTTTTATATCATTATTTATCAATTTTTTACTTTCTTAATTTTTATAAAAATAATATAATCTCCTGTATTATAGAACGAAGGGAGCAGTAGACTACAAAGAGTACAAGGCCCATCCTACTGAAACCACACAAGGCCCAAGGCCCACAGAGCACCGCGTCCCCGATTACTCTCCGACTCCATCGATGACCCTAATTTTTCAAACCAGTAAACTTACATGTAGCCCCCTGGAATCCCACCCACCTAGCAAACCGGTCCCCACCCGTCCTCCTCCTCCTCCCCCTACTACTTGTATCCAGCGCCCGCCAAGCCGCTGCAGCCGCAGGCAAACACAACCGACCACCACCACCTCCTCCTCGCCGCCTACCCTCCGATCCACCCACGCCGCGGAAACCCTAGCGTCCGGGTGCCCGCCTGCCGCCCTCGTCGACGCCCTCCTCCCCCTGGTGGACGCGCGGGGGCTGGGAGTTCGGCCCGAAGGCCGTGGGCGCGGGAGAAGGAGAGAGTGCTGCGGCGCGTGGTGCTCTCCGCGGCGCGAGATTTCGCCCTGATCCGAGGAAGGTGAGCTCCGGTTGGGAATTCGTCGTCGGAGATTTCGTGCAATCTGTGCTGAGGTGAGATGGTTCCGGTTGGGGAGTGGGGGATGAGGCCTTCGGGCTGGGATTTTCGCGGCGGGGTTTGGGCGGTTTCGTGGGGAACTTGTGGATTTTGTGGTCGTTCATCGTGTTTATGTGGTTTACCGAGCGGATGTATGCTTTATCTCTCGCGGCTTCTCTCTCTCCGTGGTTTGCTTGCGTTGGGGGTTGGGAGGTTTCGAGTTTTTCTTACTGTTACTTCTCGAGGAGAGTGGATGTGGATGTGGATGGGGAATTTTTGACCTGCGAGTTGCGGCTTTAGGACTTTGGATGGTTTATTCTCCCCGAGCAGATGCTTGCTTCATCTCCTTGGATTTCTGGAAGACGATTTGGTTCCCCCCCCACAAGTTCATCGTTTTGTTTTTCTGCGGCAAGGCGTTCTTCCGCGAATCTCTCCGATGTTTTGGTGCGCCGTGATCCTCGATAAAACGTTTACTCGATTTCATCTCTGGTATCCTTGAGATCGTGGCTTGGATTTTGCTTGACCTCCCCTCCTCCTTGAGTTGGTGCTGCGGCGGCGTGGGACTTTGGGGGTTCTTCACTGTAGCTTCTCCGGTTGGTGTCATACTCATACCCCACCATACCTCTCTAATTAGGTATCTGCTGCAGAAAATTTTCATTTCCCCTCTGTTTTCTCATCCCGGACGGGGATCCGTAATTCCGTTATCTACTCACTGGATTGTCCAACTTGTACCACGCATTGCTCTGAATAAATAGTGTTTGGTCATTGGTTCGGGAAAGTGCAGGTTTTTTCCCTATGATTATCCCTTGGAAAGGTTTATTTACTTGGATGTGGACTGAGCAGCACTGTGATATTTCTTTTTGGGTTTGTGGCATGTCAGAGATATAACTTATGTGTAAATTTGGCAGGTTTTTTTTAGTAGATTTACAATGTTCTACACAGAGTTTGTGTGCAAATTTTTGCTAAGTTTCTTGCTTTTGTACTGGCTTTCCGGAATCCCTTATTTAATGGAATCCTCGCCACAATTGAGTCTTAATTTGGGCTGGGCTTTTTTGGTTTGCCACCTCTTTATTAAGCTGATAACTTGCTTAATCTGATTACTAAATGGATTGCAGAATGAGTTTTTTGTTTGATCCTTTGTGCCACTCTTTTAAATTTTGTAATTGTACAATTAGCATTCTCTTTACAGCTTGGTTACATTAGCTTAGTTTGTGAGAAACACATAGTTTTATTTTGCTTTCTTAGAGTAAGGATGTGAAACTTAGAAATTTGAACTAATATAACTTATAACCTAACCCTCACTTGCAACAATGTTTGTTGGGTCTCAAGTCAAGGAAGATTTGCATGGGTCCAGCAAAAGGTTCTCGAACAATCACCAAGATCACAATAAAAGGATATGATGATCGGCAGCATGACGAGGATCCAACTAGTTCAAGCAAGGTTAAACTAAAAGTAAGATGCACTGATACTTTTTAGATGGCACCCAGTAACTGTAGTCTCCTAAAATATCATCCCACTCTACAACAATGTGTAGACCCTTTCCTTTTCTGTTTCACTAAAATGTTTTGATTTTGCAGAAGAGAAAAATGTCAGACTTAGGTTCTCAATGGAGCAAGGATGAGCTTATGTGCTTTTATGAAGCCTACCATCGACATGGGAAAAACTGGAAAAAGGTTTTCTATTCGATTTTTCGTCCACCTTTTTATTGTGGTCATATTTCATTGGTGTCTTTGGTGACAAATTAAGAAAGCTGTTTGTTGACTCTGCAGGTCAGTGCATCTGTGGGTGGAAAATCGGCAGACACAGTAGAAGCACTTTACAGTGCACATCGGGTGAGTTTGTGTTCTATAATTAATATGCCCTAGCCATTTGCAAAATCTACCATATTGCATCATCTACGGTTTATTTGGTTTCGCGAACTAAAGCTGATATTTTGCTCATCTAGAACAGGACAGTATATTGCAGGAATATTATTTACATGGAAGTTCAAGAATATTTGGTTATAATATATAGTTCACCTTGCACCCATGCCTAGATGGACAAGTTTTAATTTGATAACAGAACCTAATGTATTTACACATTGCCATTTCTTGCTGTAGACTTTCTTATCTCTTCCAGAACGTGAAGGTACTGCCATGGGATTTGTTGCATTGGTGACTGGTCATCACAATGTTTCAGTAAGCTTACGATGTATTTACTTGTGTTGAATGTTTGATTTTGTCTACTTCTGGTTTCTGGATATCTCAGATTGCAATAGTTTCTTGTTGGGAGTTTTCAATCATGTGTGATTATTTGTCCTATTTGAAGCTACCATGCAGAGGTCAGTTTCACTATAAAAAAAGGCCAAGTATGAGCACCCCTGATCATTGTGGTTCTATTTTCCTTAAAAAAATCATTGTGGTTCTTCTATCTTCCTTTAAAAAATCATTGTGGTTCTTCTGACGATGGGCAGTTAGTACATTGTGATATAAGAAAAAAATAACACTCTGATGATGGATGTTACTACATTGAAAGTAACAGCCAATCTAGAATGTGTTGATAGTACTGATTGTTTTGCATCTCCTACATCAGTCTCTGAAGAATGATGAGTACCATGCTTTATTCTTCTTATGTTAAATTTTGAGCTGATCTGTTTACTGCAAGGTCTGAATTGTCTCAATTGACATACAAATTTCCCTACCTTTTTTTTTTGAAGAACCAAATTTCCCTACCTTTTCCTTAAATTACTTGAAATTCTTAAAATAGCAGGATGGATCCAAGAGTCATAAAGAAAGTGATCAAACGGTTAGAGCATCTGGGAAGACACGGAAACGTGGAGAAGCTACAGGGCAGAAAGAGAAGGAAATACCTCAGGCTCACCGTTCCTATCATGAAAGAAGAACTTATGGATTATCTTCTTTCAAGAAAAGATACTATGGAGGTAAGTATTGTAAGGCAAATATATTTCTCCATTTTATCCCTTAATCTTCTCTTGCCCTCCTCAAAAATGAAATTGCCAAAGAAAGAAGCAAAAATTAGTTGCACGAAAGATAGGGACACATTTCTATGGGATAATAACTTATTCTACTAGCTGCATTGTTTTACTGCATTGTGTGGTTTTCCAGAACTTGTCAAGAACATTCCAAGACATCCTTCAGCAAAACGTACTCCTCGTGTACCAGTTATTGTTCCTCCAGACATGAATGTTGATGATGCTGCCGCACCAGAAATAGAAAGTCCTATCAACTCTACCAAAAAGTCTAGTCAAGCTATCAATAATGAGCTTGGATGCTCGCCTGATGGAAGTTCTGGAATATCAGAATCAGCCAAGGTTGTTCGAGGTCAGACTTTCCTGAAAACTAAAGGAACTGGAGACTCTCAGATATCTCAGACTCTGGGAGGCTTGAAAAAGAGAAGAATTGAGCAGAGTATGGACCAAGGTCCGACAATTAAAGATGAGCATGAAACCACAATGGTGGCTAAAGAAGGGATTGACCTTACTGATTATCAAAATCTTACCAAAATGTTTTCTCCAGGTACTTTGACGCACTTCCCCCTGTTCATTTTTGTCAAAATAGCCAAGTTCATGTAAATATACGAGTTTTTGGTTCCATTTTCTGTTCACTAAACTAAACAGTACTTGCTCCGTCCCAAAATATAAGCATTTCTGTTCTGGCTATTTGTCCAGATTCATAGCCAAAGGTTGCTATATTTTGGGATGGTGGGAGTATATTTTTAAATGAACTAAACATTATTTACTCTGCTATTGTTATATACAATCTGTCCAGCATTTTGGTTTGGGGATATTCTGTTTAACATCTTAATAGCTACTGCAAATAGGGCTTGGCTATCCTAAGCTTATGCCAGCTATTTGCTCAAAAGTAAGATCTCACTGGAACACCCTTAATTAGTATCTTCAATTTCTTTCAGTTACTGGAACAACTTTCAGGAATTTAAAATCATGGATGAAGTTTTGTGCGTAATATGACCTACAAAATGAAACAATGTGTATGGCTATCTGTCCATTTTTTAAGATAAAGGAGACCCAAAGCCCCTGGTTCACATGATTGACACGTACAGCAAAAAATATCTGCTCCTGCCCTCTACCAGTGAGATAGGAAACTATTACACCAAGCCTAAATAACCCATTAGGTGGTCAGAAACGACAGCCTGTATGAAACTAATGAGAGCATGTTCATAGTGCTTGATTGATTATTCATCAGGTCCATTTGTTCTGCTATCTAATTGTTGCTCAGAACAGCTTCTTTGTCAGTTTGATTGGTGAAAAGCTTCAACTACTTTATCTTGTATTAACTTTCAGCAGTAATTCTTGGAAATGCTAAGCTTAACCAGTAACGTTAAATAATTGGCAACCATTGTTTTGCAGATGAGATGTTGGTCTTAGATGTCTTGGATAGTTTGGTGACTGTACCCAGTAAAATATCAGAGCCTAAGATTAATATTCCTTCAGGTTAGTTTTATTATTTTAGACTCCTTGTCTGTCTTGTTTCACAACATATGTTATATCATGCATGTTGCTCATTTCCTATGCTCCTGTTTTTTTTCTGATGTATTGATCAGGTACACTTGGAAAGAATGATTCTGCATTGTCTCACAGAAGGTTGGAAGGCCCTTCTTCAGTTAAGAGATCCAAACAAGGGAAGCAAGTTGGTGAATGCAGTTCTTCCAAGACAAGGAATAAAAGGAGAAAGAAGTTAATTGCTAAAAAGGTAAGATATCGTGAATACTGAGCTATATTATGTGTACAGCCTGAATAATTTTTTTTTAAAAGGACCCTTTCTTGCTTATGGGGGAAAAAACAAATTTGATGAATTGATGCTTATTGTCTAATTTTTGAGTCTACTGTTCCTTCAATTAGATGTTTCCGTTCTTGCATCTATAAAATTTAGCATGTCATTGCATCCCCTTGAACTCATAAAATTCTAGGCTTGGTGTCAATGGAAAATCATCCTCGCCTCATTTTCGTAACAGGGTGCATTTTATCCTTCAATTAGATGCTCTTGCAGCTTAAATTTAGTATGTCGCTGTATCCCTTTAAACTCATAAAATTCTGTTGGTTTGGTGTAAATGGGAAGTCATCCCCCTCGCTTCATTTTTAACAGGGTGCATTTTGTCAGTATACACTATTTCATTGTATTTATCCTTTCTGATTTCGAAGTGCACCTTCTCTCCAGTATTGCTCTCGTCAGTTAGTCTGATGGCACTTCTATTTTCACACTTTCCTTTTGCAGGTGCCTACTGAGGAACCAAGCATTTCTAATCATTTAGATTTGCCAGAAGAACGTCAAGTTGATGCCACTGAGTGTGCCTTGAATTCTGATCCTGAAAGGGGAACGATTAATTTACCTGAATCAACTGCAAATATTTCTACTGAAGTCCCTGACCTGCCATTACAAATGAAGCCTGAGATAAATATGTCGAGAAGGAGCAAAAGAAAATCCAAAAAACAATGTGTATCTAAGTATGCCATTTGTAATGGAGCAGATAATTTACAGGTACAATCACCATTCGTCAGTGCTACAGATTGAATTCAACCGCAGACTTAACTCTGGCTTATTTTCAGGCTAGAAGATTGCAGCATTGCTTGTCATCAGAATCACTTCGTAGATGGTGTACGTATGAGTGGTTCTACAGCGCAGTTGATTATCCATGGTTTATGGATAATGAGTTTGTGAATTACTTGAATTTTGCAAAGTTGAGTCATTTATCAAGGCTCACTCAATCTGAGTGGAGCACAATAAGGAGGTATTGACTAGCAGAGTCTGGAAGTTAGCATTGTTTTTTTTTGCCCTCACTTCTTTTTTTGTTTTTTTTATACCAAGTATTTTTATCTGCAGCTCACTTGGCAAACCCCGACGATTTTCTGATCATTTTCTGGTGGTAGAAAAAGAAAAACTTGAAGGTTATCGCAAAAAAGTTAGGCAATACTATGCTGATTCACGGGATTCTCTACCACCGGACCTAGCTCGACCATTTTCAATTGGTCAGCAGGTAATTGTTCGACACCCAAGGACGCGAGAACTTTGCGATGGTAAAGTGGTGATGATGGAACATGATGGTTATAGGGTCCAGTTTGATAGGCCTGACCTTGGTGTTGATAAAGTAAAGGTACACCTTTGCAATTTTAGTTGCTTTTCACGATTACCGATTGTTATATTATGTAGGTTATTAGGCTCTTTCTCAGAATTGTTTCATCTATCTGTTGCAAAAGATTTCAACCACTCTTTTTGAACTATAGGCAGGCAATAAACTTTCTAGTGTATCAAACACTGCCCCTGCAATTGAATACTGTGATTTCTGAGTTAACCCATATCAAAATGTGGTATCAAGCTTTTGAACTACAAGAATGTTTTCATAAAATTTAAACTTTGATCTTCCTAAGGATAACTAACCACATCCCCCACATTATGCATAAAAAAACCAGTCAGCTAATACCAATTGCTCTGTAATTAGCAGTGTGGGTCACCCATGCATTTTTGCCAGGTGTCCATCAAATATGCGTTGAATTTGAGATTTTTAGTAGCTATCCATTTTTTTTAAAAAAAATATGATCCAGCTGTAATACAAAGCTGTCAGGTACTTTATTTATTCACATCCTGGAAATAAATTCATGCAGTTCCTCACATTTTCTTTTTTGCACTTGACAAGCATTTGATTAACAATTCACAATCTTTTGCATTTCATGTAATTTATATTCAAGAATCTCAAGATGATGTTTTAGCATGATGAATACTGTTATGCCAAGACTTGCATTACATCAAGACGTGCATAATTGTTTCTTTTTCAGGACACTGATTGTATGCCTGTAAACTGGTCGGATAATCTGCCCGATGACCTCAAAAAGAGGAGCTTCCTTTCAAACAATTCTCACAATAGGGTCGAAGCTGAGGAAATTCCAAAGCTTACTTCAAAAGAGAACTGGGATCATATCAGTGGAGAGCCTGAGCCATCCAAAACTATGCACACTACTTCAGATGAACAGGTTAAGGTCTTGCTATCTAAATCTACTTTTAAGAAGCATTACAATTATAGCCTATTATCCGTATGACCATGGGCAAGTTGTGAGTTAACCATGGGCAGCAAATGCTGCTTGTTCCTTGACTGCTCCATGAAATGCAACTGCTCACGATTGTGAAATGTTCTAATGCTGATTAATGTATTTACTCCCAGGTTGAAATTGCTGTGGATACTGAAGGACGATCCAACAAGAGTGCCTCTGGTAATTGTGGACCACTACAGACGCTCCAGTCTGTAGATGACATTGTACGAACTGGAGATTGGTCGAAGCACAGCAATGGTCACAATGACGAGCTAGATTCTTATATTACTTCATTTGTCCAAATGTCACTGTCACAAGCCAAGCAGATGGTTGACGAAGTCATTCAGGTAGGTTAAAGTTATGCTGTCAATTCCCAACTTCTGTGCAATCAAGCTATGTAAGTTTGCATTTTTCACTCAGTATGTTGTTTGATGTTTTGACAGACAATCTTTGAGAACGGTAAAAATTCTATAGAAGAAACAGGCATATCAAAGGAAGCGACCGATAGTAAAAGCCCAGAACTGGAATTCGTTGCTGATTCTGAACTTCCGGGCAACCTGATATTCAACTGTATTGCCACAGTTCTTGCGATCAAGGTAACACATTTACCTGATTCACTAGCACTAATCTATGGTTACTAGAATAATTTCAATTCAGTACGCCTTCCTTTTCAATTATGCAGCACCTTAGCGAGCACCGGCATCCACCTGCCAACATAGCAGGCGTCCTGGAGCGTGCTTGCTTAATGCTGCGCCCAAGCTGTTCAGAGAACCTCCCGATCTACAACGACATAGAGAATTGTATCTCTGTCATAAAGAACCAGATACTAGCTCTTGTGCCAACTGCATCAAGCAATGCCAGGCTGCCCATGTACATGTAAATAGTTCCAAGCTTCCAGCAGACGAAGGCGTGGTGCCTGGTTGATTCATGTCGAGAAGAATTGATGAATCATAGCGTCTGGAGTTCTGAAGAAGTATAGTTTGGATGTGCAGCATCCGGAGAAGACAAGTGGGTCATCGATTGACTGACCAGCTCTCTTGTAAACTGTGTATAGACTCTTGCAGGAATAAACTCTTACAGTTTTTAGTTTTACAGATTTCTCAATATGGTTTTAGGATGGAGGAATCGACATTCTGGTTGTAGTTAATAATATTGATTCCTACACATGAATACAATGTCCAGCCGATTTTCACAGAGAAGAATACCATCTTCCTGGTTAATAGATTTTACTTAAATAAAAAGAAAAACTGTGTTACAGAAGGAAGCCAAGACTGCTGGTAAACTAAATAATGTGCAGTGAGTCCTGGGCATGCCTACAAAATGGCTTGACAGGTGAGATGAAATGTATCATTTCCTGCCTCAAAAAAAAATGGTAAGACAAACCATGAACTTTGTATTTCTGTTATTCCCTGTGTCTGCCTACAATATTTCCTATCCAAAAATCACTGTAGTATGTAACAATGCTGTAATTTCATGTTCCTCTTGTACTGTATGTATAGAAATGTACATGGTGTTTGTTAGTACAGACTACAGTTGAGTCAGCTTGCAGAGAGCTCCCACTGATCATCTTGCTTGGTCGTCTTCTTTCAGGACGGTGAAGTGGAATTCGATCTGCAGCCGGCGGTGCGGCGCGCCTGCGCAGCCCTTCTTCTCCAGCTCCAGCTCCTCCCTCAGCGGTATGGCGGCCAAGAACCTCTTGATGAACTCCTTGCAGCACTCCTTACCGGTGACGATCACCTCCTCCTCTTCTTTCGCCGGCGACGACGACGGCGCCGGCGCCACGGAGCGCATCTCCGACGTGGCGTCGAACCTGAGAATGTAGGCCTTGTCGCAGCCCTCGAAGAGCCTCTCGCCGAGCGTGTCCACCACGTAGTAGCAGTCGCTCTCCACCTTGAGCACGAAGAAGTGGTCGTTCCAGCTCACGACGTACACGTCTGCACGGCCCGGCTCGCCGGCGCCGGCGCTGATCTCGCGCCAGATGTCGTCGAACGACATGGCGCCGGAGAGCGACGCGAAGCTCTCCGGCTGGAAGAAGCCGACGAAGGCCCTGTCGTGCTGCACGGCGATGGGCCTCGCCCTCGCCTCGGCGAGCACCGTCTCGAGGTCGAAGTGCCTGTTCGGGAACCGCTCCATGTGCGCCTCGTCGTCGCAGAGTCGCCTCCACTCCGACGAGCCGTCCCTGATCAGCGCGTCCAGCTCCGGCCTGGTGGGCATCGTCGGGTGGTTGGCGTGCAGCGCCGCCGCGAGCACGGCGACCAGCGCCGTGCACGCGCTCTCCCCGCCGGCGCTGTCGTCGCGCTGGTCGATGGAGGCGAAGAACACCGGCGTCCTCAGCTTCGCCTCCGCGTCCCTGCTCGTGAACTCCCGCGTCTCCCAGCTGCCGGCCGGATCATCATCCTGTAAGACATCACCACCTCAACCATTATTCACACCATTGATCACAACAACACCATTGCCAATGCACACATGATGCCACCATGATCACAAGATGCTAATCTCACCATGTATTTCATGGGCAGTTCTTGGGAGAGCGACTCGTTGCTCCTCTTGTCGAAGTCCCTGCTCTTCCTCCTCCATGGGAGGAGCCGCCGTTTCGACGTCAAGCCGGGCTCAGGGCTGGCGCCACCGCTGGAGCTGGCACTGCTGATGCTGATGCTGCTGCTGCTGCTGATACTGCTCATGCTGCTGACGCTGCTGCTGTCTGAATTCCTTTTGCTCCTGTACACCGCCACCTTGTGCTCCCTGTCAGCCAGATCAAGCAGCTGCTTCAGGTCAAGAACCTCATGGTACGTCCCTGACTCGAAGCTCTTCCGATCGTCCCGCATTGTGGGTGCCAGGATCGTTCTCGTCTTGCTCTCCCTGACTGAAACCGTCCTTCCGATATTCTCGGAAGGCTTGTTCAGATCCACGAGCTCCACATTTACCTGAATTAATCAGACATGCAATTCCTTTGTTACAATTTGTTAAATGCAGCAAAAGCTAGGCACAAATACTGCCCAAATTTGCAGAATAATTTCACTAGAAATATAATTGGGAGGCAAATCAAAGGAAGAAGATATTGCTTACATAAAGTATGGCATCACTTGCCCATCCATCCTTCCTCACCCTGATGGGGACAACCACCAGCTGCTGCTGAGGTGCCCCCCTTTTCTGCTGCTGCTGCTGCAGTTGCATCTCCCAGCAGCATTCCTCAAGGCTTATCATGGCTGTCCCAATCTCCTCAAGCTTCACCAGGTCCTTGCCTCTTCCTTGTTCTTGGAATCCCTGCATCACAAAGCAATTCTTATTGCCAGCCTCAGTGGCTAAAAAGCCTAGGCAATCACAGGAGGGGACCTAAGAAGTAAAGATGCCTTGATTGCTACTCTGATTCCTCTGTAACTTTTCAAGACTACCCTGAAACTGGCAAGGTTGATCACCAAGGAACAATAATTCCCTGTCAAGTACTGCCTTGTAGTACTCCTCAAGGCTGCTACTTTAGAAGGAACCTAAAATATGCTCTGATTCCTAATTTGGTTCTCTTCCATGGGATGTTACAGTAATATATAGTTAACAAAGATTTACTATTTATCGTCTAAAAAATATGTACTAATGCTTTCGTTGGTTGATAAATAGGCAAAGAACGATAACCACACACACACAAAAAAAACCACACTAACAGTCCACATATCAACACTGAAATGAAAACAAAAGATTCAGAGAGAAGCACTAATGAAATGCAACTTTAACGTACATGAAAGCGAAGGGTACTGTTCAAACTTAACCCTCAAACTTAATATCATGACATACATCTTGCTACCTAAAACTAATTAACAAGAATAACCAAAGTCAAAACTGATCGGGCCAATAGGAGTGCGCCACGTGGCCACATAAACCTTTCCTCAATTTCAAACCTCACATTAATCCTTTAGACAAAATGGGCCGGACCAAAGGAGATTACTTTTTTTTCTTCACTCCGCACTAAAGATATGTGAATTATGAAAGCATGCTTAACCTAACTATTGACCTGTCCTCTCCAAATGCTGACCGCTACTTGCAAAAAGGTATGCATTGACTTGAAGCATTCTAGATCGAAACTACGGTCACAAACTTCCATTTTGCAAGAAATGGTGTCCACACCTTACCACATAGTGGCCCTAAAACACCGATAATAATTTGATTGAAAAATATCACACGATCAATTTTAAAAACAATAATATTAAATTAGGTTAACATCAGTAGTAATCATGCTTATGCTTAAGGTTAACCACTACAAGCTTAAATTAATTGTAGCTGTAGCTTGAGATTAACCGCTATAATGAATGAATTTGATATCATAAATTCAGTGGTGAAGGCAACAAAAAAACAAAATTTGCTATGAAAACTGTAAGCTTTGATTGATCAGTATGGTTGGAGAAGGGAGGAAGAGGAAGAAGCAGGGTGCTCACATAGAGGATGGAGAAGGATACCCCGCGCTCCGGCCGGCCGGCGCGCGCGGCGGCGGCCGCCGGCTCGATGTCGAAGCGGAACCGGTTGGCCTCGCCGGCGTCGTCCCAGCGGATGGCGCCATCGCCGCCGACGGCCTCGACGGCAGTGACCCCGCGCCCCCACCTCCCAAGGATCATCTGCGACAGCGCCCCGCCCGCCACGGGCCACTTCAACTTCACCGCCGCGACGGCCGGCCACGCCGCCGGCAGGCCCTCAAGCCTGGTCGGCCCGACCCACACCCCGCACCGCCGACGCGCCCCCGCCGGCGACGCCCTCCTCTCCACCATCCCCCCTTCCTCCACCTCGCGATCCCCTCAGCTTCTCCGCCTCGCCCTCGCCGCCGACGCGGGGGTGTCGCGCTCGTTGGAGATGGACGCGTTCTCTTCTCGCGTGGACGACTCGGTGGCTTCGCCTCTCGTTGCGGACGCGCCTTTAATAGGTCCCCGGTCACACGGGATCCGGTCCGCGTCGCGCATATGCGCGGGATGCGCGTGCGGGGCCCACCCGTCAGCGACCGAGAGGGTGGCGCCGCGGGGATCGGGTGCGGGCGGGTGGGGCCGGGTGCCAGAGTGCGAGACACCGACGGTGCGCGCGCGCCGTTACCAACCGCTACAATAGCAATAGTGGGCGCGGCGCGCCACGTCACCAAACGCGGGAACCAATCGCGCGCGCACATGCACGTTTATTTTTTCCACTTCTCGCCTCGTTTAATAATTTGATTTGTTTTCACGTCATTATTGCGTAAACTCTCTTGTATTTTGGCGCGCGAATCACATGGCGCACGCATGATTCTCTTCTCCCGCGATCTTCCTGATGCAAAACGCTTAGGACGACTTACTCTCTCTCTCTCTGTGTTTTCCTAATAGACAACACTATTGCTCCCTCCGTTTTAGATTATAAATCGTTTTGATTTTAATTAAAATCAAGCTACTCTAAATTTGATTAAATTTATAGAAAAATATACCAACATTTATAACAACAAATTAGTTTCATTAAATCAAAAACTGAATATATTTTATAGCATATTTTTGTTGCGTTAAAAATATTACTATATTTTTCTATAAACTTGGTTAAACTTAAAAGAGTTTGACTTTAACCAAAGAAAAAACGGATTATAATCTGAAACGGAGTAAGTAATTTTTAATACAAATTTTGATCATTTATTTTATTAAAAAATTTAAGTTAGTATATTTTATTTTGTTATGACTTGGTCTATTAAAGAAACTTTAAAAATAACTCATATTTTTATATATTTACATCGGTTTTTTTAATAATATGAATGCTCAAACATTATAATAAAATATTAAAAAAACAGAGCTAGCATGCTACTACGACCTTGCATAGTCCAGGGTTATATGGTTTATCATCATGTTGATTCTGCTCTCCGAGTCGCCGTCAGGTCGCAAAACGAACGGTCCGTAGCGATGGGATTCGGCACCATTGTTATTATCATCATCATTATCACTATCGCTATTATTACGGTCTCTGATTTTGGCATGAGATCTTGCCAGATTTGAGCGACTAGTAGCCAAATCAGAGGAGACGATCAAGCAATCACAGTTGGTGGTTTGGCAATATGGCGGTGGATCCATCCAACGAATCATCGTGGTGGCATGCCGTGGCGCGCGTACAAGTGTATTGGTGTGCGTGAGCTGTAGGCACCATGTGTACAGCAGGGCGGTGGGGCCCGGCTGTCAGGGAGACCAGTGAGTACACTAGAGTGGCAGTAGAGCCAAGCGAGTCGGTCGGTTAGGTGGTTGGTCGGGGTCCGGGTGGTTGACGGGTTGATTCGGTTCAGCGCGAATCGACCGAGATGCGTACGTCTCGGCTGCATCTACGTTAGTACGTACGCTTCTCCGTATGTATGTATTCCATCTGATATTCTCTGTCAGTCGGTCATATGCTAGCTGAATTTTTTTAAGTTTAACTAAATTTATAGAAAAATCTAGCAACATTTAAAATACAAAATTAGATTTATTAAATCTATCATTGAACATATTTTGATAGTATATTTGTTTTGTATTAAAAATATTATTAATTTTTTATAAATTTAATTAAACTTTGAAAATTTTAACTTAGAAAAAAAATCAAAACATAGTAAAACAGATGAAGTAATTAACTTTAACTTATTAATTAATTACTGGGTGATTAATCAAGTGGGTACATATATAACCATGGACTGAGCCGGCCGGCCTCGTCAAAATGGAGGAATTGACCTGTTCTATATTGTCGTACGATATACATATCTGTGTGACGTAATTAACCGGCCGTGTTCTTGAGTTCTTCCAGAAGGACGCCCAGGTCGTGCGTACATAAGTCGCTAGGTGGCCACCGATCGTTAATTAGCCACTTGGATGAATGGATCGATCGGTTTGTCGCTAGCTAGGTATAATCTAGATCTATCTGACCTGTTCGTCCTTAATTTCGATGGTTCGATTCAGGTTGGCAGACAGACAAGATAGTACTAGCAGTAGAAGAGATGGAAAAGGATATAGTAGCCGGCTATTTACTCCGTTCTAAATTAAAGCTGTTTTTCTATTAATTTTTTTATTTTAATTAATTATAGTTATCTCTTATTTAATTTTTTTATCTATTTTTTTTCACGACCAATCATAACACTCTAACATTCAATCAAATATATTTTCTTAATTTCCAGTTCTAAAAATACTTATATTTTAAAACAAAGAAAGTAGTTTTTACTATTTACTATCCGTCCCAAAACAGATCATCGATCTTTCGGATGGTGGTGGCGCATTAATTTCAGAAATGGGCAAAAGGCCAGCCATGAACACCATCTCGCTGGCTTCTCCATAGATGGATGGATAGATAGCTAGATAGATAACATCTGCACGTGCAGGGTAATGCGTATATAGTGCCTGTGGCAAGACGACTAGGAAGGAAGCATAGAGTAATTAATAAGATATATCCTATCTATTTTAAAATATAATAATTTAAAATCAGATCTAATAAATTTTAGAACGGAGAAAGTATTTATTGATGATGATCGACTGTCGTTTTGTGGTTTGTGGATGGTGACTAGGAATTACAAAATTAAAGAAAACTAATCCGAGTATTTTGTCTGTGCCGGAAAGGAAAGGGAAGTTAACGGCGTGCAGTCCAACCTGGACGATTAGCTTGAATTCCGGCTGGAGAACACACGCACACGTAATTTCTCTGTTCTAAAATAAAAAAGTTTTAGACCTAGATACAAGTATTAAAGAATTAGTTGAAATTAAATAGAGAAATATTATGATTTATTAAAAAGAAAAAATAGGTGAAAAACTTTTCTAATGGAAGTTTGTGATTGAATGAAAAAAGAATGTAGGTGTAGATGTTATATTTTAGAATAAATTTTAAATACTAGAAGTTATTATATTTTAGAACAGATGAATTAATCAGCACCGGAGCATCTCTCTACGTATCCGTGTACTCGATAAAGTTTCCGATCCTTCGCCGAGAGGCAATGCAATTTCAAGCGGCAAACTGCAAGCGGTTACGTACGCCTCCGCCGCGCGTGTGCGTGTGCGTAGGCAGGTAGCTTGCCGTGGTTGACAGCGCGCGCCTGAGACGCCTATGTAAGTTTATTTTAAAATATTTTTTTAACTTTATAATACTTAATTCATTTATTTCTATTCTCGAATATTATCATAGAATGAGATAGTCTATCGAAAAGAATACTGTGCCGTCTAAAAGTGTTTCGAGCTGGTGTTTTTTTTTTAAAAAAGGAAATTGTCGCCGTTTTAAGTTGGGTTATGAAATGTGCTGCACTTCTTCTAGACGGTCAATTAGTTATCGCCAACATGGAGCAGTATGGTATCCCGTCACGTGCATGCCAACTCGACAAAGGTAGTTTTTTTTTTTTTTGAGTTTTACACGACAAAGGTAGTTACTAACCGGTATTGGTACCACGCACAATATTGGGCCAGTTGGGATTACGCTAGCCTGGCCCAGTCCATCCATAGTATTTTACCGCTTCGATTTATATTTCCATGGTTTGTTCCTGCCGATTATTGCCAGCAGTAACCTCCAGATTCCAAAAAAAAAAAAAAAAACCAAATCGATTCGCTTGCATTGCTAGCCAACTGGCTGCACACGCGTGAGGCCGTATTCTAAACAGCTTATAGGTTTAGCTACTTCCTCAATTTTTGTTAGTATGTTTTTTAAAGTGTTAAACGATATGTTTCGTGTAAAAATTTTCTATATAGAAGTTGCTTTAAAAAATTAAATAAATTTATTTTTTAAGTTTATAATAATTAAAACTTAATTAATCATACGCTAATGATTTATCTCGTTTTACATGCCAGACTAAACTAAGCCGCATCAGCTGTTCGGAAGCCTCAAAATAAAAAAAATAGTATTGAACATGATATATTCTAATACTACAAATTTAGATAAGGCATATACAATGATAGGTTTCTATATTTTAAAACAGAGGGAGTATAACTTACATTATAACTAAAGAATACTTAAAGTGTAATTACAATCCATTACACTATAATCACATGTGAAAGTTTTATTTAAAAAAATACTATCGAATATTATATACCTAATCCATGCGTTTTTGCCCTCTGGCCTAGCTAGCTACCTCCCTCCAGCAGCAGCAGCAACGCAACGGCACTGTTCGCGGCTGGCTGGCTGGCTGGAAGCGCAAGGACAGATTAACCTCGTCGTGTACCTGTCTGCACACCTCATCTCCGGCGTCTGCGAAAGCGATGGCCGACGACGGCGACTTGCGCTCTGCAGCGACGGCGACGGCGACGGCGTCGTCCTAGCCCACGATTCAGCTTCTTCTAGCCATCCTTTTCTATGGGGAGGTTTTCTCCCTAACAGTACAATCAGCATGTGCAAATTGAACACACGTATCAGAGTATGGCATATGCAGAGGCTGGACCCACCCGTCAGTGACACATCGATGTCGTTTTCTAAAGCTATTTTTACATTAGACGAGTGCTGAGTGCTGCGAGTACAAGATTAATTTATTTAACTATTTATTTTTGAGTGCAGTATATGACAAAGTGCAGCATACCTGTCTGGTGAGTACCAATCCTCCGTGGTGTAAAAGTTGTTCTAGTAATAAAATCCATTTGGACAAATGATTCTTTACGATTTGAACATCTACAGTAACAGAACTTAATTTGCTACCTGGGATCTATTATATTATTAAGATAGCATTAAAAGAAGACATCATGTTCGCTTTGAAGGCTAAAAATTTTTACATTAATTGAAGAAAAATAAAAATAAGAGTTCAAGTAGAAATACAATTTAGAAATGGCTAAATAAGTATAAAAAATAAGAAATATTGAAAAAAGAGTCCATCTAGAATACAACACGAGATTAATTAAAATTTGGAGTAAAAAATTCTGAAGTTGGATTTTTAATACGAATTCTAAAAAAACTTTAAAAAGATCATTAAAATTCAAAATAAAAATATAATGAAAAATAAATAAGTAAAGACTACATATCAAGAAGTCCATAGCAAAATACAATTTATAAATATCCAAAAGTAAGATTAATTAAAATTTGAAATAAAAAATAAATTCCAAAATTAGATTTCAATACTAATTCCAAAAATATGAAAATTCGGAATAAAATATAATAAAAAGAAATAAGTAAAGATGATATACCAAGAAGAGTCCACAGAAAATGTAATTTTTAAATATCTAAACGGAATATTTAAAAAGTATAACAGTAATACATACAAAATAACATTGAAGGGGAACAAATAAGAGTTTAAGTAGAAATACAATTTAGAAATAAATGATATTCGAAATAAAAAATAAGGAATATTGATGGAACTGTTCATCTCGAACACAACACGAGATTAATTAAAATTCGGAATAAAAAATAAAATAAATTGTGAAATTGAATTTCAACACAAATTCCTAATAAAATTTTTAAAAAAGCAATAAAATTCGAAAAAAACTATAATAAAAACTCACCCTAGACGCTAGAAATTCCCACATTAATCGGAGAAAGAAAGGAAGAGTTCAATACAATTTAGAAATCACTAAAATTCAGAATAAAAAAATACAATATTGAAAGAAAAGTTCATCAAGAACACAACATGGGGTTAATTAAAATTTGGAACAGAAAATAAATAAATTCCAAATATATATTTTCAATACGAATTCCAAATAAACTTCAAAAAGATCATTAAAATTTGAAACAAAAATATAATAAAAAATTAAATAAGTAAAGATTACATACCAAGAAGGGTCCATAATAAAATACAATCTATAAATATTCAAAAGTAAGATTAATTAATATTATGAATAAAAAAATTCAAAAATTGGATTTCAATACTAATCCCAAATAAACTTTAAAAATCATAAAAATTCAGAATAAAAATAAATAAGTAGATACGACATACCAAGAAGAGTCCATAGAAAATATAATCTTTAAATATCCAAAAGTAAGATTTAAATAATTATAACAATAATACATAAAATAACATTGAAGAGAAAAAAATAGAGTCCATAAGGAAATACAATTTATAAATAACTAAATTCAGAATAAAAATTAAGGAATATTGAGAAAAGTATTCGTCTAAAACACGACACGAGATTAACTATAATTCAAAATAAAAAATCTATCTATATATCTATTATATTATTAAGATAGCCTTGAAAAGAGGCATCATATTTGCTTTGGAGCCTAAAAATTACCACGTTAATTATAGAAAAAGACAAAATCTACATCGTAGATCGTTGTGGACCCATATTATAATGGTTGAGATTTAATTGAATCTACAAACAAATCTGACCAGGTGTCTTCCTTCCAATTTGAATATGAGATACTATTGTTTCGAATTGGACATAGATGTGCGAAGGTAGCATAGTACTAGAATATCTATGTATGTCATCTAGAATAGAAAATTAAATTGCTATCCACGTGAAACAAAGACAAAAGTATATTCGTGTTGGTAAAGTTAGAGTAGAAATCAATTTTGAATAGAAGCAACACAAATTGCAACAGGAAAGTGCCCATAATAGAGCATCTAAGACCTTTACGTGGTAATGCATATACTCAAGCTGAGTTCTAGTTTGATTCTCCTAATTAACCATCTAGAACTTTGTATGAATTACACTATATTACCTTCTTGCCACTGTGTTGAAGAAAAAGCCGATACACCAGAACAACTAAGGGAGGAAAAAATTCTAGCCGATAACAAAGATATCAAGGGGTTGGCGAGAGAGAAGAGTAGGAAAAGGGGAGATAGATGGAGAGAAATAGGGGCCAGGGTTATTAGACATGAAGGATTGTAAGCCGCTAGAAAGTAACGGTCGGAAATATACATCATGAGCTCACCTTGACCTTATATCAAACGGTTATGGATGATATATTTGATTTTGATTCAAGTGGTTGAGAAGTATGTCTATGATATGTTTGATTCTGACATTTTTAACTTTATGATCTAAAATCAACAAATTTTTCTTATATCCAAAAAACTCCATGAGCTCTTGAAGGAAAAAACTAATAGGATGTTATATCAGTAAATGAACTATCCAATATTCTATATAACACGAGAACTTTTTCATAAACAAGCGGACCAGATGTTGGCTCTTAATCACCCTTGAGTAGAGACTAAATTGTAGAGAGTGAGCATCAAATAAGTAAGATTGACCAAGATACAGACTTGCTATTGTTGGCCGAACAAGAGAAATTTTGTTAGTGTGTGATTGTGTGAATAGATAGAAATACACATTATCAACTTACAAATATGTGAATATTTGCTACAATTTTGAGCAATATTATTAAATACTAAAACTTTTAAAACAAATCTAGCTGCGCAAATACACGGGCCATCATGCTAGTTTTTTGTTTAACCAACAATATTATAAATTTGACTGTTAGTTTTTCGTATCTTACAAAATTGTAGGCAACGTCGATGAGAATATGTTACCTTACCCTGCCTTGCAATAGCAGGAGGTTAATAATTTAGAATAAGAGGGTGGTTGTGATGTTCACATACTTAAAATGAATAAAATAATTTTACAACACCCAACTTTTGTGTAAGTTTGATTGTCTCTGAAATCTAATTCTAAATTTAAAACACCATTACTTTAAATAACATCCCTAAGCTCTAATAAGTTCAGCTACGGTTGAGAAGCAACCAAAAATAATTTATGGTTAAGGGCTTCTTTGGAATGCAGGATTCTCAGAACACAATAACATAAAAAAAATACATGATTGGAAAGCCCTAGCACCTCAAAATTTCTATGGATTATAAAACGCAAAAAAATTGCAGGAATGAGTGTTTGGATGGAGCGAAGAAAAAAAAACGCAAGAATCATAAGAGAGATAGACACAAAGGATTGTTTTTTCAAGAGGTTGGACCTCATGTTAAATTTCCTTCAAAATCCCTATATTTTGAACCAATCCAAAGGAATTTCATAGGATTTTTGGATAGCTATTCCTTTGATCCAGTGAGCCTCATAAGCATAGGATTGAATTCCTCCAAAATTTCTAAAAGAACCTTTGTTCCAAAGGAGCCCTAAAACTTTTATATTTCTATTATTCGTGTTTTAAAAGCTAAGGCTGGAAAATTCTACTACAAAAACTAAATAAACTCTAAAATGAGGGCTCTTTAGGATTGGAGGACTTTTTTTGCGAATTTTGAAGGATTCAAATTCTTGAGAATTTTTTTTCTATGTGAGGCAATTTGGAACAAAGGAATATGATACTAAAATTCTTATGAACTGACCACCCATGCCCCCAATTCCATAGAAAAATAAACATGAGCTCAAACCTCATGTTTTTCTTCCTTTGAGAAGCTCAATACACTCTGTCCCTTTCTGTCTCTAGTACCTCTCTGTACTACATGCAAGTTCCTTTGAAATTTATGTGTTTACTTAGTGTGAACCATCCAAAGACACCAACTCTAGTATTCTTGTGATGCCATATTCTTGTATTTTCCTATTGCCGTGTTTTTAGAATCATGCACTCCAAAGGACCCTTTAAGCTTTAAAATCTAAATTTTGGTTGCGGTTGTCGACTGATAAGCCAACAAGCAACGAGCCATCGACTGGCTCAATAGGAGGCTAGGAGCCCAAAAGCCTACTAGCATGTTGTTGTACTACTCCTTGTAACGCCCCCACCCTGGCACCACCTATAGTGACGCCAGAGAGGAAGCGCCGTAGGAGATTGGCGTGAACTAACTCCAATGCAACTGCAATGCCGGTACCAGTCCCAGAAAACCTTACTAGTACCCACGGTCAACGGAGATGTACCATAGCAACTAAATAAATAAATCAATATATATATTATACCTTTATAAATTGCAACTTCGGGTAAGCCCTGAGCAGCAACTTACAAACAGAACAACAGCGGAATGACAGTGCAGCGAGAGCCTAATCCACAAGCAACGGCTTGGAATTAGAAAAGAAACCCTAATCTTCACTTTAACTTCACTTTTATTGGAGGAGGGGAAATGGAGATGATTGAGTACATACGTACTCAGCAAGTTACAGAAAAAGTGAGTCATGCAGGCTACCAAAGGAAGGTTGGAGTTTATTTCGCAATCCTTTTGGTTTGAAAATATTTTCGGAAAATCCTAAGCATGAGTTGTCTCAGTGTGACTAGAAGGAGGCTATCGCCTTGATCCTGTCCGTAAATTGCTTTGCAACAACTCAAGCGGCCGAATCAGATTTTAATTATTTTTAGTCAAATCTATTCCTATACCGCTTGTCGGATTACGACAGCGGTTCAGTGGGTCTGCCCTTAAGTAGCTTTTCACCGTATTTTCATCTATTAGTTTATTTTCACTTTCGTCCTTTTCAGGACGACATCTCATTCTTCCTCTATTATTTTCCTTTCACTTTCGTTCTATCCCGAATATCATCTCAACTCATAGTTCATATCTGTGGCTCCTCGAGCCATCCATAATCTCAACTCAAATCATACACTCCTTCTACTCGGGAAGCCTAGTCTATGATGCCATTCGACATCCCGGGTCACACAGTTCCGTTTCAGACCACTCAGGTCGTCCATAAGCTACTAAGGCTGATTCTGTTAACGATTCCCATACCATAAATCTATTTTCACAAAGCACTGGCAAACAAATCTAAGTTAGAGGAATCACCCCACATTCGTCCTTAACCATGGGCATGGTTGTTCAAACAGTTTATAAACCTTTGCAAAGGGTGCACGCTTTACCCACATGATACGAGCTTACTTCCTGCACTTGTTAACGGGGAAGGTTCGCAACAAGGCCTTTCCCAAGCGTACCCAGGATAGCACGTTGACCTATAAATGGGTTCTCAAATCAAGTACCAGGAACTCATTTCCTGTACTCAGGGACGGGGGTATATCGCCCTCTTGTACCCCAGCCGCTCCCACATTTATTAGCAACAGAACGATCCTAGGAACACTAGTTACTCAGCCAGGAGCATCCCATTCCACCCGTGTGGTCGCACTGTGAGATGTTTGGATGAAATTCTCTAAGGAAACAGTCCTTATATGCGAATATGAAGCGCCACCACACAGGCGATCACTTTGCACCATGGATTTTTGCAAACAATTTTGTTTCGTAATTCCGCTGACATCGTATGTCGGGTTTTTAAATCTTTGGAAACCCTATTTTTCACAAGTTAACAAACAATTGTGTTGGAGGTGGGACCATCGGAATCCATGCTCAGAGAGCACGCTCACTGAGGTACCATGGGGTGGAGCGACAAGGAATAGGGTACCAATATCCTACGGGGTTTATGCAACTATTCGGCAAGTCCTTCGGTTCGTCACGCAAACCAAGGCCGATCAACTTATCGTGCACACTAGCAATGCAATTTTGCAAACAAAACATTTTAAATTTTGGAGCAATATGGTCAAGGAGTGACTTGCCTCAATCTTCATCTTCGAATCCTCGCAAAAATCCGACGTCCGACAACTTTCGAAACGTCGGCTACGCATGAAACGAGAGAAAACACACAAAACCCTAAAAATAAAATACTATTATTAATAACAAATAGTGCCATAAGGTATATCTCATTTTTAGAAAAATTTTGAGATTTGAACGGGCTCAATCGGAGTTACGGTTGAAAAGATATGGATTTTCAAAGTTTATAGGATTTTTCTAGAAAAAGAAAAGGATTATTTGGATTTTTGGAAAAATTAATTATTTTGAGAATAAGTGGCTGACAGGTGGGGCCCATTGTCAGTGACTGGGAGAGAGAACTAAGGGGTTGGCCCACCTATCAGTGTCTCAGAGAGAGAGAGAGAGCAGGATCCACCTGTCATAGGGAGGAGAGAGAGAGATGACAGGGTGGCCCTACATGTCATTGATACAGAGAGGAGAGAAAAATGGATGGGGCCCATATGTTAGTGGAAGTGAGAGTGAATAGGAGACTAGGGCTCACATGTCAGTGAATGGTGGAGTAGGATGGGCCCCACATGTCATCCTTACAGAGGGGATTAAAAGGGGAGGGGACCCATATGTCATTGACCCTAGGTGCGAGATAGGGTTAATTAGTGAGGTGGGCCCGCATGTCATAGCGACATATATTGATACAGAGTTTAATCATGTTTTTAAATCATACCGGGCCTACATGTAAGTGAAAGGGGAGGAGTTTAAGCGGTCAGGTCCACCTGTCAGTGGTACCGAATGATTAGGGGAGGAGGGCCACTGACAGAGAGAAAGGGAGGGGATTAGGAGACTAATCTCGCAGGCCCACAGTTAGTGACGGCCGGGCACTGGAGGCCGGTTGGGTGGATCAACAACGCACGGCGGCCATGGTCTCGCCGGTGATTGGCGGCGAGGGAGACGAAATGGAGCCAGGGAATGGAACGAGGGGAAGAGAGTGAATATGGTGGACGGCTCGGATTAGGGCTAGAGTGATCGACGGAGGCGGGCGACGGCGACCAGAGAGTGGCGGTGAGGTGCCGCATCGTGTGGTCGTCACTGGCGTCCGTTCCCATGGCAGAGGGGGCTAGGAGGGGTAGGTTCGGATGCGGTGAGACGAGAGGAAGAGAATAGAGGGGGCGTTTGGGCATTACCGGTGGCGAGGATGGGAGATTGACGGCGGCGTCAATGGTGGATGGCGGCGGCCGATTTGAGCGTTTTGTCCACAACGGCGCTTGGGGGTTGAGGAGAGGGTAGGGGAGGTCACGGTGTCCCGAGGAATGCAATGGCATCGATAGCTCGGTTGATTAGGGATCGGAGACGAGGGATTGACGAGGGGCAGAGCAGCTATGGTGGTGGTGGAGAGAGAAGCTTGAGCTTGTCCTTGGAGCAATGGCACGATGGGGCGATGGATTTATAGGCGGCAAGCGGTGGAAAGAGACAATGAACAAATGCGGTGACTCACGGCGAGATATTTTGAGGCGGAGGAGAGAAAAACGTGGTCGATTTGCCTCTAACTTCGGCATGTGCGACGTGCGAGCTTTGCGCCGAGCTTGGTCCCACAATGTTGACGAGGAGAGCCGCACGTGCTCGGGCTAGCGGGGGTAGAGCAGTATGGGCGTAGCGGCTTGTGTTGGGGAAAGGCAGAGAAGAGTCGAGAGAGAGAGAGATAGCAGAGAGGCCGAGGGAGGAAGAAGACAAGAAAGATGACTATGGCGTTTGATAGCAGGGGCCCACGGGTCGGGGAGAGAACGGTGTCCATGTGGAGGAGAGCTAACGGGTGGGGCCCAGATGTCAGAAGCCAAGTCGCGTGCGCGGGCGCGGCTGTCCGCTGGGGTCCGGTCGTTAGCGCGTGCGGAGGAAGGCCGAGTGGCTGTGGCTGGTGTTGGGTTGGGCCGAGGGAAGGAAGAGAGAAGGTGGAAAGGGATTGGTCCTAGGAACAGTAAGCCTTGGGAATTCTAGAGATTGTTTTTAAATGGGATTTTTGAGAATTTTGATTAGGGATTTATTTCATAATTTTATATTTGGGTCCATAAAAATTCTTGAGATTTTCTGAGGAGGACTTTTGCTACCATGGTTGGGATATTATATTTATATATATATATATATATTTATATATATATATATATATATATATATATATATGCAAGAAATTTGGATATGGATTTTGGAGGAAAAGATAAGGGATTCCGAGGGATTTAGATGTTAATTTGGATATTTGAATTTTTGGAAAATAAGGGGGAATTAGGGGAGGTGTCGGAGGATGAAACTCGACGGCGGAAGTCGGGAGACCCCTTTTGAGATTCGGCCAGGGGAGTAGTTCTCAGGCGTACGAGGCGTCCGGTGGAAGAAGGATCGAACGAAGGAAGAAACAGCGCTCGGGAACCAGGGGCCCGAGCTGGGAGACAGAGGGGTTCGGACCGTCCGTTTCGGGAACGGACCGTTCGAACCTCGACCAACGCACGGAAGACAGGAGGATTTATACAGGTTCGGGCCGCCGGAGCGTAATACCCTACTCCTGTGTGTGTTTGGCTATGAGGTGGATGAATGAGGTTACAGGGTGAACCTAGCTCGCGGCCGGAGCCGGAGAAGAAGAACAGTAGCTAGTGTGCGAGCCAGAGAGCTAGAAGACGGGGAAAGCTCCTGTCCAGTTCGGCCTGTCGCTCTCGGTGGCTTGGATCCTCCTTTATAGAATCAGGGGAGTCCAGAGTGCCAGTTCATGGGGAGAGAGGAAGCGCTGTCTTGTTATACGCCTCCGCCTGCTGCCACCTACTGCGCCCACGCCGGAGTAGGTCGGCTGCGGGCAGCCTAGTCTTCGGGACGTGGGGATGTGACGGAGCGTCTGGTCGTCTCGGTTGTCGCCTCCCATGTCAGCTGAAGTACAGAGATATGACAGAGGCCATCGCCCTCCGCTGCCATAGGGCAGAGAACCGAGGTCCTCTTAGTCAAAAGGCTCTGACGGTATTGTCGGGTGTTCACGGGGGGCCGTCCTGGACGTCCACGCGGTGGCAAGGCAGGCGACAGGCCCTGTCACCTCGTCATTAATGTAAAGTAGTTGGGGAGCTGGTCAACCGAGTTCTTCGGGTGGATCGGCCCCTGGAGCCGTGGCGATCGGCACCTGAGGTCGAGTTGGTCGGCCTCGGGCCCGGGCATCGGCATCCGGGACCGGGGGATTGGCACCCGGGATCGGGGTATCGGTGCCCGGGCCCGGGAGCGAAGCCGCTGGAGACGGCGCCCCGGGGACGAGCCCGGGGCCGATGGCGATGACGCCTCGGGGACGAGCCCGGGGCCGATGGAGAGATGACCCCCGGGGAACTGACGTGGCCGATGACCCACGCGTCCCCAGGGCATGTGGGACCCCCTGTCCCATTTCGCCGACAGGAGGGACTTTTGGTGAAATTTAATAGGAGGTCGGGGAAGGTTTTTCAAAAGGAAATTTCAAATATTTGGAACTTGATTTAGAGTTTTATTTGAGGAATTATTTTTTGGAGGGATTGGAAAGGATATATATAATTTTGAATTTAATTCTAGGGATTTGAGGGTGTTAGAAATATATAAATTTAGCAATTTTGGGAAGGAAGTTTTCGATAGAATTCCTGAATTTTCGGGAGAGGCAAAATAAGGAGATTTTAATCAAAGGTTCAGAGGGGATTTGAATTTGAAATTTTCCGAGGAAAAGAGAGAGACAGTCGAACTATAAAATTCGAGTCTTGAAATTTGGAGAGAGTTTGGAACCGAGGTTTTAGGGTCTTGAGAAGGGTGTAAACTGAGATCTACGGCACTAGTCCTTAATCACACATAAAGAGCCAAAAATTTTAAAATTAGGGTTTTTACTAAAATAGTTTTTAATGGCCTGAAAACCGAGACGTTACACTCCTTCTGTCCACAAACATAAACATGCCAAGCATTCAAAATTTATCTACAAATATAAGGATTCCTAGAGTACTACTTTCTATCAATCAATTCTTATTTAAATTTCTTCCGTCTTATCCTCCGTACTCTCATCTCCAACCATCTCTCGGTAAATAAAAGGGCGCTATAGTTATTTTCTTACTTTAATCTCTTTAAACAATCTAAAAATGCTTTTATTCGTGAATGGAGAGAGTGCCTGCTGGTCCTCTTGAACACGAAGAGCACGGGTACGCATTGTTGGCCGTCATGACATGGATCATCCGGGCATGCACAAACAGAGCAGCATTCATGTCAAGCCTAGCTACTCATCATTGAACGGAAGATGTTGCTTCAGCTTTCTGGCTGCACGAGTCGTTGTACTCTCAGACCATGAATGACTCAACAGGAGCCACCTGTCTGAAGCCACAGCGGAGCTATCGCATCGCTAGCTGCACTGCCGCTGCTCCCTCTAGTGTTCACTGTTCCTGCATGCAATGCGTCGTTCCTCCAGGAGAGACATCGCTGCCATGCCAGTTTCAAACCTGATCAAGTTTGAAAAACTTACCTGGAGAGTAAAAAGAGATAATGTAACTAACAGCTCTACGGACTTGTGTACGGAGTAAGCTTTTACAGTTCGTTGGGTGAGTTCGAATCAACCGGTTGAGAAAAAAAACACTTTATTTTTTTATGAGCATGTTTCCCAAACTACTAAACGATATTTTTTTAAAAAAAAATTTATATAAAAGTTGTTTAAAAAATCATATTAATTTATTTTCTAAGTTTAAAATAGTTAATACTCAATTAATCATATACTAATGACTCACCTCGTTTTACATGATTTTCTTGTTGCTCCCTTCGTTCTCACCTTAGAACTGTCCCTTATTTAGAATCAGAAAACAGGAACTCTGCAGATAAACAGTTTATTTTAAGAGATGTTTGGGTTTTTTTTTTTTGTAAAGTTCTGTGTTGCAGGAAGCATTTTACAGTTGAGTTTTGAGCTGGATATTGACTGTGCTACTATTGCTGAAATGGAGTTTTTCAGTGCTTCTGAATATTTGGGTCCTCTACTCCACAGGAAGCCAATATGTCTGGGCCAGTTGATACACTCATTGATGGACTGAATTGTGATACCAATAAGATGGTCCTGAAGTTCGCAAAGAGATTCTGATACCTCGAGCGCAATCAATGCACTTTCAGTATGGAGCAGCAGGAATCATATCAGTAGTAAAAATTACTATTGCCACTATATTGCCCACTCGGTCAGTACTCGGTATGATTGCGGTGACAGTTTCAGGGCCAACATGCAAGCAAATCAAAAGGGTGCAACATTTTGCAAATATATGATCACAACACTTCAAATCTCTGCCGGTAGCAAAGTGATTCATGATGTATACTGCATAGTGCGTTACCGAGCTTTCCTCCCCTCTGAAAATGCATATGTTCTCAGATGACGAAAAGTTCATTTTTTACCTTACATGAAAACTGAGTCTTCTCATGACAACTGATTACAGTAAGTACATAAGATTGTACTTGTACTTAGTTTTTATGGATTACTCAGCTACTAGCATATACTAGTAGTAGATGCATATAGATTGCTAGGTCCTTTGTTCTGTCATACGTGGGACAAAACTGTTATTTGACCGAGATTAGCTATCTTGCCTGTTTGCAGAGACATCAGCAGTTCAAGGAGGTCAAACAAGGTTAACCATATCATTTTTCTGAGCAGATTCCATTGAGGTCATTTAATGCCCAACCATTAGTTTACCTGTTAAAGGTGCATACACGACATAGATTAGTTCTAAAAGCGTGCGATCTGCACGTTGCACATTAGTAAGCCGAGCATCTGCTGCAGTGTCCTAGTGTCCTGTTCTTAGTCTTGGCAATCGCTAAGCTGACATGATATGCCTTTTGACGATTGATTAAGTGATCTGGGATTTCTGTTTTGTCTTACTCCTGCTTATTTTAGCATCAGGTGTTCAAGTTAGGATCAGTATCTCTCTAGTAGTCATTTGACCCTAAGCTGCAGTAGGCATGTAGCCTATTTGTTCAGCTAGGTGCGTCTGTCGGCAAGAGAAAGTTTCTCATAACCTAATTGGTCATTTTGGAGAATAAACCTTAAATGGTCAATAGCGGATTCTGAATAGGTGTGTCTGTCCGCAATAGTTTCATGCATAATGGTCAATGGTTAAGAACCTCTGCATTGCATAACACATTGGTTTCAGATTTGGAAATTGGAACCTTGCTTGAGACCACAATAGTGCCACCCTTTTTCTGAAACTCACAATCTGCAACAAATCCACACCATTTTTTCCTAGTCAAAGAGCTATCTTACAAAGACACTGCCACTGACAATGAGGACATCCCCAAAAATGGGATGACTCGACAACAAGATGTTGAACATGAGATTGGCGACACAAACACAACTCAAGAATGCAGCAGCAAGACATCGAAGAACGACCGATCGATGGAGCAATCCACCTAACAAAGACCCTAGAGAGGTACAAGTTGGCTTCATCTCAGCATAGAGCTCCATGAACATTACAAATTCACACTCAAGCGACCTTCACGTCGACGGCAGAGGCCTTCCTATCCTCCAACTGTTTCGTCGCTGTTGTTCTTTGAGCATTGCACGCCTTTTGCTTTGCCTTGATCGACTCCGTCATGTTCATGTAGTTTGGTCTTGCCCTGACGCTGTCCTCAGTCTTCTCGGTCGTGACAAAGGTGGAGAACGATATAGGAGTGGAAGCAAAGCACGACGATGATGATGCTGAGCTCTCATCATTGTGCAATTCAGTGCTCAGAGACGAGATCGACTGAGCTTTGAGGCGCTGGTGGTGCGATACAACTGGCGGTTTCGCGCAGACCCTTTTGCTGACATTGTTTTTGCGCACTTTCACTGAATTTGGTTCAGAGAAGTCTCCAAGAACACCGAATGAATCCTCGCAGTTCTTGGAGGACAGCAGGTCCGGCGAGCTGGAGTTAGTCTGGTTGTGCTCCTCCATCAACCTGTTCTCCCAAGGCCTCGCCGCCATCCACCTCTCTAGCCAGCTCCAATTGCCATTGCTCTTGTCGAAATGTTGATGCTTAAGCAAGATTCCAGACTGGTTCAGCCGACCATACGAAGTAGGCTTCGGTTGCTGGTGAGCAAAGACAAGAAAGATCAGTACATTCAGTTCAAAACAAAAATTTCAGATGAGAACTACTACAACAGAATTTGCGCGAGGAATCCAGTCATACGTTGCATTTCGTAGCGCCTTCAATCTGCTGAGAATACGCGTAAGCAATAGCTCGCTCGCGCTTGATCGCGCCTTCCTGCCGCTTCTGCAGCTTCACCCTCACATCTTCCAGAGTTCCCTGGCTGTCACACCATCCTTCCTGAAAAACAACAGTCACAGATGAACACATGATCCCTCATGACTTCGCTGCATTGTTCATGAAAACTGCACATCCATGTAACAATGTCAGAGAAGCCGAATGAATCAGGTCAATGAACACATGATCCCTCATAACTTCGCTGTATTGTTCATCAAAACTGCACATCCATGTAACAATGTCAGAGAAGCCGAATGAATCAGGTCAATCAAACCAACCTCGGCTTCGCGGAGGATGTCGAGCTTGGTGCGGCGAGCCTCGAGCAGCTTCAGCACCGCCTGGCCCTCGGTGGACATGCGCACGCGGCGAGCCCGGATGCGGGCCTGCACCCGGACCAGCGCCTGCATGCACCGGAGCGTCACCGCCGCCTGCTTCCGCACCTGCCGCCCGCGCACGATCGCCTGCAGCCGCACGAGCCCCTTGAGCGCACGCAGCGCCCGCCGCGCCTGCATCCACGGATCCAATCAGTGGCGACGCGGGGGAGAGGAGGAGGAGGAGGAGGAGGAGAGAGAGAGAGAGAGCTATGGCGATGCGGAGGGGTTACCAGGAATCCGCGGAAGGCGGTCTGGACGCGGATGGCGGCCCACTCTTGGCGGACGGCCATGAAGTCCTTGGCCGGGGCGCGGGCGACGGTGGCGACGGCGGCGGTGAACGGGTCGGCGGCCAGGGAGGAGGCGTCGTCGGAGGCGTCAGACAACGCGGAGCGGTGTTGGGCGCCGCTGCCGCCCCTCGAGCCCCGCCACAGGGAGCCGTGGTCGCCGGAGGAGCTCCTCCACAGCTTCCACTTCCGGCCCTTGCCTCCTCCATGGACTGATGGAACTTGCAGCTTCTCCTATCCCATCAGAAGAGCAAAAAACGCATAAAACTTGCTGCTTTCATCACAACTTCTGGAGATTATAAGAGATAGGAGCATTTTCAGCCAAGAGCCCATGATTTTTGGAAAAGATTGCAACTTTGGTATGTATGAACACTAAAGGTAAAAAAAAGGGTCAATACTGTAAAAAAAAGTAGGGATTTTGACGAGATGAATACACTTCAGGTTTGGAGCTAAACATAGTAGTAGTACATCATTAACTTCATTTCTCAAGGAGTACACTTGAGGAATGATGCCAATGCTGTTAGTTGATTCATGGGACAGGTACAAGCAAAGAAAGGGACATTTCAGGCATAGAAGAAATGGCCATTCTGGGAGGGGAACAATTAACCAAATCTTCAAGTACTCCTTTTTTTCTTTGGGGAAAGCAAAACAATACTAATCCAAGAAGTCTGTGCAAACATACTGATGCTGCTAAATACTGTACTCTTCTATTTCTTTCTTAGAAATCAAGATTTCTGCAAAATAAAACCTCAAAACTGGGATCTTGTAAAAATCGAATCTTTTCAACCTCAAGGATGCAAGAACACCCATCTCACCTTGCAATCTACCTTGTCCGGCTTCTTGAGCCCTATGAGCGACTTCACCCACTTCCCTGACCCTCCCATCTGCTCGTGTTCTCGCCAAGAACAACACAGGGGACGCCAAGAACACAGCACAGCACAGAGAGGAAGGAGACCAAGCAGCAAGAGCAAGCCGAAGACAAAGCGCCCAACACACAGGTCGGTGGCGAGAGAGAGAGAGAGAGACAGAGGAGAGAGGCGAGTCAGGTGCGCGTGCGAGGGCTTTGCATAGTTGCAGTTGCAGACTTGCAGTTGAGGAGAAGACTAGGCGTTGGGGAGCGGAGGAGCCTGGAATTTGAAATTCGAAATGGAGGGAAGCAGCAGACGCAGGCAAGCACGCATGCATGCAAAAGCCACAGCTCTGCCTCACCTCATCAGCTTCAGAGAGAGACAGCTGCTCACCACCACTCACAGCCACTGTTTACTCACCACTAATTAATCACACAAATTAAATACTCCTATACAAGTTGCTGTGCTACTACTCGACAAATACTTTCAAGAACTAGCACTAGAACAAAATAGTAGTTAAATGTATCCTTTCAATAAGCAACGCCAAAAACACGGTGGAAAACTTGGAAGCACAAGAAGGATCCTATGTAGAAATTTCCAGGGTAGTGGGTAATTTCACATCGCATTGTTTGCATTGGATCCTCTTTTTACTATGGCAACTCTTTTTTTTATCCTTTGTCTTCGTTCTTGGGTCTGATACTCTGATGGACATCTGTGACACATTCATTGGAGCTCTCACACTCTCTCTCTCTCTCTTTTTTCTCTTTCTCTGAATGTGGGTGTGCTCTTTTTATTTTGGTCCCAAAAAATTTATCACGTTTCGCTGCATCGGCATTGGGAGCAGCGAGAAGAACAGGGAGCTCGCTTGCCTCCTTTTCTGGATTCTTGCGAAAGCCACAAGTGAGTGTGTGTGTGTGTGTGTGTGTGTGAGTGCAGGGAGGGAGTGAGGAAGAAAAGCTGGAATGGCGGTTTTTGGTCAGTGGAGCAGACTAGACTGCTTCATCTGGTGACCTTTTCTGGCTTGATGCAAGCTTACAATTGCACACACAGTGGTTTTGTGTGCAGAGAGGCATGGTTTGGCCCTTGCATCTGGGTGTCAAATGGTTTGTTTCACCTTGCCACTTATGTGACCTGTGACTGAATGAGTGACCATGTCCTACGGTGCATGGATATGGATGTGATTTGGCCATTTGGGGGGCTGGTTGATGGATTGTAGGCTACACTGTGTGGGAACTGTGGATTGATGTAACATTGCTATGGAACTGTTTGGATTTTTTTTTCTATTACCTTTTACTTTACATTGGAAAATAGGATAACCAAATAGGAACCTTTGGTATCTGGTTAGTATTTCAAAACATATTTATGGTTGTGGGACTAGAGCCAAACAAATTTAAGCGGATATTGATCCTCTGAAGTACTACTGCATATGCAGCAGAAGCCACTAACATGCGCATTCGGGTTCACATGTTAGTGATTGTCATGAACAGTACTGTAGAGAATTCACGCCCGATATATGCATGCCTCGACAAGATTCATCTATTTATTAAGCTACTTTACTAGTAATACATCTCAAGTTTACACTAAAATGTATCAGTATCCATGTAATCTATCCTTGAGATAGATGGGGTGGATCATCATTCTCCAATTCTCCATTTTAGGATCAATATCAGATGTTGCTCTATAAGCAGTCATATCTGACAAATGAGTTTGGGATATGTATGTATAGCTGAAACCTAACATACCATAAATTTCACACTCAAAGGTAACCATCATCACAAAACCATCAGAGAGCCATACATAAACCCCGACTTACTAGAGATGGAGAGGAATATTCCAAAAAAAAAAAAGCAAAGGAACACAAATCAGACTTTGAGGGTCCTACACACTATCAATCCTTCACAAAAACCTGGCTTGTGCAGGGCTAAAAAGCACGTACTTCCAACCAAATGCACAAAAAAGTCTTCATTACAAGCCACTTGGCTCCCTTGGCTGCTAGCCTGATATCCTTCCCATCTGTTACACTTTCTTGGCATCATTTGGGCATCAAGGGCCCATCATCTGCAAAGCTTATCTTAGTTTAATTACAGCTCTTCATTTGAACATAAGCTAAACGATCTATACTGCCTAGCTCTTGCAAGATTGGTACTACTACAGTGAAGACTGAAGAGCCTTATTAATGTATACCACCCTGATGCCTATGGCATGTTTGCTCCCTACACGCATGTGCACATCATCAGTTCAAACTTGTTTAAAATGGTCATGCCAGTTTGAAAAGAAAGAAAGGAGAGAGAAGACCAGCAAATGGAGTCAGACATGAGTGAGTGACAAAGTGTTTGGTGCCTCAAAAAGAGTAAAGGGGCATTGATCCATTCATTCACAGGAGAAGGGCATCATACAAGAAAGGTTACAAGAAAGGAATATGTTTCCTGCTATTTGCATGCAGTAAAGAGAATCTTGAGATTTGAACAATGGATCAGCTTTTATCCCAAATTGGTGCACCCTGCCAAACAAAATGCCAGAAGATTGTTTAGGATCAGATAATCAAGGAGCAGCAGGTAATTTCAAAGGTGAGCCTCTCTGCCCCTCTCTTACCTCTAGTAGTAGTAGTAGTAGTACATGTCAGTGTCAAGGGCCAGACTGAATTATTAACATTGGTTGTTTATCAAGGATAATGATAATTAGTTTTCTTTCGACTAGGGTGTGCCTAAGGTGGTATTTCTTTTAGCTTGTGGCTACTCCCTCGATTTTCATTAGCACGTTTCTCGAAACGTAAAACGGTGCGATGTGTTTTTTTAAAAACTTTTTATATAAAAGTATCTTAAAAAAATCAAATAGAACTATTTTTTAAGTTTCTAATAATTAATGCTTAATTAATTATGCACTAATAAGATTTCTCGTTTTGCGTGTGGCTTATAAGACCACATCCATCGACTGATTCAAACACCACTAACACACCTATGAAACGGAGAAATATGTTTTGCCACTGACAAATGATTGGTTTACAAATTGCATTTGAGGAACATGAGTTTTACGAAATACCATGATACAAGTGTTTTCCTGTGAAATACACTCCATCAGCCTAGAGTGTTTTAATCGACTTTATGCATGGGGTTAACGGGTGTACCTGATGGAAAGCTAACGACCTTGGCAAAAACATAATACAAATGCCTGTGAAATGGTATTTCATAGAAATCATGCTTGTCGATAACAATTCGTAGAATCGACTATTTATTAATGGCAAAACGTAGACGGGCGGAGGTTCAGTTAAATCTATAAACCTTATAATTATAATTCTATTGAAGCACATCAAACGTATACATACATGGTCAGTAGTATTAAAACCCGGATGGTGAAATTATGAATCTGCAACTTTAAGGATTAGTATGTGTCAGTAAGTACACAGGACAATGAGAGGTTCAGTTGACCTGTGTGCAGCGATGGTAAATGGCAAGGAAAAATAAAGATTACGCTGGAGTTCAGAAGGATTGGGCCGGGCCAAGTGGTTGACTTGAGAGATAATGAGGACATGGGTGGATAAAAGTGGCCCACAGCCTAATTCTATTTGGTTTTGCGTTCACATAACAAGGTTGCAATGCACAGCGAGACCAACTTCTTTTCTGCGAGGGGGAAAACTGACAGCGGAATTGCTAGAAATCTGTCAACAGAAAATATGGGAAAAAACTTTTGATTTTTCCACCGTCGGATCACGTGCGCACAGGCAAGAATGGAACCAGTGACCTCTCTCTCATTCACACGCGCGCAGCGCTAACCGCCTGTGCCGTCACATGTTTTTTTGATAGTTATGTTTAAGTTATAAATATGTTACGTTGTAATTATACTTAAGTTACAATATAATTAACTACAATTATACTATGGTTACATTTGAAAGATTTTGGAGGGATTTTTTGTCGAAAGTTGTATAGCTAGTCCCAACTGTTAGATGATAGTATGGATCCCTTTTATACCGTCCTATGGTGACCTATCTCTGATGGACTCACGGACAATAGCAGGGCCCATAACCTTTACACCTAGACAAATTTACTGTAGGGAAAGAGAGAAGAGGAGAGAGAAACATATAATTAACATCGGCTTAACATTGACTCTTAGTTTATAAAAGGAAATTTTGCTACATAAGGATAGGGAAAGGAAAGAAGGGTAATAAAAAAAAGTAAATTGCATTTTATACCGGGTAGAGTGTATCCTGTTTTATTTTGCACCGGATTTAGCATACACTTTCACTTTGTACCATGGTATATTGAAATAAGTTTCGCTTTGCATTAGCCTGCGCCATATAATTGAAGGAAAATCTTTTAAAATATGTGTAAAACTTATGAAACTTTTTGGATTTAGACCATGTTCCACAAAGTTTCATTCATATTTACAAAAAATTATTAAAATTTCATTAAAATTTCATAGGTTTGATGATATATCCTGATGTTAAGTGAAATTTATTTTAATACGATATAGTGTAAATAGAAAGTATGTGCTAAAAACGGTGCAAAGCGAAACGCCGGTGTATTTTAGCTAGTGTAAAGTGCACTTTACTCTAATAAAAATTACTTAGAGTCTTTGTTGTCTTAACTTTTGTAAGAGGATAGTCTCTAAGTGCGAAAGGGCTAAGTGAACATTCACACGCGACGAACTCGCACGGATGACCCCGCTTTCCTTTTTTTTGCGCCGCGTCGTTTCTATTTTTTTATGTTTGTGCATCAAAAGATTATATGTCTGATTGTGGTTTGGATCTAAATGTTGATTGTTTGTATATCAAAAGTTTCTATTTTCTATGAATGAACTTTCTATGGCAGCACCTTGTGACGGGCTAGATGTACGTGGTCCGGGCTGAACACGTTTGCGCATCTAGGCCATACGCGAACATTTATCTATTAGACCTACCCCTATAAGTAACATGTATTGCCTAAGAAAATCCCACACCAAGCTTTACCTTTAAATATGCCCTAATCCATTTCCCTTTTGATTCTGGTTCTACTAGTTGAGCGGATATGGCAAGAGCCATCAAAGATCAATCTATTATTGACTGTTTTCCGCTCATCACCTTTTATCCAATATTTCAAGATAATTTGAACTAAGGCCCCCTTTCAAACAAAGGATTAGAGCCTTTCAAATCCTACTCTCTATGTCTCATAATATAAGGGATTTTACCCTTTTTAGAGATATTAAGAATAAAGAGAAAAGACTATGATATCCCTATTAAATGAGAGGTGGTTAGAGGTGGATGGGTAATTAGAGGGTAAGGCTCCGTTCGAAGGTGAGAGAATGGAGGAGAAAATTCCCTCGTTTTACGTGAGCACGCTTCCTAAACTGCTAAACGATGTGTTTTTTTAAAAAAATTTCTATATAAAAGTTGCTCTAAAAAATCAAATAAATCTATTTTTCAAGTTTGTAATAATTAAAACCCAATTAATTATATACTAATGACTCATCTCGTTTTACGTGATCTTCTTCTTCTTTATTTCCTCTCACCTTCAAACACACCTTAAGATCTAAATAAATTTGAATTGGAGTTGATTGATGGGACAACTAGTACACCAAAATCCCTTATATTTTGGAACAAACTAGAAGGAATAAAATCTTGGGAGGAGGGAGTATAAAATTCCTAAGGAATGTCTCAATGTATGTAAACTTTGAAGAAAAGTTAGCAAGAGCTCTAATCTTTTAAAAAATTTCTAATGAGCATCCCTCTCATCTGATTCCTATGTTTTTTAACATCTTCGAACGATTATTCTTATATTTTTCTTGTGTTTTGAAATATTCTGTTTTGCATTTGCATTCGTGTCAAAATGGTGTGTTTTTCCTATTTCTTTTTTTTTTTTTAATTTTCAAAGTAGCGCTAAAAGTGAGAGAAGCAGAGAAGAGGCATTTACACGAGTCACGAGGTCGTTTGAACAGCCACGATCATTACAGGAAAACCAGCCATTATTCTGCTCACATGTCATTAAAAAAACAAGATTCTTGGTAAAAGCAGCCGGGAAATCGGAGGCAAATGCAGAGATAGATACGGAATTAATTTTGTCAGCAAGAAAGAATCTTGATGCCATGGCGTCTCATGGTCATGGATCGAAGACGGCGGAGCCGCACCTGCACTTCCACCCGACGGGCTCGTAGTTGGACGCGGCGCACTGCGGCCCCGGGCCGCCCGCCGCGCCGGCGCGCACCTGGACGGCCGTGCACGGCGCGCACCGCCCGCACCTGCTCTCGCAGCACGGCGGCCTCGACCCCAGCCCGCGCATCTCCCGCCGCCGCCACCACAACCGCCGGTCTCCTCCTCCTCCGCTCACCTGAACACACGACACGAGGCAGGCGCAGCAATCGATCAGCATGCATGCGCGACCGCAGATTAGCTGCAACAAATCATGGCTTGCTCACCAGCGGCTGCTCCGCCGCGTCGGCACGCCGATCGCCTGCAGAGTCACCTAGCACCACGGCCTCACCGCGCGACATGGCCGACATAGTGGCAAGCATAAGCAGGACGGAGAAGAAGACGATGACGAGGAGGAGAAGCCAATCCGGCGTGCTCTGCCTCTGCTCGCGCAGCCGGCGGCGTGCTCCACGAAACATCGAGCAGAACTGCATGGCCGGTGATCACGAAGAGGCTACAGGTAGCTACTCGTCTTCCACCTCTACTCTGAAGTCTGAACCTTCAGAAACCAGAGCTCTTCAGACTTCAGAGACTTCTTGGATGAGGTTTGCTGGCTCTCTGCTGCATGTGGCCTTTGAGGAGACCTGCAATGAGATGATCATTGCAACTGTCAGGTGACACCAACGCCTGCAATGCAATGCAAACCTTGCAATGCGATGGCTCCGTGTTGAGTTTGCAGGACCAGTCCATCCCTCTCTGCAACAGTGCAAGGCTGCTGTGCCATCGTAGAGCCAAAAGGCTACGCGCTAGATTCAGGAAAGGCGCAAGCTTTTCGGGCTTCCTAGGCTGCATTCATCTCTGCTGCTGCTGCTGCATCAGGAGGTACTTGCCTCGCATTCACGGCATTTGGCCACAGTTAGGTAAGACAGAAAACAGTAAAGAGAGGAGTTTTACCATTCAACATGGCAGAGGAAACAGTAGAGGGACGAGCTTACTGTTTCACTGCTTCATCCAGATGTAGTGCTAGGCAACAGGGTAACAAGTACTAGTTTTCAGTGCATCCCTGGTTAGATGCTTCAGGCCTTCAGACATCTCTGGTGACCATCAGGAAGCAGAAAGTCTCTTTCTTTCATCAATCATCAGAGTTGGAAGCCAGCCAAGAAATCATATGATTTATGACCAAACCACTGGAAATATCTATTACAATTCAAAATTCAAGCATTTGTATCACACCTCGAGTACAAGCACTAGTGAAACTTCAATGTTTCACAATCTACGGCAATAGCTGTGAGAACTACTACTGTACAAGCAAAAGTGAGCATAACTACAGGGCCAAAACCATGGAGAATATTGACAATTGACAGAAGACAAACACCAGGTGAGCAGCTCCAGGAGGATAATTAGCTATCAATATGGTAAGAATGGGACTTGGGAGAAATGGTGTTCATCTCCTAGGTCGAATGGCCCCAATTGATGTCGACGACGAGGATGATGAAAGCGCCGACCTGTCATACTCCTCCTTGTCCTCATGGAATGCCCTCTGAAGCACATCCTGTAGATCATGAAACCTCTTCCTCTTCTCTGCAGATGTATCTCTTCCGAGGGAGGCCGGATCGGTTTCATCATCCATGATTTTGTCAAGAACATTTGAACAACGTGGGAAGAAGCGTTTTCCGAGTTCCACTGGCATACACATTCAGCTTGCAATTAGTCTATATCCAATTAAAAAATTTAATATCTTCACAGCTTCTGTCATGTGCCATATCAGTGAGGAATCTCAACCAGTTATCACTATTAATGCCTAAGTATATTCTGTGCTGTTTATCTACAAAGATTATTCAACACCAAAAGTCTATAGACCACTAATGCACCCCGAGAATGATTAACCGGGTTACCAATTCAAAACCAGATTAAAATTATAAATGATAACAGTAAAGTGTACATATCTATGTCAAATATTTATTCTTCAGGACATATGAATTATCATTTTTCAAAGAGCACAAAAGAGCAAAATTGTCCATGGTTCACATATCAATGTTAGAGCTAAAAAATGCACAACATTGCACAATCTCTCAAGGTATTCAGCAGTGAACCTATCAGTCAAAAGGGGAACATCTGCAGTTTCAGTTTCCATCAGAAAAGATATGGTACAGAAGTTTATGGCATTAGATTCAAAATATACATCACGCAAAAGAAATGTGAATAAATAGGGGTGCTGTGTATCACCTGTTTTGGAGAGTGCTGTCATCCGAGCTAAGTGTTCTTCTTTCATTATGAAAGGAGTTTCATTCAGATCAACAGCTGTCCGTTGTCTCTCAGGAGGATGATTTGCGCCAGAACTAAGGTTAAATTCCAAAGTTCCATCCACTTGAGCAATATCCATTGCTACTCTTGCTTCCATTGGAAACATTATCCTCGCCAAAGCAACTACATAGTACAAAAACTATAATATGAAGATATAACTTCATAACAAAAGAAAAGGTTTAAAAAATTGATCACCGGGGAACTCTTGAAACTGTACTCTGCATGCAAGTAAGTAGCACACTAAACTGAAATATGACCCACTTTTCTTTTGCCAAGACCATAAACAGTTAATTATAAAGAAACCAGGCATTATGAACCCATTCAGATATGTGCAAAATTTACCTCGGTTTTCAAGATACAACAACCTTCCACGTAGACTGTCACCTGCCATTGCAAGAGAAACTGATGCTTCTCCAAGTTGCGGGTCCCTTCTTTCAGCTTGCTCCAGTATCTCAATACATAGCTTGTCTTTTGGAGAAGGTTTTCCTTCTTCAGTAACCCCAAAGTAATCCCCATGTTTTGTCAGTCTTTTTGAGATTTGAACTGCTTTTCTTCCATCAAATGTAAGATCTGCTGGCCGAGCCCCCTTGGTTAAAAGTGAGACAATGATTTTAGGTTCTCTTCGCCTTGCAGCGATGTGAAGAACAGTATAACCTCTTGGGTTTCTATGATTAACGTCTGCAAGTGCGAGATCCAAAAGCTCTGTTGTAATTTTGGAGTCACAATGTTCGACAGCGTAGTGCAGTGCAAATGCATCATCAAGATTAGTCTGTCCTTCCGTGAGCAGCATCCTGACAAGCTCTACATCGTCAGAGTCAAGGGCTCTGTGTATCCTCCTTACATGTTTGTTAGGAAATCCTTTGTCTTCAGGTGAAATTAGTCCGAGGCTGAGGCGTGCATCAATAATTTGCTTGATAACATCTGGAGGCAATGCCTTCTCAAGAGTAATCATGTCAAGGTTTGACCGGACTACCATATCAAGGCATCTCTCAAGCAGTTTCATGCAAGATTTGTTGCATATGTTCGCAACAGACAAGATCAATAGAAGGTTATCCACCTCAACCTTATCAAGAACATCAAGGAGACGCCGCTGCATGAACAAGAACAAATATCACGGCTTAGTTCAGGCTTCTTTAAAATGGTGAAACAGTATGAAAGATAACCGACTGATATGTACTCCCTCTGTCCCAAAATAAGTTGATTCCTCGCACCCCGAGAATCATTTAGTAGCGAGGATAAAATACCAAAGCACCCCCCTCATTAATAGGAAGTAGTATTGGGTAGGTGGTTAGGTAAGGGGTATTAAAGGCATAAAGCTTCTCGATTTGTAGACCGGGAGTAGGTAAGAGGGTACAAATCAACTTATTTTGGAACAAACTTTGGATTCTAGAAATCAACTTATTTTGGGATGGAGGGAGTATTTGGCTAGCAATGAATGATGGATTGAAGTATAGACCAGCCTTATGTAAAAAACAGTACCAGTTTCTAAAGCAACAGTCAACAAAAGCAGGTAGCATCAAGGTCCATTTTTTTATTAGAACAGGAAATCTCCTGATGTTGATTCTTTTTAAAAACCATAACATTACAAGCCAAACACCAACATAAATACTCGAAATAGCAAGTCCAATGTAGATAACGTTAACACAGCAGGTATATTTTCACAAAAAAAAAACAGCAGGTATATAAATAGCAATCCAGGACAGGACCATCAATTGGACCAAGGGAAACTAGGCTATGTTGAAACCGATACCAGCAAATTATGGTAACGAGAATGATAGGCAAATCAGTATATAAACATTAGTGACCTTAGACTTCTAAATTCAAATTTTGAAAATTTCTTTTTTTTTTCTTGAAAAAAGCCGTCATTATTGGAGTGTAGATGTTCTCAATTTTTCCCTGCAATATAGCAAAGGCAAGTTTTACCATAAGAGACAAGCACACAGCATAGTTCCTCATCTCCAAATTTATTTACCTGTTTCACCAAATTTGTTTTCAATTTGGGAGATATTGTTGGGGTTGCAACACTACATACACAAGCAAAAGATAACATGCATAAATTTTTGTTTGTTGTTTGTTTGTTGTCACTTCAAATATCCATGTGACATTTCAATCTAAAAATGCTTAGGTACAGTAAAGTTTAAGTGGAAAGCGCATGATTTTGTTTTCTTTGCATGAATATCATTGTCATGCTAATGCAGTATTGACAAATTCGGAAACATAGCGTTCTGCTATGTCCCTATCATGGTGCAATTGAGTGAAACATAAGTACTGAAGCAGCCTAGAATAGGATGGTGCCCAGTCCAATCATCTTATCTGAAGATACTTCAATAGGGAACTGCTCTTTTGTTAGGAAAAAAAATAGAACAACACTATTACTATATCAGCATCACTCTTGTTGGAAGTTGAACGCAGTTATCTTTCTTTTTTGCCTCAACACATCCAAAGAACCCGTGGTGAAATAGCAATGAGAATGACAAGCACCCCCAAGATCAGTAAGCATCAACAAGCCAGATAAGCACAGCTGGCCAGGCAGCTTGATTCAGACAGTAGGAAAGATAGATTAGGATCAACAGGACCGATGTAACAGTGCATGTCTGAATTGATCAGTGACTTATGATGCATACTTTAGCTTGTATTAGTAGAGCATTTGAAGTTGAAACAGGGAAACGTCGACACGATGCATAGAACTGTTAGCTTTTGTTTTCTCTACAACATACAGAACCCAGCACACGTGAATCCCCCAAATCGCAAACAACTCAACCTGCCCTACTATCCGTCGCCAACCTCACCAAGCAGTTAATCACAATGTAATTAGCAAAGGCCTCTAATTGCAGTAATCCAAATTGTAATGATTAACATAATTAATCCCCCCTCCTTTCAGAACTAAGCTCATTTTGCCGCCTAAAGCCAAGCTCCACGCGCCCAACTAAAAATGGCATCTTTAAACCCCACTTCTCTAAGCAACACGTATTCGGAAGCACAGGGAAGAAATGAACTGAAACGAGCATCACGAATTGGAGGGAAAAGAGGTAGCTTGGTGGCCGCGCGAGTAGAGGGAGGGAGAGGCGAACCTGGAAGAGGTTGGTGAGCTCGGCGACCTGGAAGGTGGAGGCGGCGAAGAGGACCTGCGCCATGAACGCGACGGCGGGGTGGCACCCGACGTGGGCGCACTCCTCGTCGACGCAGAGGCACGCCGCCTTGGGCAGGTCGCCGACGCGGCCGCTGTACAGGTACTCGAGCACCAGCACCAGCGCCTCGTACCCGACCTCCACCTCCTCCCCGCCGAGGATCTCCCTCAGCTCCAGCCTATCGCCGCCCTCCGCCGCCGCGGAGCGGCGCGCGAAGATGTCGCGCAGGAAGGGGCTCCGCGCAGAGAGCACGCACCGGTGCACCATCACGTCGGCGCCCGCGGGCGCGCCCGGGACGGCGATGCGCGCGTCGGTGAGGAACGCGAAGTCCTCCGGCGACCGGAACACCGCCGCGAGGCTGTCAGAGAGGCGGCGGAGCGCCTCCACATCCGCGTCCGCCGCCGCGTCGGCCACCCCGGGTCCCGCCCCCGCGCCGCCGCCGGCGCCCTCCACGGAGGCGCTATCCGAGTCGGAGAACGCGTTGGTGACGTGGCTGGTGGGCGCCTCCATTGTGCACCGGTGACCAACTGACCACGCGCGGCGCGGTGCAGCGAGGAGGAGCCCTGCCTGCCTCCTGCCCAGCAGCTGGGAAGGCGCCAGGAAGTCGAAGCGGGCAAGCCCAGCGAAAGGGATGGGATACAATAGTAAACGAGGAGAGCGAGTCAATTTTCCACGTTACACCTGCAAACTTACAGATTTTACAAATCACTCCTCCGTTGACCAGCCTAACATCACAGTTGTCTTCACCTCTCCAGCCCAACAATATCTCCACCAATCCTACGACGAAGCAACAAAACATTTTGCAGTTGAAGGCAGAGACAAAATCCCTGTTTTGAGAAGCTTTTGTCAGCTGTATGTTCCGTTAGAATCTCTAGCTGTTCGGTCTAGATTATTACGTCTATATCTAGATTTATAATATTAAAATATATTATATTAAATATTATTTTTATTTTAAGGTGGAGAGAGTATATTCTTATAATTAGTTGTTACAATTAAAAAATAAACTACTCGTTCCGTTCTAAAATAAAACTATTTTTATCACTTAAGCCTTGGTCCTAAAATAAAGTTATTTCTTTACCTATTTCTCGTCTCAACCATTCACAAGCATTCTTTATTTAATTTTTTTATACATTTTTTTTCTCAACCAATCACAACATCTCCTAATTATTTTTATCTAATTTTTTAATACTAATACCCAACTCTAAAAATACTATATTTTAGGACGAAGGAAGTAGTAATTAGTAGATAGGAAGTCTAACCTTTTTATATTCTTACCAACTAGTTACTCACGAATTGATTCTTATAATGCCCAGGTCCTCCAAACAAGGCCAGCCAAAGGAGTTTTCACCACATGCAGGGAGTTTATGGTATATTTCCCAGTAAGTACAAGGGTCAAAATGCAAAAAGAAGCGCTATAAAGAAAGTGAGAAGCAAAGACTGACAAAGAAGAGATCACAGCTACACGTCGACGGATGGAAAGAGTAATGAGTTTCTTTTTCCCCCTGGATGTGTATCTATAATTTATTGTGTTTGGCTATCGACTGTACCGAGTTGGATCCACTTGTCATGTTACAAACTTTGCATGAAGTTGGAAGGGAGTGGCATGTGTGAGCTCCGGTCCTTAGCTAAACTATACTAAACTAAAGCAAATCTAAACTAATTCAATTGATATAATACAATGTCCCCTATCCCTATGTGCTTTACTCGAAACAGGGCAATCTGCTTCCATCAGGAGATATGTAGCTTTTATGCATATGGAGCATATTTGACTTTATTTGTTATGAATTTATATTTTACATGAGTTTTTGTGCATGGAAAGAAAACACTTGAAACTCCTCCAATATATCTTTTATGCATATAGGATCGATTTGATACTATTTATTACAAATTTGCATTTTTCACGAATAGTAGTGTACGTAGAGAGAACTCTTAAAACTCCTCGAATGTAATTTTTATGCATATAGACATGATTTAACACTATTTATTATAAACTTATAGTTTTTAAGTGTTTTAGTCCAGAAAACACTTAAAACTCATTCAATGTAATAACATACTAGATTGTTCGGCCCGATGAACCCTAATTATTTTAGTCCAAAAGCTTTAATTTAACCAGCTCTACTTGTAGCTCCAGGCATTGACTGGATGCATTAATAGGATAAACTAGCTTCCTCTGAGGCAGCATTGTACTCCCCTGTTTGCAAAAAAAAAAAAACTCCTATCATCTCAATACATATTTAGTAGAGAAAGAAAGTGACTAAAATACTCCTCATAAATAGAAAACTATTCTCTTCGTTCCAAAATGTAGCTGTTTATACATTGTTTTGAAAGAATTAAGAAATAGAATAAAAAGACCATATAACCCTTTATTAATGTAAGTAGGACTTAGGAGTAAAGTGGTTGGCAAGAGCATAATTGATATAATGGCATCAAAAGAGCTAGAATAGCTATATTTTAGAAAAAGCATGAGTTCTAGAAATAGTTATATTTTAGAACAGAGGAAATAATATTAGTGGATGGGTAGATAAGGGATATTGAAGGAATAAAATTTCTAGATTTTTGGACTAAGAAAATACAATTAGTTTATTTTGAGATAGAGTTTAAACTCTATCAATTGATTTATTTTAGAACAGAAGAGTAATAGTTAAAGCACTAATCTATGGTAAGCTTGATGGGACAGTTCAGAGGGTGATTAGAAGAGGCAGCTGGTCCACTGGGAGAAAGATGGATACCCCATCTGTCCCAAATAACTTTATCTTTTGTTTATTTTGTTTCTAAAAGATTTTATTTATCTTATTTATGCTAGAAAGATTTTATCTTTATAGCAATCAACACATTAAAATTTATAAAAATGAAAGACGAATACATAAAATTTATTAAAGTAAAGGATAAATGCATTAGAGTTTTTTAAAGTGGCAGATAAAATATTAGAGTTTGCTAAAGTGAATGGTATTCTATTTTTTTTAGCTTTGTGTTATGAATAAGATGGACTAAAAATAAAGTTTTTTTTGGATGGAGGTAGTACTTTAATTTATCTTTTCCATAATTTAACAAATTTCAATGTATTTATTTCTTTCTTTAGTAAATTCTAATATATTTATTTTTATTTCTACAAATTTTATTTTTAAATATAAATTTTTTTGGAACAAATAAGATGGGTCAAAAATAATTTTATTATTGGACCGAAGGAGTAATTTGATTGGTTTTCATCTAAGCTAGCATGGCCCACATCTCGCTGACAGTTTGATTTGGCTTGTGCGTGCCATCTGATTGATAATCTTAGTAGGACACACGTGGGTAGAGATAGTTTTCTAGATACAGTCGCAAAGTAACATGAGTTGCAATAATACTAATTAAATATTGCGGTGACCTTTTGTTACGATCCTAAATAGAAAAAGGCGTGAAAAGATGGGACTTTTCCTCTCCTTTCTCAAGGTTATCTTCTCCCCTAATTGTGTCCACTCTTTCCACACTATGATGTTGAGTGGTTACTTTTGCCAATCTTACATCACAACTATGTTAACTTTTTCACCATTCTATTCAAAACTACTATTTTCTTTGCTCCAAAATATATTTATTTTTAGAGTTTTTTATGAAGATTAGACATGTCTAATATTGTCAGTCTTATAACCGATAATCAACACCTTAAAAAACAGCATGACACGTCATTAGTATAATGTCACATCATATATTAGTGGTCCTAGCTCTCATGCCACATGAGCCATAGCTCGAGGCCTAGGACCAAAAGTACATTACACTGTTTATTTTTCCCACTATGTTATTTAGAATTTAGCAGAATTTTAATCTCCTTACAGTGGACTGGCCAAAGGCTGGTCTTAGCCCTGGATCCGCCCATGACGCCCATATAAATGACCAAACAAGTCTATCCAGAAAATACCATATTTCGGCACAGGAAATCTTTCCGAAGTGCTTCACGATTTTGACCCCATGGGTATCTGGTAACCACGTATGTATAGGTATAATTAGTAATTTAATAGCATAAGCAATAAGAAAGCCAAAATAAAATTGTATTTCTAATGTTATAGGGTATGATTGATTAATTAATCATTCTAAATCTAATCTTGATTCGTTAGAACCGTATAATTAAGAAAAGAATGGAGCCACCTGTAGTATACAAAATAAACTTTATAGCTGAATAGAGGCGCCTCTCCCCCCCCCCCCCCCAAAAAAAAAAAACAGGAATTAATTCCAACTCCCATATGATAAAAAAAGTAAAAAGGTCTCGGGAAGAAAATAATCCTATTTGACTGCTATACATTGCTAGCATCAAAAAATAGAATAATCAGGAATTCCGGATAATTGGCCAAGCTGCTAAAGTAGCTAAAGTAGTCATAAATCCTGTTAATAAAATAGATCCTAATGAAAGTCTATCAATTCCCAATCTCCAGTGGAAATCGAAGACATCTATCCATTTAGAATCCTCTTTTAATTGGATTAAGGGATCCTCCAATTGAAAATAATAATAGAATGCATAAGTCATTACAAGGAATTCTAATAAACAAATAGACATAGTATACCACCTAACGATTTTGTTTCCCCTATGAGTTAAAAAGAAAATTAATGAACCCGCAAATATCAGCAATACAAGTATTGTTAACCAAGGAAAAGAACTCATGATAAAGTGATATGGACAAGATACGTTTTGACCAGAAAAGCCAAATTAATCCAAAAATTCTGCTAATATATTCGAGTCATTAATCGTTTAACAAGTAGTGAACTAAATTTCTTGTTATTAGAACCAATAATTTCGACAAGTGGGTATGCTCTTTTCTTTTGTCGAAGTGGAATCGTAGAACAGAATGTGATACGATAAGATAAAATACAATAGAAACAAGCATAGCGAAACGGGTTACCTACTCCTAAGGGTCAAAGCAAACCCTTTAATTCAATGATCAGATAAGACATAGACTATTGGATACTTTTGGTAAAAGAGATAGGGAAATTCTTGATTATTCAACGCCGGATCAAATCATGTCCAATGGTCATTGGAATTTTGTCTATCCTTCTATTCTTCAAAATAATGCTTCTCTTCTGACTCCTAAAATTCGGTATCTTTTATATATTTTTTTTATTTTTAAAAAATAACTTTAAATGGAAGAGGAAGAAAAACAGCATTGCAGGATGACGCGTAGCGAGGGAGGGAGAGCAGTGGCAAGGCAAGAGTCTAGGGCTGAAAACGGTCGGAAAAATTTCCGAACCAACCGACGCCGTTTTTCGGATTTTATCGACCGTTTTCTGTTTTTTTGGGTACTGGTCGGAAATGATCCGGGAAACGGTATCGGGGTCTCGGAAACGGTATCGAAAATGGTTTCAGTAGTTTACCGACCATTTCCGAAGTTTATCGTATTTATTCGAAAATTTACTGATGGTACTGATTCGGAAATGAAATTCTTATCTGGATAAGGCCGAGGCTGGAGGCGGTGGTGGAGGCCGAGGGCGGCGTCGCCGGTGGAGGCCGAGGCCGAGGGCGGCGTCGCCTGTGGAGGCCGAGGCTAGAGGCGTTGATAGGAGACGTGGTGCCCGATCTTTCGATGAGATTGATAACTATCGATTGGTGGGTACAGATGACCCTGGCAATCCGACTACAAACGCACGACGTCGCTTGCACCTTAGCAATCGCTGAACCAACTCCAAGATATTATTGACCCTGCTGGCAGCGAGATCAACCTGAACACGAAGTTCAATTCCTGCAAGCAATAGAAGAACTAGCAAGAATTGGACGTAGGCAATCTGACATTGAAATATGAATGAAGCATAAATTGTATTGCGGACACAAAGTTGGGATCCCGAAACTGTCATGACAGGTGGTCGTCCGACACAACTAAAGAACAGAAGTTTGTACAAGGGCTAAACCTAAACTCAACAAAATCCAAGTCGTAACAAGGGAGGCGGCGGCTCTTAAATAGGGCGACGACCAGGGAGGGACGTCCCACGCGCACGCCTAGGATTACAAGGCCCATGGGCCCAATTGGGGATGGCGCAGCACCCGTTTAACTCGGACTCAGAAACCAACGTGGATTGTTTTGATGATTGCGGCCGGCCCAGATAGAATTTGAAGATGAGGTTGGATCCGTTGAAAAGTAGACTTCATAAGCTTTCCATGAAGTATAAGAGCATCCCAAATGGAGTCCGTATGAGAAAGTTATACCTGTTTGAACTTGATACCATCGCAGCAGTCCGAATCTGATTCTAAAACGAGACCATCTCGAATTCTTGCTTGACTTGGTCCCTTTCCTTCATCCTTTCCCAGATTCCTAATCACAATTAAATCGTTTGCATTAGATAGAAAACTATTCTCAATAACATATGAACCTACGAATGAATTCACCTGGTAATTAAGTTAACGAGCACGAGTTCGAGTAAGTGGTCCTTGTTGTTGTCATGAATGAGTTGTATTCATGGAAGGGATGTCCTCATCATCCTCCCCTTCTTGCATTTGAGTTGTTCTCGATTCAAGTTCATCTTCTTCTCCCAAATATGGCTTCAAATCTACAATATTAAATGTGAGGCTAACCCCGAATTCTGCAGGCAGATCAAGCTTATATGTATTATCATTAATCTTAGTTAACACCTTGAATGGACCATCAGCTCTAGGCATCAACTTAGACTTTCGCAAATCAGGAAATCTGTCTTTACGCAAATGCAACCATACAAGATCACCCGGTTCAAAAGTTAAACTCTTTCTACCCTGACTACCAACAATCTTATACTTAGTATTCATACGCTCTATGTTTTCTTTAGTTGTTTTATGCAATTTAAGGACAAATTCAGCACATTTCTTAGCATCTAAATTCACTTTTTCAGAAATAGGGATAGGCAATAAATCAATAGGAGCACGAGGAGTAAAGCCATATATGACCTGAAAAGGGCTCATCTTTGTGGTAAAGTGCAGCGATCGATTGTAAGCAAATTCTACATGTGGTAGACATTCCTCCCATATCTTCAAGTTTTTCTTCAAGATAGCCCTCAACAAAGTTGATAGCGTGCGGTTGACAACCTCAGTTTATCCATCTGTTTGGGGATGACAAGTAGTAGAAAACAGCAGCTTGGTGCCCAATTTCGCACATAACGTGCGCCAAAAGTGACTCAAAAACTTCACATCTCGATCTGAAACAATGGTATTGGGCACTCCATGTAGTCGAACAATCTCTCTGAAAAACAGATCAGCAACATTTGTAGCATCATCGCTCTTATGATAAGGTATAAAATATGTCATTTTAGAAAATCTATCGACTACAACAAAAACACTATCTCTCCCCTTCTTTGTTCGAGGTAATCCTAAAACAAAGTCCATTGAAATATCTTCCCAAGGCACGCTAGGTACAGGAAGAGGCATATATAAACCATGTGGATTAAGTCGGGACTTAGCTTTATTGCAGGTAGTGCAGTGAGATACATAGCGCTCAACGTCGCGCCTCATCCTTGGCCAATAGAAGTGTTCGGCGAGGATGTCCTCCGTCTTTTTGACGCCAAAATGACCCATTAGTCCTCCCCCATGCGCCTCCTGTAACAACAAAAGACGAACAGAGCTGGCTGGAACGCATAGTTTGTTAGCTCTAAATAAAAATTCATTATTGAGAATAAATTTATTCCAACATCTTCCATTTTTGCAGTTGGACAGGGCATCTTTAAATTCATCATCAGAAGTGTATAGTTCTTTTATTGTCTCCAAGCCAAAAATTCTACAATCAAGTTAAGACAACATCGTATACCGTCTAGACAAAGCATCAGCAATCACATCTTCCTTCCATTTATTGTGTTTTATGACATAAGGAAAAGATTCAATGAATTCAACCCAACGAGCATGTCTACGGTTCAGTTTAGTTTGACTTCTAATATGTTTCAATAATTCATGATCAGAATGAATAACAAATTCTTTGGGCCATAAATAATGTTGCCATATTTCTAAAGTTCGAACGAGAGCAAGTAACTCCTTATCATATGTAGAATAATTCAAACTAGACCCACTCAATTTTTCACTAAAATAAGCAACAGGTTTACCTTCTTGTATCAACACACCACCAATTCCAATTCCACTAGTATCACACTCAAGTTTAAAAATCTTACCAAAATCAGGCAGTTGGAGTAATGGTGCATTTGTGAGCTTTTCTTTGAGAAGGTTGAAAGCTTTTTCTTGCGCTTATCCCTATTTAAATGGAACACCTTTCTTTGTCAGTTCGTTAAGTGGGGCAGCGATGGTGCTGAAATCCTTCACGAAGCAGCGATAGAATCCCGCAATCCCATGAAAGCTCCTTACTTGTGTAACCGTTTGAGGTGTTGGCCAACTTTTTATAGCTTCAATCTTGGCTTCATCTACTTCAATTCCCTGCGTAGTAACAACATAGCCAAGACAACGAACTCGATCGGTGCAAAAGGTGCACTTTTCGAGGTTACTAAACAAATGTGCATCTCTTAAAGCAATGAAAACAGCACGTAAGTGTCCAAGATGTTCATCTAGTGACTTGCTGTAAATCAATATATCATCAAAGTAAACTACCACAAATTTATCAATGAAAGCTCGTAAAACTTCGTTCATTAATCTCATAAAAGTGCTAGGGGCATTAGTTAAGCCAAAAGGCATTATTAGCCACTCATATAACCCGAACTTAGTTTTAAATGCTGTCTTCCATTCATCTTCAAGTTTCATTCTAATTTGGTTGTATCCACTACGCAAGTCAACTTTAAAAAATATTGTAGAACCACTTAACTCATCAAGCATGTCATCTAACCTAGGAATATGATGACGGTATCTAATGGTAATATTATTGATAGCTCTACAATCAACACACATACGCCATGATCCATCTTTCTTTGGAATCAAAAGTACCGGAACAGCACATGGACTAAGGCTCTCACGTACGTACCCTTTGTCAAGCAAGTCTCGCACTTGACGCTCAATCTCCTTAGTCTCCTCCGGGTTGGTTCGGTATGGCGCGTGGTTGGGTAGGGATGCTCCTGGGATCAAATCAATTTGATGTTCAATACCCCTAGTTGGTGGCAGCCCTGGGGGTATCTCAGCAGGGAACACATCCTCAAATTCCTGCAAGAGGTTAGTGACAGCAAGTGGCAAAAAAGAAGGTATATCCTCAAATAAAAACAAAGCTTCTTTGCAAACTAATGCATAGCAAACAGTATTACTAGCATTCAGTTCAGTCATATCAGATTTTGTAACAAGAAAACGAGCACCTTTCAATTTAATCTCGTTACTCTTCACAGGGGCAGATTTAGGTTCTTTCTTTTTGTGTTGCTCAAGCTCTCTTGCTACATTCTGATTTTCACTCCTAGTATTCTCCTGACTCTTCTCTCTACTAGCTCTAGCAATGTCATCTTTAATAATTTGTTCAGGGGTCATAGGATGCAGCACAATTTTTTTCCCTTGAACATGAGAGAGTATTGATTATTCCTACCATGATGTATGCATTCAGTATCATATTGTCAAATTCTTCCTAATAATAAAGAACAAGCTTGTATAGGAACAACATCGCAATCAACATAATCATGGTATGAGCCCATAGAAAAACATGCTCTTACCATCCGTGTTACCTTTAACTTACCACTGTCGTTGAACCATTGAATATGGTATGGATGGGGGTGAGGTTTAGTCGGCAAAGCAAGCTTCTCCACCATATCCATACTCGCCAAATTGTTGCAACTCCCACCATCAACAATTATGCGAATCGAGCGGTCATTGACAACGCCCTTGATTTGGAATAAATTATGGCGCTGGTGTTGCTCGGCATGAAACACTTGAGCACTTAGTACGCGTTGTGCTATAAGGCTCAATTACTTATCGGCATCTTCAGCACCAACATTCTCCTCCTCATGTTCAGATCCATCATCATATCCTGCAGGGTCATTTGCAAGCATAGCATATGTTTCATCATCAAAATCATTAGCAGAGGAATACCCACCATCATCGCGTATAATCAATACACGCTTGCTTGGACAGTCCCGCATCATGTGTCCATAGCCTTTGCAACGATGGCATTGAATGTCCCTTGTTCATCCTGTCGAAGCAACCGAAGAGGAAGTTTTTGCAGAAGGTTGTGGTGCGGATTTGGGTGCTTCGGAAACTCGTGACGCCGAATTTGACGTAGTAGGGTGCTGCTTGCTATTGGAGGTAAGTGGTGGTTGTGCCACAGTGGATTGGGCAGCAGGCTTGCGTGATGCCCATGAGTTTGTGCGACCTGTAGAAGAGTTAGATCGCATTCTCGCCTGGCGTCCCTACAATTCACGTTCAGCTTTGCAAGCAAGATGAAACAATCTGGTAATGGAGTTGTAATCTTTGTAATCAAGGATGTTCTGAATTTCACGGTTCAACCCTCCCAAAAACCTAGCCATTGATGCTTCCTCATCCTCTTATAACCCACAACGCAACATACCAATTTGTAATTCCTGATAGTATTCTTCCACAGATTTTGTACCCTGTCATAAGCGTTGCAGTTTATTTAACAAGTCACGAGCATAGTATGAGGGAACAAATCAATGACGCATAATCAATTTTAAAGCCTCCCAAGTGTTAGGTATATTATTGGGATATTGACGACAATGTTCTTTCCACCAAATAGAAGCAAAGTCGGTAAATTCACTAGTAGCAGCTCTAACTCGTCTATTCTCAGGAAAATCATGGCAAGCAAATTTTTGATCAACAGCTAATTCCCAATTAAGATAACCATCAGAATCATATTTACCATTGAAAGGGGCATAGTGAATTTAACCTTAGCAAAAGCATCATCGCGGTCACGTACCTTACATCGTGGGGGTTCTCTTCGCATATGTTGTCGGTTAAAACGCAACTGTCGATGATCTCGATCGTTGTTGTGGTTAGTCCTGCCATCGGCCTCGGAATCACCAACATAGTCGAATTCATCTTGCTCCTCTACCGTCACAGCAAGGGGAACAGTAGCTGAAGCTTCGGCAATCTCCTCAAGATGTGCCATAATACCTGCCAAAGAAGTGTTAGTGATACCTTGTGCTCTCTCCATCGCGGCGAGCGCTGTGTTTGTCTCAATCTGAGCGCCCTCGAGCTAAGCAAGTCGCTCATTAGTGACTCTAACATCCTCCTCAAGGCCCTCCATACGACGATTCATTTCGCGTGTGAAATATTGGATGATTCCCCTCGTACGAGGAGTGTGAGGGTTATCCTGATCTCCAGAACCTGCCATTGTTAGAAAAAACAAAAAACACAAGAATATGGCCCTAACGAGTACTAGGGTGTGGTGGTTCGAAGGTCACTCGCACTCAAACCTTTGTCAAATTCTTACCAATTCTTACCAAGCACACGGGGGTGATCGGCAACCAGTGACGACAATATATCTGTGAAGATTGGATGGAGCGATTGCCAGGTGCAGCTCAGCCTGTACGGTGTAGAAAGGTGTAGCTGGGAAGGCTCAAGTTTGGTAGTAAGGAGTAGCAATAACCAAATCAGAAAATGCAAGCTGAAAAATCGTTCAACGGCGGTACCGTGCTGGTCCTAGGCTAGACCGTGCTAGAGACGTGAGCCTAAACACAAGCGTCATCACACGAATAACCAGCAGCTGTGTAAAAGAGAGATAGAACAAGCAGCAACAAAACAAACCCCTCTATTATCTTTGCTTTTCTTTTCCTCTTTTTTTTCTTTTCTTTTTTTCTTTTCTTTTTTTCAGAAGGTTCCTCAAATTGGTAAACTCAATGCAAGGTTCCCAGAAACTCATTACACCCATGCAAGGTTCTCTCTCTCTCTCTCTCAAGTAGGCAAGCTACGAATCTGGCGTATCTAGTGGTGGTTTTGGACTGGTGGTGGTGGCGGATTTTGTGGTGGTTGCAAAACTGATAGTGGTGGTGGTGGCGGATCTGGTGGTGGTTGCGAATCTGGTAGTAGGGGCGGATCTGGTGGTGGTTGTGGATCTGATGGTGGCGTTGGTGGTGTTGATGTTGGCAGCAGATTTGGTGGTGATTGCGGATCTGGTGGTGGTTGCGGATTTCGTAGTGGTTGCGGATCTGGTGGTGGTGGTGGTGTTGGTGACGGTAAGGTGAGCAGAACTCAAAACTCTAGTGGACTAGACGCTAATACCAGCACAGGACACAACGATGCAACCGAGAATTCAACGATGCAAAGTACTGAAAAGAAAAATTACGAGGCTAAAACTGGCTCGAACAGGTTGATCTACTGCTAATTTTTTTTTGTGTACTCTAGGTAAGGAAAAACAATCTAATCTATGGTAAACTGAAATTCTCACCGAGCAACCTTGAACTCTGATACCACTTGATGGGAGACGTGGTGCCCGATCTTTCGATGAGATTAATAACTATCGATTGGTGGGTGGAGATGACCCTGGCAATCCGACTACAAACGTACGACGTCACTTGCGCCTTAGCAATCGCTGAACCATCTCCAAGATGTTATTGACCCTGCTGGCGACGAGATCAACCTGAACACGAAGTTCAATTCCTGCAAGCAAGCGAAGAACTAGCAAGAATTGGACGTAGGCAATCTGACATTGAAATATGAATGAAGCATAAATTGTATTGAGGACACAAAGTTGGAATCCTGAAACTGTCTTGACAGGTGGTCGTCCGACACAACTGAAGAACAGAAGTTTGCACAAAGGCTAAACCTAAACTCAACGAAATCCAAGTCATAACAAGGGAGGCGGCGGCTCTTAAATAGGGCGACGACTAGAGAGGGACGTCCCACGCGCACGCCTAGGATTACAAGGCCCATGGGCCCAATTGGGGATGGCGCAGCACCCGTTTAACTCGAACTCAGAAACTAACGTGGATTGTTTTGATGATTGTGGCCGGCCCAAATAGAATTTGAAGATGAGGTTGGATCCGTTGGAAAATAGACTTCATAAGCTTTCCATGAAGTATAAGAGCATCCCAAACGGAGTTCGTATGAGGAAGTTATACCCGTTTGAACTTGGTACTATTGCAGCAGTCCGAATCTGATTCTAAAACGAGACCATCTCGAATTCTTATTTGACTTGGTCCCTTTCTTTCATCCTTTCCCAGATTCCTAATCACAATTAAATCATTTACATTAGGTAGCAAACTATTCTCAATAGCATATGAACCTAGAAATGAATTCACCTGGTAATTAAGTTGACGAGCACGAGCTCGAGTAAGTGGTCATTGTTGTTGTCGTGAATGAGTTGTATCCATGGAAGGGATGTCCTCATCAGGTGTTGGCGGCCGAGGCTGGAGGCGGCGGAGGGGGTGGACACCGGCGGCGGCGGTCCAGGACTCCTGCTTCCTCACTCCCTCCCTCTCGCACCCTTCATGTCGCTTTTTGGTCGTTGTCTCCGCTTTGCTTCTCCCGCAAGGCTGCGCTATTCCGCTCGGCCAGATCCGAACAGTCGTCGGTGGGGCTCGGTTCGGCTCGCGGAGGCCGCGGCACTGTATCGATATGGTAGTAGGGCGAGGGCGAGCTTGTTATGGGGACTGCGGTGTTGCTTGCGGCCACGAATTGGGGTAATTAGTAGATTGGTGAATTCGTGAATGATTTGTTGCTGGGTTTTGAGTTCACTGTGATTCTCTTCATTTCTTATCACGGTAGAACTTTCCTGTTTCCCACTCCACCTGGTTTTAGTCTCATCCAAAAAATTTCTTGTCTATTTGACAACATTTTTGTCTTTTTTTATTACAAAGCACGTCTGTTATACATGTCTGTGCCTGTGAGGTAAAGTTATTTTCGATCCGAATTCATAGATATCCGACTAATATCGATGAATTTCCGACTGAGCAACTCTGTTTCCGATGTTTCGAATTTTTCAAAGCTATTTCCATTTCCGACATTACCATTTTCGATTCCTATTTCGAGTACCAAATATAAAAATAAAAATAATTTAAGAATTTTTTCGACCATTTTTAACCGTTTTTAGCTTAGACAAGACGGCTGGTAGTACGTCCCCGTACAGTGTACCCTCTCCGGCACGTCCGACCGCAGCTGTCTGAGCTTGACTGGCAGCTAGCTGAGCCTGAGCCTGAGCTTGCCCAACAGTAGTCATCCCCACTGCTGTCCTGTGGGACCCTTGATAGTATGCACATGTGGATAGCGTTCAATACTACTCCAATTTGGAGGGGTGATTTCAAGATTCAAGAGCCAAGGCAAACGTAACATCGACGGTGATTAATACATCGACCGCAAACGTGATGTGACTCCTTTTTTAAAGGACCGGCTTCATGGTTTGATGTGTATATTTACTGTGCCGCTAAACGATGTGATTTTTTAAAAGCTTGTTATATATATATTTTTTAGGAAACCGGTTTAAATTCCTTTTTTAACTTTATAATAGTTAATTAATTTATTTGTACCCTCAAATAGTTATTATAAAATCATTTAGCTATTGAGCAAAGGAAAAAATTGGTTCATTTTTGTTAAAAACATGGTGCCACATTTTTTTAATTGATTCCGGTCATTGTTTTCACTATATGATTGCCATTTGTCTATCCCTTATATGTAGAATATGTTTCTATCTCTTATCTTCTTCCCCAAGTAGATAATCAATTTTTTTTATCTTTTTTTATATAAGGCATACCAAAAGAATATCATGTAATTATTGAAATATAAAGTGTAAGTTTTAAAATTTATGATTAAAAAATATATATTTTTAATGTAGCACCATAAATATAGTTAATCCCAAATTAGTGGTTTGAGTAATGCCCATTAATGTGTTCTTACATTTATTTTTCGTAAACTCGCTCCGATTTTATTGGGGACTAGCTAATTTACGTAGGAAATAGTCATATAACATTTGACAGTTTTTTGGATAAAAAACTTTTAAATATAACTTTAATATAATTATAGTGTAATTACATCGTAATAGTTACAAAAGAATACAAAAATGGCGATGCTCTGATGCTCAGTTAGTTACGAGTGTGAGGCTGTGGGATCGATCCGCCTCCAAATTTTTCTCGTCTCACCCCACACGAATCTACATGTAAATCTGACGGTTTATAAATCAATTGTTTTCTAAATAAAAATCTGTGGATTTTTTTTAGCAAATCAGTTTACATAAGTTTGGATCCTACCTGGCTTCGTCTATGCCATCAAACTTACATATCAACTTAGGCATAGTTCGAAAGTGAGGGAAGAGAAAAAGTTTCATGTAAAAGAGATGAGTTGTTAGCATATAATTAATTGAGTATTAATTATTTTAACTTAAAAAATAGATTAATATAATTTTTAAAGCAACTTTTATATAGAAAATTTTCTGTAAAAAACACAACATTTAGCAGTTCGAAATACATGCTTATAAAAAAACGAAAAAAACTTTTCTCTCAATCGGTACTTCCGAACTAGGCCTTAATTGGGGTGTAGTGTTGACTATATTCAACCGCGATGATTCAAGGTTAAGAAACTAATCATTTTTGCAACGTTGATTTGTGGCTGAAACCCCTGAGCCACAACTCTAAGAGAGAATCAGGTTCCAGTTCAACACGTCTTCCGGGCAACAATTAACCAGGTTATCCTTTTAATTAAAGAGGAACGAGTTATAGAAAGTTAAAAAGGCATAAATGGTTGGCCTGGTCAAAGTCAAAGTCAAAGTCAACACAAAGCTAGGTCAAAGTAGTGTTTTTTTTGTCTCACTGGCAGATGACTCGAGCCATGGCCCAATTAATGGGTCCCATTCGGATGCGACGCGTCACCCTTTTGGTCCTAATCCCGGACTCTAATTAGACTCTAATTAATGCCGCTTTATTAGCCTTTTTAAATCGAAAGCAGATTTGCTATTGATCAAATGTTTAAATTTTTAAATTCTGTCAAATAACAACGTTTGTCGGCGAAGTAGGACAGGGGGTCCCACATGCCCTGGGGACGCGTGGGTCTTCGGCCACGTGGATCCCCGGGGGGCACCCTTCCACCGGCCCCGGGCTCGTGCCCGGGGCGCTACCGCCTTCGATCGCTGACGGCCCCGGGCTCGTGCCTGGGGCGCGACCGCCGACGGCCCCGGGCTCGTGCCCGGGGCACTATCGCCATCGGCCCCGGGCACGCCCCCGGGGCATCGTATGTATCAGCTCGGCCCCGGGTCCTCTTTGGCCTCGGGCCCGAGCCTTGCCTCCGGGCACAATTCACTGCCTGCCCGGGGCCACATGTCGGTCCCCGGCAGGCTCTGGACCAACTACTCTGCCACGTGTGGGCGTCTCCCAATGGCCCCCCGTGGACACCCGACTGCTGTCAGAAACCTTTTGACTTCTGAGGGAAGAGTGTGCGCTGAAGTCAAGAAGAGTCAGAGACCCTTGACTTGGAGGCGTGCGCCATCACGTCTCCACGTTCCAGCCGTCCTCCGCAGCCGACCTACCCGGCGTGGACGCAGCAGGCGCCAGCAGGCGGACGTGCAAGACAAGACGGCGACAAGACTTTGACAAGACAGATCATACCTAGCTCTCTCACGTGCATCCGGCGTTGTGGACTCCCCTCATCTATAAAGGAGGATCCAAGCCACAGGCACAGGGAGAGGAGACCGAACTGGACGGAGCTTTCCCCGTCTTCTGATCCCAAGCTCATTCTCTAGCCACTGTTCCTCTTCTCCGGCTCCGGCTGTGAGCTAGCTTACCTTGTAACTACCGTACTACGTTCGTCCACCACAGATAGCATACACACAGGAGTAGGGTATTACGCTTCCGAGCGGCCCGAACCTGTATAAATCCTCGTGTCTCCTCTGAGTGTGTTGTTCATCGTCTTCTTCGCGTATCTTTCTTCTACTCCCTGACGTCGGCTTCTCCTGAGAACTACTCCCCTGGCCGAATCTCAAAAGGGGGGTCACCCGACTTCCCGCCGTCGAGATTTTATCCTCCGACAGCTGGCGCGCCAGGTAGGGGGAGTTTCCTTTTCAGGTGGTACGCCGGCGCCTCCAACACCAACGCACTCCATGGAGGAAGGCCATCGTCCGCGGGACTCCAACAATGGCCACGGCGACCTCCACGATTGGTTGGACCAGACGCAGGTTCAGGAGGACGCCCGGGTCACGATCGAGCGGCAGCGCGAGCGGCGCGCGAACGCTGCCGCAAGTCCTGGGGCCCCCGACCAGGGTCCTGAAGAAGATGGCAAGCTTTCACGTTCCGCGCTGCGGCGGAACAGGAGGAAGCGCCAGAAGGCCAAGGCGGCAGCCGAGAGCTACGCCATGGCGACTACGGGCAGCTCCCGGAGCTATGATGCCCGCGGAGGCGATGGTCGCAGCAAGCGGCGAAAAGCCGCACGCGCGCCGCCACCGCCGGCAACAGCCCAGAAGTGGTGCCCTCTCCACCAGACGGACTGGCACGACATCACGGAGTGCCACGCCATCCAGCGCTCACCCGAGCGTACCGAGCCGGCCATAGTTCGGGGGTGGTGCGCCTACCACGACACGGATCGGCACGACATCACGGAGTGTCGTGCCGTCCAGCGCTTGGCCGAGCGCCTCGAGCCGGTCGAAGCCCGGAGGTGGTGCGCCGTCCACGAGACGGATTCGCATGACCTCGTGGAATGTCGCGCCGTCCAAAAGCTGGCCGAGCGCGTCAAGAAGCTCCGGCAGGAGCAGTAGCGGGCCCGAGCCCGACCGAGGCGGTTCGGATGATCCGAACCCTTGGCGGACGGTCCGAGTCCTGCTCCCGAGCCGGAACGACTTCGACGGGGCACGAGTACCCGGACAGTACCGCTCGGCAAGGGCGGACCAGGGGAACTCGTCCTAATACGGTACATATCCTTACCCGGCACTTGTCAATCAGCTTTTCAGTTAGGAACCCTTGTCTGCCCCGGTCGGAGCCTTTGGCCCCCGGGCGCGTAGCTCGCCCCGGTCGGAGCTTGGCTCCCGGGCGCGTACTTACTTAGCCCGGTGGGAGCTTAGCTCCCGGGCACATGCTCGCCCCGGTCGGAGCTCGGCTCCCGGGCGCGTACTTCGCCCCGGTCAGAGCTCGGCTCCTGGGCGCGTACTTGCGTACTTAGCCCGGTGGGAGCTTAGCTCCCGGGCACATGCTCGCCCCGGTCGGAGCTCGGCTCCCGGGCGCGTACTTCGCCCCGGTCAGAGCTCGGCTCCCGGGCGCGTACTTGCGTACTTAGCCCGGTGGGAGTTTCGCTCCCGGGCACATGCTCGCCCCGGTCGGAGCTTGGCTCCCGGGCGCGTGAACTGGCCCCGGTTGGAGCCCTTGGCTCCTGGGCGCCCAGGTACATAGGGAACGGCTGCTCGGACTCCATCGGATTAGGTGGCAAGTCCGGGCGGTTCGTCCCGACCCAGTCCGGGGCCTCCGGGTCCCGGTGTGATAGTCCGGACCACGCCGCCCTGTCGAGCGCGAGTCCGGGCAGGCCGCTCCCGGTTGAGGACCTCCTCCCGGTGTCGAGAGCTCGCACCCTCGAAAGGGAAGCTGAGCCAAAACACTGCCCCTGACAGGCCAGAACTCGAGAGCGTCCTCGCTACCCTCGGTAGCGGGGCTCGTGCCCACTCTCGCGCCGTGGCCTCAGGCCGTGACGCGCGAGTCGATGGTTGGGCGTGCACCAATGATATTCTGCAGGCAGCAAGCACGGCGCTCGTCGTAGAGCACCCCTCGCCCAGGCGAATGCGCGCCTAGGAACATGGCGCCCGAATGACCCTCACAGGGCGCGAGTACCCGGACAACATCGCTCGGCATGGGCGTGTCCGGGGAAGTCGTCCCGACGTGGTCCATGTCCTTGCCCAGGCCTCCGTGCCCAGGCTCATGTCGACCATACACATCAAGTTGTATTTCAGTCCGGGCCCCTTGGGTCCCGGGCACATATTTGAGCCAAGGCTCGGATTCCCGAATCCGCGCCCCGGGTCCGACACCGAGGAGCCGAACCAGGGCGGCATCGCCAAGGCGAGTGCAAGCCTAGGAACGCGACACCCGGAATAGGGCGCGATAGCCCGGATAGCACCGCTCCGGCGAGAATGCGTCCGGAAGGTCGTCTCACATCCCATATTCAAGCCCGGGCCCCCGGAACCCGGCTTATATCAAACCGTATCCCAGTCCGGGGCCCCCGGGTCCCGGACGTATATCCTTAGCGCTAGCCGGGCCCCCGGGCCCGAACACATACCGGACTCGGGCTCGCGAGGGAAGCTAGTCCGAGCTCCATCCCTAGGCATAACAAGTATCTTCGCAAATCCATCTGTATAAACATCCTGTAAGTTGGGTAAACCCGGGCCAGCGCTGGACTTCTCCGGAAACTCAGCGCTAGCCTGGGCCCCATGTATATACACTTTACATAAGCAATATTTTTAATATTCTTCCCGGTCTCGTTCCTTTCGTTGTTTTCCATGTGTTGCGTAGCATGGGATGGACAAGGGAACGGACCGGACGCTCTCACAGTTCACTATGCGTAGAGTAGACCTTTCCCCGGCGGTCCCGGGGACGACTCATACCGCACCAAGCTTAGCGCCCGGGGAGGCCCAGTTCTTCCTGGTGTACCGGGCCAAAGCCGTTCTGTCGCCAGAACTCTTCTTTGGCTCTCGAGTACGGCGCTACATCGACAAACATCAACCACGACAATATGCAGCTCGACAACCTCGACTTCCTCGAGGAACGAAGGTGGCGCGCTCCGCTCCGCGTCGCCCGTTACCAGCAAGGCCTCAAGCGCTACCTTTGGCGTCAGGTTCGGGCCCGATCACTTCAGGTTTGGGGTTCGAATCTCCGCCGTATCTTCGTACGGGTCGGAATGAAATCTTCCCCCCGTGGGAAGGCCCCTCCCTGGTGATCGGAACTTCCCAACCGGGCTTGGTAAGCCTGGAGCATCTTCACAAATATTATCTGAAAGCACATCCTGTAAGTGCCTCTAAACCTCAGCACTGATCGAGGCCGATGTGCATTCGCTTTCCATAGTAATGCTTTTATTATCGTTTCCGGCTCGTGCCCTTATCCTTTCTTGTGTCGCGATCGTGGCGATCTCCCCCCGGGGCATAATCGGGTCGCGCCCATGCGGTGGCTGGGTATTGCGCCTAAGCATCTGTTCCTTACCAGCGAGCTACCGTATCCCATCTGCTAAACCCCGGACATCGTCTAAGCCCCGGCTTGCGGTGCCCCGCTCTGGTTGGCTTCGGGCTCGGTTTTTTCCGCTGCTAGGGGGTAGATTCCTTATGCGCAATCCTTTCCTCCGCTCGGTCGCGACCGCGAAGAGGCCCCTAAGAGGTGGTAGACGCAACGGCTCGCAACATGGAATGGATAAGGGAACGAGCGTCGTCGTGGCATCGCTGTGCTCCCTAGGCCAACGGGGCCTGGGGGCACGAAGGACCCCCGAATCCGGAAGACGGAAGGGACCGAGCCTCAACCAATTCCGCAAGTCTCGCGCTCGGGCGCCCGCGGCACTTGGGTGCCAGGCCCCGGGCCCCCGGGGACCTGGGCGCGACGGCGATTCACAGCGGATCGGCCCGATGCTCGGCGCTCCCGAGGGAGAACAACACCCCTGGTCCCGGGATGGTGCTCGCGAAGCCATGCCGCCCTTCGCAATACCCAGATACGTAACCTTATCCAACTTTACATACTACTCAACTTGTATTCTTCCTCTATTTGCATGGTCAGCCTAGGTTCCGGGGGCGCGGAGGGCCCCGGGACCCGGAAGATGGGCAGGGGCCGAACCTGCAACTTCGTCGCTCCGCCAAAGCTCAACGTCCGGACTGCTCGCGCCCCGGAACCGAGCTCCCGAGGCGTCCGACGGTCGCGTTCGCCGCCTCCCGGGCCCGAACTCCGGGGCAAGCGGCTGCGCCGGGGCCCGGACAGGGGTCTCACACCCTACGGCTGTTCGCAGTTGCTGGCCCTCGATGTCGGACGGCGCCCGATACTCGACGTCCCCAGACACGGACCCCGAGTACAAGCGACCTCCGAACAACACAATAAACCAAGGTACGAAAAGTATAAACATGACCATATACATATGCAAACATCCCCTTTTTACAAGACAGGCAAAACCGGAGCGCAAGCACGAGCGAGGCCCGGGACGCCGTCGCACGGGGAGAGGTCGCTGGCCTCCTTCGGACCGGACCCCGGACGACGACAGAAGAAGGGCACCCGGGGGCATGGAGGCCCCCGACCCCGAAGGCGCCGCGCATAGCGTCAGAAGGAAACCGGCGTCTTCCTCAACCTCCTCGTCAGGCATCAGCTCTACGAGATGGTCGCCGCGGTCGAAGAACCCTGCCTCCGGCAGCGGGCTCGACCACGGCCTCCCGAGACTTCCTCGCGAACCGCCGCGACTCCTCGCGAACCGCCGCGACGTCCTCGCGATCTTGCCGCACACCTCGCGAACCACCGCGACTTTCTCGCGAACAACCGCGACTCCCTCGCGCACGCCGAACTCACACCCCCGGGACGCGAGCCCAGCCTCTTGGGCCCGGACGCGTTCTTCCCGGAGAGTGTTTCCTTCTCCCGCGCCTCCATCTCGGGCCAGGCGCGGGAGAACTCATCGCGGCGGATTAGGTGGCAGCCTCCAAATGGACGACGCGCCTCATTGCTGCGCGGCCTCCGACAGCGGTCACCACGAAGAACTCGGTGGCGACAGTACGGGCGGCAAGCTGCCGCCTCGCCATCACGACCGCTGCCGCCGGCCTTTCTCAACACTTTCGTTCCATGATTCCAGCCCGAGTCCCGGTACGTATCGCATCTAATCAACAAATCGTCAAGCTACGTCAGTGCATGACGAACCAGGCGGACCAGCGTCCCTCCTTTCTTCAAGACGTGGCCCTGTTCCTGGCCGGGGCAGACCCAGCCGAGCAACAGGGCCAGGGCCACTGTCGGCGAAGTAGGACAGGGGGTCCCACATGCCCTGGGGACGCGTGGGTCTTCTTCGGCCACGTGGATCCCGGGGGCACCCTTCCACCGGCCCCGGGCTCGTGCCCGGGCGCTACCCGCCTTCGATCGCTGACGGCCCCGGGCTCGTGCCTGGGGCGCGACCGCCGACGGCCCGGGCTCGTGCCCGGGGCACTATCGCCATCGGCCACCGGCACGCCCCGGGGCATCGTATGTATTCAGCTCGCCGGCGGAGTCCTCTTTGGCCTCGGGCCCGAGCCTTGCCTCCGGGCACAATTCACTGCTGCCCGGGCCCACATGTCGGTCCCCGGCAGGCTCTGGACCAACTACTCTGCCACGTGTGGCGTCTCCCATGGCCCCCCCGTGGACACCCGACTGCTGTCAGAAACCTTTTGACTTCTGAGGGAAGAGTGTGCGCTGAAGTCAAGAAGAGTCAGAGACCCTTGACTTGGAGGCGTGCGCCATCACGTCTCCACGTTCCAGCCGACCTACCCGGCGTGGACGCAGCAGGCGCCAGCAGGCGGACGTGCAAGACAAGACGGCGACAAGACTTTGACAAGACAGATCATACCTAGCTCTCTCACGTGCATCCGGCGTTGTGGACTCCCCTCATCTATAAAGGAGGATCCAAGCCACAGGCACAGGGAGAGGAGACCGAACTGGACGGAGCTTTCCCCGTCTTCTGATCCCAAGCTCATTCTCTAGCCACTGTTCCTCTTCTCCGGCTCCGGCTGTGAGCTAGCTTACCTTGTAACTACCGTACTACGTTCGTCCACCACAGATAGCATACACACAGGAGTAGGGTATTACGCTTCCGAGCGGCCCGAACCTGTATAAATCCTCGTGTCTCCTCTGAGTGTGCTGTTCATCGTCTTCTTCGCGTATCTTTCTTCTACTCCCTGACGTCGGCTTCTCCTGAGAACTACTCCCCTGGCCGAATCTCAAAAGGGGGGTCACCCGACTTCCCGCCGTCGAGGTTTTATCCTCCGACAACGTTGATCATTGGATATAACTTTGATATTCGAGACAGGGGAAATGAAACTAGTTCTAAATTGTACTTTCAACTTGTTATAGTTGTCATTATCAATCACGGGTAACTTTAATTATAAATTTTATATAACTTAATCATAAATATGTATAACTGTATCTAAATATTCGTGTTCGTATCTTGTTCTTTGAATAAAAAAAATCAATTAGTGAATTTACTTTTTTTAAACATTTGACCAATAAATGGTTCCAATTGAAAGGAACCGCGCATGTTTTATACTCCTATTAGGTAATAGTATAACGAGAAGTTAAGTGTAACTAAGCTAAAATTTGCACAAATGATTGGTTAACACACCACCGCGAGATACACTTGCTACAGAGATTTTTGGTAGATGCTAGCACGATTAATTTCACGTGTGGTCTAGTCACAGTTGTCAAAGGCATATAGGTAGGAACTTGGAAGCTGCTATGCAAACAAAAAATATAAACAAATATAAAAAGTTTCCCACATGTAGTTTGCTATATCTTTCAAGTTCCACGGTGAGATGAACGAAAAAAATGAAACATATTCTATTTTAACCATGTTTAAAATGCGTGAACTTTTCTGATTCTTTGCTTCTGTAGCTTTTGCGGCCTAAAATGGTCGACTTTGAGGATAGGTTTAGCGATTATTTAAAACCTAGAGAGCTAAACAACACGTTTCCCAGCTAACAAAATAAAATATGCGACGATTAATCACGCTTCGGTAACGACGCGAAGCATGTCACTTTTCCACTCGTTTCCAATCTACGAAAGCGAAATTCAGACTCCAAAACAAATCATTTTATACATACGTGTTCTCTTACATTAATTGGCATTTTACACGTGGTGGATACATGTTTTCACTGTACGAAAAAATGAAGACGCAATGCTACCATCTCGCTCTCCTTTGGTGAAATCCATGCAAAATTAAGCCCAAAAAAGTTGGCAGCTAGGAGAACCTGGTTAATTCTTCTATGGGCTCTAGCCCAATAGTATTTTCAGCCCATATATATCTGCATGCTCGATTCATGGCAAGGGCTACTTCCACTTGGGACAATTTGTGAACTGAGAGTGAAATATTTTTCCATTTTTTCTTCGGAAAGATCAAAAGTGAAATAATTTTTTGACTTAAAATATAGCTACCTTTAGCATTTAAATTTATTCTAGCTACCATTTCTCATCTCAACCAATTACAACCATTTTCTATTTAATTTCTTCACCTATTTTTTTATCTCAATCAATCATAACCATCTATCACTTTACTTTTTACGTATTTTCTTAATCTTTGTACATATCTCTAAAAACAGCTATATTTTAATATGGAAAGAGTAGATGTTAGTCACGTTAATGAAGCGGCTTTGCTTTGTACATTTGCTCGATTTGTATATTGTGTAGTAGTACAATTCTGGTAGTAAAACCCCCATATGTAAAAGTCTCCCTGACTCATTTTTCCTAAGATAATAATCCTCGAGTTAAATGTCAGTGACTTCAAAATTTTGTACATATATTTGGTAATATTAATGGCGATTTGGTATTAGCTTACCTTCAGAACATTGTAGTTAGTATTCCCTCTTAAAGATCCATTGGAACACGAGAATTTTTACAAAATTTGTATACTGGAATCAATTCAATTTCCGGAAATCCTCCAAAAATCTTTTGATCCGAATATTACTGTTACTTTTTTTAGAAAAAAAGATTCTCTCGTTTCACCGTAGCAAGGCCTGGCCATCGATCACAAGGACACAGCACTTACTAAAGACACCATATATGACAAGAAATTGACAATCTTTGAAAGCTTTTCTGAATGACGATGCTTCTATGCATGGATTGACTCGTCACGCATGTTTCGAAGGCTTGCAGCATTGCAGTGGCAAACGCCTGAAGAGTGAAGACCAATTTGCTGCAGGCAGAGGGCCTGCATGTCCACGTACGTACGTGTACGGTTGATTCTGTCTCTACCCCTTCCGTTTTCTTAATAAATAATACTGTTAATTTTTGTTACGACGTTGCATCATTTGTCTTATTTAAAAAAAATTATGTATGTATCCTTAATTTTGTGATGAGTTTTTTATTATCAAAGAAACTTCAAACATGATTTATATTTTTTATATTTATACTAAATTTTTGAATATAACGAAAAGTCAAACCATATGCCAAAGATTATCGGCTTCATCAATTAAAAAATAGAGGGAGTATTATATTGTGTACAATCAGATCGATGATCTTGAGAATCTCTTTGATCGATGTTGTACAACCTATGTACTTTGATGCTGAACCTAGCCCCTAAATATTCCTGCATGTATTGTATATATCCAACTCCTCTACTTTGATGATAATCCTTGTATTTTATACGCATGCTTGTATAGAAATTAATTAAATGCCATGTGCATTAAATTTGTGTGTATGACCGGCGGCAAGTTGTTAATGAAGTGGAGTACTTTATCCTTTGTTTTCAACATTTGTCACCTCTGATTAATGTTTCTTTTATCTATATAGCTAGGTCTTCTTTGGAATATTTTTTTTAGGGAATTGCAAGATTTCTGTTACCTGAAAATTTAAAAAATAATAACTCGGTTTTACTGATTGTGGGATGAACTCGAAGATTCATGCTCGTCCTCCATGGCAGCAGCGGTAAGAGGAGGGTTTCTCTGGGCTTAAAGGATGGTCGGGAAGGTGGCATCCCGACGGTGGGTGGCGGTAAGGCAGGCAACGAAGCGGCGGTGGCTGGAGCCACATGTGGCGAGCTAGCGGTGGGTAGGGTTGGCAGCGAGGGAAACAAATCCAACAAGTTATAAGGCATGGACGGATCCAGTGGCCCGAGCCACCGTCGGAGCCAAGAGAGGAGCAGCGGTGCAGGGGGAGCTCGTCACCGGAGTTGTAGACAAAGGATGACTGCCATGGTGCCATGGTGTTGCATAGAGAGAGGGAGGATGGAGGGAGGGAGCCAGAGGACTTGATGGCAACGGGGTGCCCGATCTTCCGTTAGGTAAAGATAACTATCGATTTAGTGGAGAATCGACACTTACGATTTGGCTTCTGATCACCAAGACCCGAACCCTGCAATCGCAGTACCACGTCTCCTCTCGTTATCAACCGTGCGCTGCCCGGTTGACCTTGCCACGAAGGCTAATCCCTGCATGCGAATCGAAAAACACAAGCAAGAACAAGAAAGATTGCAACTCAATTGCAGATGAATGATTATACTCTCGAGTTGGGGTCTCACAAACTGATAATTGGCGAAACTGTTCAATGACAGAATAATCTAAGCAAAACCCAACTTAAACAGCGGCGGCTACAGAATATATACGAGTTAGAACGTCCTAGGGTGAGGGTTTGCCCTGTGAGGGGCGCACTCCTCATGGGTTTAGCCTACGACACAATTACAAGGCCCAAGGCCCAAAACAGACTCGGACTAGAAGAGATATATATCTTGTTTCGACGATTCTGGACAACTCAGGAGGAATTTTGACATGAAACCAAAACCATCTCAAAGTAGACTTCATAAGCTTTCCAACAAGTACTTGTAGGCCCTGTAACTCCTTCTGGATAAAAAGTTATGGCCGTTTGAAATTGACGCTGTCTCCCAGCCCGAAACTGAATCGGTCTCGAGAATAGGAGTTTACTTGTTGTCTCCACTTCAATATGTAGTGTCTTGAGCTATTCTCTATGGTCTTCTCCCAGATTCCTAAGAACAATAAAATCATCATAAGAATTAAATAGCATGCCATTCGTAGAAATATTCTCATATAAGCTTAAGAACGCATTTACCTCGCGATTAAATTGACGAGCACGTGCACGAGTAATTGGTCCTTGGATCGGTTGCACATCTTGTTCATCATGAAGAGATTGTAAGTGTGTATCTAAAGACATGATGTCCTCATCAGGACTCGGTGGCTCTAGCGAGGCACCGTGGTGGCGCACGGGGTGGGGAGACGACACAGCGTGCCGCGTGCAAACAATGAGTAGTCCGAGGCTACGAGCGCTTTGAGGGAGAAGGAGAGGAGATGATAAGATTGGTTCAATGTGTAGCACATATCTTGGCACAATCTTAATCGTCCGATCCAAAAATGTTTAAAATTTGTAGCTGTTTTTAGGTGACTGAAAAATATACCGTCCCAAATTTTTATAGGAATTGAATTAGTACACATGCGAAGATCCTATAAAATTTCTGCTTTTAAATGGCCCCTTGTAGCATCATGATTATATCTCATTCACTAGGGGAAAAATGGGCTCACCTAGTAGACCCACACAATAAGATGAGATGATGATGGTAGTGGTGGTGGTGGCCTGCAGGTACGTGCATGGTGACGAAAGCCGATCAACCTCTAGAAACGCAATAATTCGACGATGGACCGTGCATGCATTATTAGCCAAGTCCATGATTGGTGCCATTTCTAGTCGAGATACATTGACCTAGCTAGCTAGTGAGATGCATTGATCTTGTCCCAAAAGGTAAGAAATGATCTCAAAAACCACCTCATCACACATAAAGTTGGTGCATGTTGACCTCTAAAACTTGTTTAGATCAATTACCAAACCACAACAGAAAGCCTGAAGAACATGACTGAACAAATCTTGTTACTGCTCCACTAACGTAGTCATATTTGTGGGCATGCAGATTCTCTTAGAACAGGAGGAGGAGGAGGAAGAAGAAGATTCTGTATAATCTCTCTGTGATTCGCTATGGTTTGTAGCACTACTGGTGGCTGAGACGTAAAGAAGACCAATTAAACTGCACAATATCTCAGCCATCTATCGGTGGCTACAAGTTAAGTCGGCAATGTCTTAAGCTAATATCTACAATAAATCTATCGATAAATATATGCTACTGCCTCTGTTTTAAAAAGACTAGCTCGCTAGCTGGAAGCCTCGAGCGAAACGTGTATCTCAATCCCACTTAACTCCATCGTCACTGCAGTGGCACCGCCGGCCGGCCGGGATAAGAAAGCTACTGCCATTAGCTTCCGTTCCATCCATTGTTGCCGTGGACCATCCATTGTCGTCGCCGCTGCCTGCCTACCTCCATATATGCATGCTCTAACGTACGTCGGCTGGATGCCGCCCCGGCGTACCACACTCGCCGGAGCGCCGGGAACAGCGACGTCAACGGCAGCTCAGCTCGGATGACGTCAGCCTGTTGCTGGCTCTCCTTGGTCCACGACCACTAATAACCTCCTGCGCTGATGAGGCGACCATATATAACCTCCTGCACGTACTGCACCTCATCTCGTCGCCGTTGCTGACCTCAGCTCGGCCGGCCAGCTCTGGTAGTAGGCCAGCGACGTGACGTCGCACTGTGCAGTTCTTGTTTGACGAGACCCAGTTGCGTCATGCAGATGCCAGGCCCTGCATGTGCCGAGGAACAATCGACTGTACCTGCCGTCAAATTCCGATGGCGCCCAAAAGCATCTTCTCCTTCTTCCAGCCACCAGATTTCTCCTAAAATTTACTAATATCTCTCACAACGAAACGAACAGGACAGAGTTAGAGATAACAAGTCTCCAAGTTTAATTATAGAGGGAGATCTCTATCTTTAAGATGATATTTTTAAGTAGTTTTTTTTAAAATCAAACAGTAATTTTGTAATTTATATTTATTCTCTTACAATCTCTATAATAGTTGGCTGTAACTTAATTAAAAAATTAAATCACAGGTCAGGTCAATTTCTGATCTGATTTTAATTTTCTCCACGATTATTAGCTCAATGCGTCGTCGTCACCAGCTAGCTCGCGATCTGTGGCAGCTAGCGATCACTAGCTCGCCCAGTTATTAATGGCCGCTTCCAAAGTCCGGCCACGTGACGCAACCCCCGGCCCCACCTCCTCCCCGCCTGACGTCACCCCCCATGTGCGCTCGTCTCCCCCGGCTTATATATATAGCCCTTCTCCCCGTCCGCTCTGCTTCCGGACCGATCCCGTTTAGCTCGACGGCGAGGTGAGCGGCTGTTTGCTGTAGCTTCGTTTCTCACTGCGGCGAGGCGGGCGGTGGCCGGTGGAGATGCAGGCGGTGGCGACCGGGATCCGGCGGGGGCTGACGATCGACCCAGCGGGGGAGGAGGAGGCGCCGGCGGAGAGGGTGGGGCGGCTGGTCCGGGAGAGCCCCGTCGTCGTGTTCGCGCGGCGGGGGTGCTACATGGCGCACGTCATGAAGCGACTCCTCGCTGCCGTCGGCGCGCACGCCACCGTCATCGAGCTTGAGGGCGCGGCGGAGGAGCTGGCCGGCGCCGCGGAGGCTGCGGCGGCGGGCGCCTCGCTGCCGGCGCTCTTCGTCGGCGGCGCCCCCGTGGGCGGCCTCGAGGGCCTCATGGGGCTCCACCTCAGCGGCCACCTGGTCCCACGCCTCAGAGAGGTCGGCGCCATCTGCGCTTAGGCTGCCACGTGTGCACGCGCGCGAGCTCCAAGGCCTCCTCGTCGTCTTCCTCCCCTGTATGGCTAGCTCCATGTACATAAGCTTGGTTGGCTCCGACATTTCCGAAATCTAGAAGGGGTGGGGCAAAAAATTCCAGCCGAAATAATACTACTGATTTTGTTGGGTTGATGTGTTTTTATGGAAATCAAAGGGGTTTGGTGCGAAATTCCAGGACCTAAATGTGATTATTACTAAGGTGCAATCCGATGCTGCTTCTGCTGGCTGCTGCTTCTTGATTTTTCTTCTTATTTTTTTACTCCTTTTTACTGAAGCTTCTGGCTGTTATTACTCCCATGCATGCTTACATCTCTTGGTTTAATTAAGTAATCTCTTCTGTTTTGTCCTGATGTGATGTGTATGGTTTGGTGTAAATTACTACACATGATTGGCGTATAATCCTACTTGGAAGCCGATTATTTTATGGCAGGAAGATAACATATTAAAGTGCTGTGTGGTGAGGGTGGGTAATTAATGGAATTAGGAGACGTCACCCCCAATCTTAGAACCCTAATGGCTGCTTCTGCTTTGCCTGCCAATGATCAAAACAGCCTTGAATAGTCCAATTGCAATTGGCAAATTAAAGGTAATTAAGTGACCTTGCAACTGATCGTTTGCTGTGATTAGTTGTCAGTAAGCGGCTAGTTTTCCTCTCCTCTTGCACTTAACTAATTAATTAATCTGAAATGTATTAGTTATTTAAGCCGTAACGATTTATGAGTGAAAAAATAATTTATAAGTAAAGTTTTTATACATGTGTTTTTAACGATTTAAAAACAAATACTAAAAAATAAAGTTAAGTCTTAAATTTTATAAATTTTGGCCGTGGCTTATAACCTCACGGGTAAACGATGGATGTATGTTTCACGTCGTTGCTTTTGGGAGAAGAAATGGAATAAGAAACGTGGAGTAAAGATCAATTTAGGGTTGCTAAGACCGCAAGGCATTGCCATCGGTCGCAAGGGAGAGGGAGAGTTCGAGTTGATGCATATAATACTATTTTTTTTGTTTAATTTGCTCGATGCATGCATGCATCATGGCGTGGCGTGGCACGTGCCTGCCGCTTAATTCCCGGCGAGAGAAAAAAATGAAAAAAAAAGGGGCACGAAATTTCATGTGCCGATCGATGCGTCCATGAGCACACGATCCCACACTGTTCACCCGTGTACGCTATTAAGCTTCGAATCAATCAACAATCAGTCAGGTATACATCATTACTCAGTGACGTGGAGGTAATTAAAAATGATTCGGCTGGAGCAATTTCAAACAGGATCTACGTATATGCAGAGATGTTCTACTAGCTTCAATGATACTATTCATCAATTCTAGAGTACTAGAGTTAGTGTTGGTTATTTTTTTGAAGTTAGGAACAGATTGAAATAATCATCTTCACATTTTAGACAATATTAGAAATTATCAGTTCTATTCAGTTGCTTATAAAATTAATTAATACTTCTGCAACATTTTAGGAATTACATGCCTATGGTTACATGCCCACTTGTTTCTGAGTACTCTTGCAATATATATACTCCACTTCACATTTGTAGTAATTCAGATTTCAGAGTGCTCATGTACTACATTTACTACATTGTCGATTGAAAATACCACGGTTTTGTTTTTTTTGCATTGGTTTTCTTTCGCTGGCCTCACGTCACTCTTGTCAGCTTGTGTAAACTTTTTTGTCAGCTAGCTACTCCCTCCATCCCATAATAAGAATTTTTTTATTTTTTTAGAAAATTAAGATTATGGTGAGGAGTGGTTGTGATTGATTGAGATAATGAGTTAGTTAAAAAAATTAATAGAGGAATGGTCGTAATTAGTTGATAGATAGAGAAGGAGTAGTATCTTGGAACAAATTTAAATGGCAAAAGTAATAGTATTATGAAAAGACGGAAGTAGCTTATATGCATTATTATTTTACGTGCAAAGTCAATTTTATAAAATTGTAATATATATATATATATATATATATATATATATATATATATATATATATATATATATATATATATATATATATTGAGGTTCTCTGACCGTCATTAGTTACTACACAAATGGTGGCATCAGTGCAATGTGCGAGTGATTATTTTAGCACTTTATGCGCGATGAGATCTGATTCTGACATCGTGCGTGCAGAGATCAGTCACTGCTTTGCTGTGTGCTAGCTTCGACAACCCTGGGGCGGACGGAATATTGTTTAGGTCCTTAAGGGCTTTTTGGAACGTAGAAATTTTATAGATTTTTTTTACAGAAAGCAGTTTAATTTCTCTAAAATTTTCACTGAATTTCTCTAAATTGAATAGGTTATAAGGTTCTGAGAAGTAGTTGATGAGAAGTCAGTTGATGAGAATCTGCAGAACTTGAGTTTCCCGCCTTCTGGCTTTTTATTTATTTTTTGGATTCTATAACTATATATTTTTAGAATCTGAATAAAAATCTAAACTGTTTGAGAGAGCTTCTGTTAGCTAGATATTCTAAGAGAAGTTGTAGCTGATAAAAGCTCCTCAAACAAAACCTTAATTTCGTTCCTGACAGGAGATTACAAATTGATTACTCCTACCAAGCCTGGCGAAGATGCCGTTAACTGCTTAATTATGTGTCCCTAGCTCAGCAATTCAATCATGCTAGCTGGACTGCTGGTCTTCAGCAATTGTTTGTCGTGAGTGAGATAATTAGCCCAGTGAAAATTGGGCCAAGTTCAGATGGAAGCCTAACTATGGATGGATTTTCTTATGGATTTCATTGGTTTGGAAACAGTAGTTGATCCAAGCCTGCTGGGATGATCCAGTTAAGATAGTTTGGGCCGTATTTGTCTATAACTAAATTGGGCCTCTTCATTTGCTTCTCTCAAAAATTTGAAGATTTTGAGCAAGTTCACTGCAGAAGTCACTTGTTCTCCCCCTGCATAGTTGCATACATACAAGTCTACATACAGTTATAGCACTCACCATAATACTTCCTCTTCGTCGCAATACTTCCCAAATACCTCGAAAATAAATCTAGAATATAGTAGTAATTAATACTTGGATTTAAAAAATAGCCGCGATATGCAGAGTTACAGACACATCAGGTGCATGGGCGCCAACTGAAGATTTGCTATACAGCAGTCAAAGTGGTTTATTTGCTCCACGTTTTTAAAAAAGTACGGTTCTCAATTACATTGATTATACCACTTGTTCTAAGCTGTTTTTAAGTTTATTGTTTAAAGTATTTAATTTATTTGTATAATTCAGTTAGTAATCTGTGATAATAATGTGGTGAATAATTTGTCTCGTGCCGACGACGTCCTGCTTGTCGTGGAGCATGCAGCATGCATGTAGTAGTCCTCCATCATCCGACATTCTTTCGGCCACAATTAACAATTCGATTTGTTGTTAACGGTGGCTTTCGCTTGCTTGCTTCTGCCGAGCTAGCTGCCATTCGGATCACCAATCCTACTAATTATAATAGTTAACCTTTTTATCTGTGACGATGATGGATTGATGGGCAAAGCTTAGAAGCCAACTACTGCTACCAACACATGATAATTCCTACATATCTACTGTATATACGATTGATTAGCCAGTTAACTGTTTGGTTTTCTTAGAGTAGTTAATTGGTCTTTGTAACGCCGTAGTAAAATGAATACTCCTACAGAAAGACAGATCATGAGCAGCAAGTTGAAAATAATGGCACGAATGATCTTTAAAAATGGGAGAACGAGATAGTAATGTCATGAACTATTGGACAAGGATACCACAACACAGGAGAAATGATAACGACATGGGTTTATCTGCAGCTTGCCAACAACGGCCAACATTGTGACATAGGACATGGTCCATCAACTGCTACAGGACAATAAAATGAATCATGTCTCTTTGCAAATATGGAAATATTCCTACATAATATAATTAAGTAAGATAGAACAAACTAACGCTCAATAGGTACCTTTTCCCCAAAACTAGCCACCTGAAATATAATAAATACTTCAACAGACTCATTGTTTTTTTTCGACACTTAATTTCACTCATTGGGGTAATGCCTAAGAATTTGAGACCGTGATGCTAAACAAGAAATGAGGTCTCGTATTTCAACAATGCAAATAGACAAAATATATTTTCTTTTTACGTATATAATCAAAATAAATGTTTTACTGTTTTTTAGCGGAGGGGAGAGGAAAGGGCGTTGTTCTGTCGCTAAAATGAATGTCGTTTTTACTGCTAGTTCAGCTGTGCTTGTTTACGCTTTTCGAACTGTTAAATGGTCTGTTTCGTGTAAAAATTTTCTATATAAAAGTTTATCTAAAAAATCAAATAGATTATTTTTTTTAGTTTATAATAGTTAATACTTAATTAATTATACGCTAATAATTTATCTTATTTTATATACCGTGATTAAGCTTAGCCGAAACTCGGTTTAGAACGCAGCCTTAACATGGCCATATACGACATCTTACACTCTGCCTTGAATTTGAGGCTGCAACAACCATTGAGCGTAGTTAGCCTGCCAGCTACTCTATTTCAGCTAGATGACCGCAAAGGTCTCCGGTCCTTTGGTCCGCCATTGCATTTATCTTTTTTTAAAAAAAAAGATTTTATAATTTTTAATCTGTTTTGATTCGTAATAAACGACATATTAGAGAACTCATGTGTATGCATGATAGCATGAAGCTCTAGATCCACAAATGGATTCAGTTACCTAGAGTACGCAGTAGGTAGTACAATCTATCAATGTAAAACCATTTATTTTTCTTATAACACAAATGTAAAAGTGCAATATATATTACTCATCAGAAATCACACGATAACACACACTACCACAGCGGTTAGGAAGAGGTATCAGTGCCAGTCGCCGAACCGGCACTGATGAGGGGGCCTCCAAGTAAAAAAAAGAGGAAGCTGACTCAACGAATCAGCTCGATGAATCGAGCCAATGCGTCGAGCCGAGCCTCCCGAGATTCACATACATATCCATGCCTCTCTAATCCGTAGATCAAGAATAAGAACATCTACAGACCAAGAACAAGCACTAGAACATGGTCAACAACAATCCATTCTCCTGATCTGATTGTATGAATATTATAGAGAGAAGCTTAGAGAGAGATTGAGAGGAGGAAGAGGGAAAGAGCACCGGTGTTGGGCAAGGAGCATCGGCTGCCTACGCCACCACCTCTGCTCCTACTTGTGGCGGTGGCCCGACGGAGTACTTGTCGACGAGCGGGAAAGAGGGAGGCAGTGCTAGCAGTGGCGGCAAGGAGGAGGAAGAGGCTGGCCCAACCTTCACCGCCACCAACCACCCCTCCCTTCTCCTCCTCGGCACGATGTAGGAAACAGCGCAGGGTCAGATCTGGCGGCCCCCGACCTCCATCCATCGGATCCGGTGAGATGGAGCTCGGGGGACATTGGATCTGGCCCCCGTGTCGAAGAGGAGTGGGAGGGGCGAGTGGGAGAGCTGAGTCTAGCTGCTTTTCAGAGTCGTCACGGTGGTGGGGACTCGTCAGAGAGGAGTGTTTGACTATGGGGGCTCTCCGAGGGTCACTTTGGCCAGAGTCGTCGCTTGCTGGCCGGCCAACCGTGGTGGGGAGACAGATGGGGGAGATTGGGTCGTAGTGGTGATGAGGAGCTCGCGGGGGAGAGAGGGTCACGGGAGAGAGAGGGTCGCGCAGAGATCGAGGTCTAGGGGACGGGGCATCGAGCGGAGTAAATAAGGGCCAGTGGCGCACGCTCCCGCGAGTATGGCTTGGCTCAATGGTTTGGGTGCCGGTTAAGTAAAAAAAAATACAGGTACTGATATCCCACACATTAGTGCCGGTTGGTTAAACTAACCAGCACCGATGCTATTAGTGTCTTTTTTAATGAACTGGCATTGATATGGTGCCATCAGTGCCGTTTTTGTTCGCAGAGGGTGTGAGTCGGATGGGTGAGCGAGAAACACCCTATCAGCGCCGAGTTATTCCTAACCGACACTGATAGGACGGTACAAATGTGTTGGTCTGTAGTAGTGACATGGATATTTTTCGTGTGAAATCATATTTTCCAACTTCAATCATAACACTAAGGCTTCATATATAATAGAAAATGCAAGCTTTTCTATTATTAAAAAAAAGAGACGACAACTTACGTACATATACCGGGAGAAATTGATTTTTGTCATGGTGATACACAGCGCCAACATTGGATTCCAGACATTGGGGCCATTATCACTGTACCATAAGTCGATATCATTTGTTTCATCCACTGTACCTAGCTACACTGAAGAAACATATTGGAAACAAGTAGCCCACGAGACCAACCACTCAAGAAGGCTCCATCAACAACTTGGCAAATTTACAAAACTCATTCAATTTCATAAATCATCATATTAGATTCATGGATTAAAGAATGGAACCCGTACAATGTTTTGGCGTAGTAGCTGTACGTTTTGCTTTTCACCAGGACAAATAAAGAGCAGTTTAACAAATTAAGCAAAGTGAAGCTGACGCGTAAATATTTGACCCATCCATCTATCTATCTATCCCTTGCTTGTCTCCAAAGGAACTAATTAGAAAAGGAGGCTAAGATGGAACAATAACCAATCTATGTGTAATTTAAAAGTTCCCTTTTTTGAGTGAAGGACATGCTAACCCACGGGTCTATAAACTGTTCATTTGCTGACATCTTCTTTTGTTTCTTTCTACATGTCCTGCATCAACCAACTTCCAGCTGTAGGTAACCAGTTCAAATCTTTAGGTGATTTTGTTAGCTTAAATTTTGGTAGAGAATTAATTCCATATATTTGCACCTGCTCCACCATTTGAGTACTGTTTGGAACATGAATTTCTCCTGATCCTTACTACCAGAGGCGGACGCATCTATTGAACAGGGTGGGGCGTCCGCCGAGCTATCGTCTGTGTCGTCCCATACCCTTATATCACCCTTCTAGTGTTGGATCTAGCATATTAGCCATCAACCCACCATCAACCCATCAGATCAATCAAGTATTCTTAGCATCAGGCATTGATGATCATCTCGTCTTCATGATTATGCTCGCTGTCTCACTCATACGACGTTTCTTCAATCGTTTGTTTTCGTCGATAAGTCGCTCTATACTCGTGCGATATGGTGCGGTGCGTGGATATTGGTTTCCTAGCCAGGTGCCTAGATTTTATGCGACTAATTTATTCTGATTATATGGTCCAAAGATTATTACTTTATTTTTAAATGAAAGGTGACATCTTGGATGTTGTTTTATAACTAATTTATAAATTGTACTATATTTTTTATATGGTTTTAATATAAATATAATATATGTTGCATTTAGTTGTCTTGATTGTCTTTATCGATCATCTTCACATTATCTATATTTCAAATCTGCCACTGCCTACTACTACCAGTTAACTGATTTATGTAATTTGTTTTTCACAGACTCCTGTAGCCTCTTTTAGAACATAGTAGCTTTGTAGCTTTTTCATTGACATTGAACTGACTGGTGTGAAAATCCTTTCAATTTTTCAAAATAGGCTTTGGTAAGTTAGCAATGTCGTGTTATTGTTGACTATCTGCGAGACTGCGACACTAGGACGTATGTACTAGCTGGTGGGCCCAATGGTAGCTAGTTCAGATCCTCAGGTGACTTTGTTTGCTTAAACTTAATTTAGCAGAGAATTCCATATGTACATAGTAGTACCTGCTCCACCATTTTAGAGCCTGATATAGGTGAAGTACTTGCATTATACATACCTTGCTAAAGCACTACTAATTAATTTGGAACATAAATTTCTTCTAATCTACTATCGGTGAATTGATTTATGTGATTTTTCACGGATTCATGTGTGACACCGGAGGAATTAGGCCTCTTTTGTAACATACTGATTTTTTTGGAGGTTTTTATGGACGCTAGGCTGATTGGTGTGAAAATCGTGTAAAAATTTGGCGTCTCCTCGATAAGTTACCAACGTCGTGTTATTGTTGACTACCTGCGACAGTAGGACATACGTACTGGCTGTTGGGCCCAATGGGACCTAAAATGAACAATGAGATGCCAATATGGAGTTTCAATTTGTAGCTAGGAGTACCACAAACTGGAGCCTGTTTGATAGGGTTTTAACTCCAACTTTATTTTTTCTAGAGCTGAAGTCTAACTAAATGATTTCAGCTCTATTTAAAAAAGGAGCAGAGCAGGCTAAAGTAATATAAAAAAAATGAAATAGAGATAGAGCGAGGTTCGAGCCGCTCCACAGCTTCACTCCAGACTTCAATCTAGGAATTAGGTTTAGAAGTTGAAGCCCTCTCGAACAAGCTTTAGGATGTGTGAATCGAAAAAACAAAGGAGAGAGAAAGAGATGGTTTAATTTTTGGCCAGGTGACGCCGATGCATGCAAGCATATGGTGTGGCCCTGATGAAAGGAAAGCATGCTGCATGCAGAAGGCCAGGCCAGAAATGGAATTTTTTGCTTTGGTAGAGGTCCCAGATCATCAGGCTTTAAATTTGGGGCTTTTGCAACAAAGTGTGGTTGTGCTCTTGTCGTTGGATGGCCTAATCTGAGCGCCTATGGCAGTAGTACAAAGCCTCTGCCAGGACAACCATACTGCATGCATTGACATTGGCTTTAATTTTCATCATGTTTTACTTTTTCAGTTTGGTCTCCATGTCTAATCTCATCGAGCACAGTTAACTCAGGAAAAAAAATGTTGGTCGATCTTATCAATTGACGAGCATTTGATCAGACCAAATTAACCATGCATGATGTATGCACTCAATAAAATAATTTGGCAAGATGCTGTTTATCCCACTATTCCCAATCAAATTAAGGGAAGATTGATTTCTTGGAAGCTGCTTAGGCATTGGTATAACCTTTTCTTTTAAAAAACAGAGTATTTTTTCATCTTTAAAACTTATCCAAAGATACCATTTTCTAGCGTAAACATTGATATCTACGTAAGGATATTGACCAGAAAAATATGATACATCTCGATACTTTTGATACTTTCTCAAGTACGGCAATTTTTTTTTTGTTCAAAGAAAGCAAAGCAAGAGTATAGAATTTGGATCAGGGATCAGGCATGCATGCAATGTCAAGCTACTACTACTGTACATTACTACTTAGCTGTGAATTCAATCAATGGGCCAATGATGTGTGTGTAAATGCAAAAAGCTGACTCTTTTGCTTAGCCTGCTTCACCCACTCACTCAACTCACCACCCTCCACTTTTCTCCCTTCCTTAACAGCATAAATGAATGAAGAGCCCATCATTCTCCAGGAAATCATACCAACCTTTCATCAGGCCATACTAGCTAGCTTTCCCACTTTTAAGATCGGCAAAGCTGATTGTTTGTGTGTGCCCTAATTTTGTTGCCCTACCTGAAGCAAACAAACTTGCATGGTGCTCACTAATTAATAACAGCTATAAGATACCAAACCCAAAGCTGGAAGAGATGTACATATATGTCGATGCTGAAAGATACAGATGTATGGTGATCGATCAGAATTCAGAACTAGGGTTCTATATTTTGGAATGAATTTCCCTAAATTTCAGAACGGGTCTATCATCCCCCCAGCAGGATATTCTTCCTGCCAAAATTCAACTTTTTGAATTTAGGAAAAAGATGTTCAAATTGAGACAAAATTTTCAGAAACTGGCAAAAAAAATTTCAGTTATATCGGTCCCCCGTTTCCTGGAAATGTTTTGATTTCCGCAATATTAAACCTTGTTCGGAACAATGCAAAAGTCGATTATCATATCGACCTTTTACGTCTCATGTCTTGATGTTTCACTCCCATCCGAACATTTCAAAGCTAATCGACACTCACTTTGGGTGATTTATTATTGAACACTCAGTTCATGCTTTCTTTCAGATGTAGAGAATTTCCAATTATTCGGTATGAATCCCTACAGAAACACCATTAGCTAGCTCTAAACAACAGGCCCTACAATTAATCAGACAAAGGTAAGCAAAAATTCAGACTTGTCAATTGTCACCCAGGTCCCACTTGTTCTCCACCACTAGTCTGAGCACTGTAGCTCATGTATATCCCAGCTAAGCTTTGGAGCTAGTACAAGTTAATTAAGATCCTTTTTTTTGAAAGGTAATTAAGATTCATTGGAAGAGCATAGAACGGGATTAGACAACAGTAACAGCAGCAGGGGCATGTACAGGGGATTTCTTGAGTCCAGTGCATCAGAGTCTGAAGAGAGAGAGAGAGAGCCAAAGGAAAAGACAGAATGCCCAGCGATCCTTGTGGGGTGTTGCTGACACAGAGCTAGCTAGAGAGAGAAAGTAGTGAGAGAGAGAGAGTAGTAGTGTGAATTGTGGGTGTCCAATGGGTGGAGGGGTTGCACACTTGCTCCCTCCCTCCTCATCCACACTAGCTAGCTACCCCCAAGCTCATTCCTCTCTCTCTCTCTCTTCAACCCTAGCTAGAACTAGATAGCTTGGCAAAGCTTTCTTGAGCCAGCCAATTCGATCTCTCCCTCCCCTCTCTCTCGCAGCTTAACCAGATCGATCGATTGATCGAGGGAGAAGCCAATTGAGATCATCTGCTCGGTTCTTGCTCAGAGTAGCCAGCTAGCTCCATGATTTCATCTATGCCGGATTATGGCCGGTAGTGACACTGCAGGTGCACACTAGTAGATAGCTAGTGGTAGCAGCAGCAGTGGCACTAGTCGTCGTCTCGTCCCGGCCGGCCTCGTCGTCAGAGATCGGTTAAGTTCACGGGCCGGGTCGCCGTCCGTCCCCACCGCGGCAGGAGGTACGGGGTGCAACTGCGAGGTGCACACGATCGGAACCGGATAGGTCGTCGTCGCCGGCAGCGAGATCTGATCTGATCCATCACCGATCGATCATACGTGCAGATCCAGCAGCAGGTAGCTGGAGAAGTGGAATTCAGGAGGAAGGTCGAGAGGATGATGCTGAAGGATCTGGCTGAAATTCAGCAGCAGCAGCTGCTCGCCGCCGCCGCCGCCGCGGAGGAGAACATGTCGAACCTGACGTCGGCCTCCGGCGACCAGGCCAGCGTCTCGTCCCACCCCGCCCCGCCGCCCGCCAAGAAGAAGCGCAGCCTCCCCGGCAACCCAGGTCGGTGAATTCTTCAACTGCTACGTATATACGATCTGCAGCTGCGATCGAATTGAATTCGGATGAACTAATAATTAACGATGAATAGATCCTGAGGCGGAGGTGATCGCGCTGTCGCCGCGGACGCTGATGGCGACGAACAGGTACGTGTGCGAGATCTGCGGGAAGGGGTTCCAGCGAGACCAGAACCTGCAGCTGCACCGGCGAGGGCACAACCTGCCGTGGAAGCTGAAGCAGCGGAACCCCAAGGAGGCGGTGAGGAAGAAGGTGTACGTGTGCCCGGAGGCCGGCTGCGTCCACCACGACCCGGCGCGGGCCCTCGGCGACCTCACCGGCATCAAGAAGCACTTCAGCCGCAAGCACGGCGAGAAGAAGTGGAAGTGCGACAAGTGCTCCAAGCGCTACGCCGTCCACTCCGACTGGAAGGCCCACTCCAAGGTCTGCGGCACCCGCGAGTACCGCTGCGACTGCGGCACCCTCTTCTCCCGGTGAGCCCGAGTCATCTTCTTCCTCCTCTTCATGTCCACCATGGCCATCGTCAGTCGTCACAGACTCCAGACACTGAGCTGAAGAGATGTCTGTAACTTGGTGCAGGCGAGATAGCTTCATCACTCACAGGGCGTTCTGCGACGCGCTGGCTGAGGAGAGCGCGAGGGCGGTGACGGCGGCGGCGGCGGTGGCTGGACAGCAGCACTCGGGACTTCTCTTCTCGCAAGGCGGCGGCGGCGGGGGGTTACAGCTGCCGGCTGTGCTTGATCACCCGGCGATGGCGATGGGCGGGCACGGGCTGATGCAAGAACTGTGCCTCAAGAGGGAGCAGCAGCAGCAGTTCGCGCCGTCGTGGCTCACGGCGCAGCAGCACCAGCAGCAGCAGCTGGAGGCGATGGCCGGCGCGGGCAGTCCGGTGGCGATGTACGGGGCGGCGAGGCTGGACCAGGAGTTCATCGGGAGCTCCACGCCGGAGAGAGGCACCGCGCATACGGCCGCCCTGAGCTTCGGGTTCTCGTCGACGTCATCCGCGCCGCCGCCCGCCGCCTCCACAGCGCACATGTCCGCCACCGCGCTGCTGCAGAAGGCGGCGCAGATGGGCGCGACGCTAAGCCGGCCGTCGAGCCAGGGCCAGATGGCGGCAGCGAGCACGCACAACAGCACAAGCGCCACCACCAATGCTCCTCCTCCTCCTGCTCCTACCAGCAACGTGACGAGCACTTGCGTCGGCGCCGGCGGCTACGGGCTCGCATTCGAGGCGTCTCACTTCATCAGAGCAGATGACAGGGCCAGGCCCGATCGTGACACCGGCAATGGCGGCGGTGGCGGCGCCGGAGCCGGCAACGACGGCCTCACCAGGGACTTCTTGGGGCTTAGAGCCTTCTCCCACGGCGACATAATGAGCATGGCCGGGTTCGATCCCTGCATGTCGACGACGTCGGCCTCGTCGGCGGCGTACGAGCAAGGCCACCACCACAGCAGCAAGCCATGGCATAGCTAGCAACCCCAGCAACTACCTCGGCCGCCATGAATGAAGTGAATCATGCATGCAGCAAATCCATCGATCTAATTTTGTTCGTGGGCTACTCATCGATCGTTGACAAGAAGCACCTATTGATCATGTCAAGATTCATAGCTGGGTAAGTGAGTCCAATTTATTTACCCAGCTAGTTCTTTTGATGTTCCAAACCGAGGTTTAATAATTTGATTTTCTTTTGGGAGGGGTATGGGCTGTTCAATTCATATATATGGAACTTTCAAATTATATATTGTTCATGCTAGCTATATGTCATAGTTAATTCATCTTCCTACTGTAATAATAAAGTTTTTAGCCATTCAGCTCATACAGCTGTGTAGTGCTACTGCTATTAGAGCTACATTTGTAATCAGTTGTTCCCATTAATCAATCCCTTGGCTAGTTCTTGAATAATGGATTAGCATGCATCTGGAGCTGCCACATTGGTGGAATGGTGGTACACTTAAGTAATTAGTAACTTATCTGGGAAAATAAATGGTGTATGATATTGAAGAAAAATTTTCAAAATCCGTGTTTAATTATCGGCTAAGGTTTTTTTTTTCGTATATATGTTATGCACATGCTGTTGCCTGTATATATACTTGAGGTGTAACCGGAGAGGTTTCCTTCGACTCTTGACAAACTGAATTACATGTATGCTTTGTTCTGCTAGAATGTATGATCCAAGTCAAATTTTGTGAAACATTTTTTAGAAGAAAAACATTGATATAGTGCTTCAGAAAGACATAGTCTTAATTCGTGAACTTTAATCGATGCAGCAGTGTAAGGCTGTAAGCTGAGATCGAATTACTGTCATCATAGTTACTGAAACCGTCTTTAAATAAAACGTTGACAAGGAAATAACACTATACAGTACTCACAGCTGTAATCTAGTAAACTGCTTGACAGTATTACAACCAGATATTGCTCTTCTTTTTTTCCTCGCAAAAAAGATATTGCTCTTTTTATTCAGCAAAACATTTTGGTTAGCACAAATAATAAAACAGCTTCAAATAGCAATTGTAATAAGTACATCAATTGATGGACATACATTAGGCATGTTAGTTAATTGTGACAAGAGTAAACCTTATTTTTATTCCCCTGCCAGAACCATTGCATATTCTCTCCACACAGTTCTTAATATTGTACCCTACAGTTACTACTAGTATTAGATTAGGCATTTAACAACATGTATAGGCAGAATGTCAGATAAAGTTGCTACTTTTCTTCAGCTCCAGAGTCATGGGCTCATATAGCTATAGCTTCATGGCAGATAAAAACTGTTTCTTTAATTGAATACAAATATTTCATCTAGGTACAACTGTACAATGAATGGGCATTACTTGTGTACTCCCTTTGTCTTATAATCTAAGTGATTATGTCATTTTTTTGCAAAAATTAAAAAAATATCAAAATAACAAATCATGGTATAAATGTTGATAGTTGGGATAATAAACTAGTAAAAAAAGTAGTAAGTAAGTAATAAACCAGTATAAAAGTTGATAAGTGGAGGATAATTAGTACAAAAGTTGATAGGTGAGAATTAAAGTATTGCCTTAGGATCACAAAAGCTGTTATATTTGGGGACAAGTTAATCTCTTGTATTATGGGACGGAGCGAGTGTATTGGGTACTCCATCTGTTTCAAATTATTTGTCGTTCTAGTTTTATCCTAAATTAAATATGTGTATCTTCGACCATCAATTTCTAAAAAATTATATAGTTTAACATCATAATATTTATATTTTTAGATTTACCATGAAAAATGCACCCATAGTTTGCAATTCTCATATTATTAAACTATATATATTTCTAAAAATTAATGATCAAAGATAAAAATATTTGACTTAGGACAAATCTAAAACAACGAATCTAAATAGAGTCAGCTACACCTTACACTTTTCTCTCACGACAGAATAATCAAGATATTCTATAGAATGTCCTACTAGTACATCTTAATTTGCTGGAAAGTGAATAGTATAGTGTACTATACACTGCATCTTTAGTTACACAGTTTTAGGCCTTTCAATGCTAAGTATATGCAGAAGAGACCATAACTTCATTGCAATAAAACATAATAGAAGAGTGTGTGTGTGTGTGTGTGTGTGTATATATATATATATATATATATATATATATATATATATATATATATATATATATATATATATATATATATATAAAAGTTTTTTGCAAAATAAAGTTATTTGTTTCTGTTATCTGTTTCCTTTTTGCTGATAGATCATCATTTAGTTCACACGTATACCACCATTAATATCAAAAAATCAAAGATGAAGAGATGTATAGAAATACTAGCTGGCTGTAGGTAAAATAACTTGGCGTTTTTGCCGCTTCTCCTTTTGCTTTGGTAGTTTCTATGGCATCATCATTGATCACAGACGACACAGAGAGAGCTCCAGCAAGCCAGCCATTTCTTTCCTTTTGGCCATGCCTTGGTGATCCCAAATGCTTGTATCTCTCCCTTGTCTTGTTCCAGGGAATCCTCATGATTTCATGGCATGGCAGCAGACACATTTTGCATCCCAGGAACAAACTCTGAATATATTCAAACCACACCATCATTCAGATCAAGCTTGATACTCCTACGTTATAGTAGTAGCAGCAGCAGCAACAGCTGCCCACCATTTTTGTGTTAATTACTTTAAAACCTCTCCCTTAAACATAGCATATCTAGTTACCTACTCTATTATATTGAAGAGGAAATGATCAATGTGCATCCCTTGAAGCAGACAACAAGCTAGTACTAGTATAGAGCAGGTTGCTCTTCAGAAGGAAGAATAGAGAGATATTAGAGCAGTTTTTTCTTCTCAAATAATGTAGTACTTCCATCTCAAAATAATAAAAACTAGTATTTGATATGACATATACTAGTACTATGAATCTTTAGACAGACATTACGAATATAAAAAAGAACCTGTCTATATTCGTAATATTAGAATGTGCTACATTCATTCAGTATTAGACTTTACTATTATTTTGAGACTTAAGAGTAGTACTCTTAGCAAGTTAGCCGAAAATTGCTTGTGCAGTGAGTGGCCCTGCAGTGTCCGGCAAGATCGGCACTACTGCTCACATGTGAGCTAGTGACCATCACCATTCACCATGGATGGGGTACTGCTGCTGCTGCCTCTCTGAGCTGCTGATCAAAAGAAAGAAGAAGAAGAAAAATATAAAAGAGAGCAGGAAAATACTACATGTAGTCCTAGTGAGCTAGGCAGGGTTGCAGGTTTGGAATTGTGCATGGACAAGTGCAACCTACTTTGTCACCAAATATTCTCACGCATCAAAGTCAGGGGTTGCCGCCAAGCGCTAGCGGACAAGCCCCTCGTCACGTGTCCCTTTCCCAGTAAGAGAGTACTCTACTCCTACTTGTGTGCGCATGCAGCATCACAGAGGAGAGAGAAAACCATAAAGAGGGCAGAGTCAGAGAGAGAGAGAGCTGTGTGTAGTGTGAGTGTGTGCTGGGTTACCTGGTTGTATCTTCGTTTCAAAATAGATTGTTTTTACAGATTAAAAATTTTATTCTAAAATAATTATCGCTCTCGAGTACTTCCTCTGTTCAAAAATATAAAAAATTTTAGGTTATTTAAATGGATATTAATATTAAGAAAAAAAGACTTAGTACCCCTTAATAAATATATAAATATGGAATAAATGAAGGTGGAAAGATAGTTGGGTTAAGAAAAAAATAAATTTAAATAAGAAGTGATTGATGGCACAAGTAGTGTTGTGAATAGTATTAAAAATCCTTATACTGTAAAACAAGATTTGAATGATAGAAATACTTATATTTTAGAACAGAGTGAGTACTACTTGTTCCATCGATTATTTTATATTTAAAATTTTCGTTCTATTCGTAACCATCCTCCCACTTCAACTATACATCATTTAATAAAGAATATTATATTTTTTCTTTTTAAATTTTAATCTATAGTAAATAACATACGGAAGAAGTAATTGAGTTCAGAGGCTTCAGGGTCATCAGGCTTGGAGGGGACGGAGACCATGCGTGCACGCAGCAAGCTGCTGCTGCTACTCATGACATTGCTTGCTTGTTTGATCATGGAGTGTGTATCGATTGGGGACTCGTGCATGCAGATGGAGACGACGAGAGAGATGGTCCTGGTAGCTTGTAGCAATACTGCATGCGATGCGAGGAGAAAAAAGTTACAGTAAATGGCGGCCATCGCGATCGAGGCCTAGAGCTGCTAGTAGCTTGCTTGTGTAGTTCCACCACCCAGCCTTCGGCTTGCCCCACGCTTTCCCTCTCTCTCCCCCCGCCATGCATCTCAGTCCCTAATACTTGCTCCGTTTACAAATATAAAATATATTAGATTTTTACATAGCCTTTAATATTATATTTTAATTATTAATTTTTTTATAATATATTATTAATAATCATAAAATTAATATCGTATGAAAATATTTTTAAATATAAATATAGCGATACTACATACATACATATATAACACTAAGCATATATATTTTTAGTTTAATTATTAGTCAAAATTATTAAATATTGATTTTTTCGAAAATAAAGATGTCTTTTTTAAACCGAAGAGTATATGGCTGTGCTGCAATGCATGCCTCTTCATCTATACATGCATGATGGATGGATGCATGGTGATGATGGGGAGACAGGTCAAGGAGGGAGAAAGCCGAAACTTTTGTTGCCCGTTGACATGGGAGCCCCGAGGCAAGCTTGGAGGACTAGTCCGTAGCAACAGATGTTGCTTTCTCTCTCTCTCTCTGTGCTAAGGACTGAAAAGATGTGCATGCGTTTACCTCTAATAACCCCCCTCTCTCTCTCTACTGCATGCTTATTGGTAATAGGATTGCTAGTAGTAGTTTTACCTTTTCTTTTCCAGATGACTACTCATGCATGGTTGCTACTAGTAGTTCTCCAGTTCTTCTAGTGGTTGGGATTTGTGTTTACAACTGTAGATTATGACATATGGCTGACCGTCTTGTCGCCTTGCCTCAACATGTTGTAGTCTGTTGTCAAAGAACAATATTATATTATGGTTTTTTAATAGAGACAGCTATAAAGTTATTTTTATCTTTTCCTCGTCTACAGGCTGTTGACGAGCTTTTAGGCCGCCATGTGGGCCATCAGGCCGCTATGTGGGCTGGGCTCTTGATGAGCCTTTCGGCCTTTTTGGCAGTTCTGCCTCTAGCCGAGACAGGCACATCGGAGCCTCCCTTACTGGGTCGTCTCTTTGGCCTTTCTGGGTCTCTCGCCTGCAATTTCAGTACTTTACGCTTGCGCCCTTTGTCTTCGCCAGACGTGCCGTGTCCTTTGCCCTCGGGTTAGACCCTTCGCCCATATATCTTCGGTCTTAGGCTGTCGAAAGGGCTTTGTTTGGTGACTTCGGTCTTAAGCATTCAAAATGGTTCGAACAGGCTACGGCCAGCCTGTCTCTAATATAGTCGTATCAAGAGTGCTCAAGTAGGCCTTATAGGTGAGACCATAAGCATTTATCTCTAGCTATTTTATTTTATGCAATAATTAAGTCTTGAAGTGGCCTTGGATCCATTAAAGAATAAAAAGAATATGTTGGATAGCTCATATCCATAGAAAAAGAGAGAGTGAGAAAGAGAAGAGAGAGATTATTATTTTATTTCTTATGGGCTACATATATGTATATGGTAGGTCAATTTACTGACTACTACCTAGAATACAAGCATAATATATAAGGACAATTTTATGTTATCGTAAGGACTATTTTTATATACATTGTGGATGACTTAATGCGTGTTTTACCTTTTCTTGATTGGATCAGACAGAGAGTATGCAACATGTTTAATTTCATGGCAACTTTTGTTTCATGTAATATAGTGTAATACTATCTGCTAGACAACACTGGGCACTGTACAAAAACAGCTTAATTAGCCGTTGTTCATTTTATGAAAACTATCCATTTTTTTTAATAATCAAAATGATCCATACGTCACGTTGGACTTTTCACTACCAGAATTTGCACACCTGCGCGGTTAATTATTACTTACACTACATTTGGTCATGCTGTGAAGGTTTTGCTTTGTTTTCCGAAAGCACGAGCTCTGATCGGACATTAAGTCTACACGCAAGCAGCAGGTGTGGTGAGGTGAGCTCACCTGTTAAAAGCTGTAGTAGTAGTCACCACTCACAAGCAGCAACAGAAGTGAAAAAATGGGCCATAATAATCAGGCTATCGCCACCTAATTCAATTGCACATCATTTTATAAATTATCGGACGAACAACGGAGCTAGAGATGATGCTAGGAAGGCGGAAATGCAAGGCTAGCTACCATTTCCACGGTGAGTTGCTCGCTGGGGATGATGTCGCCGCCGGCGCCGGAGCTCGCGACCTTTAGGGACTCACCGGCGGGCGGCGAGTGGCTGGAGGCTGCTTAGATGGGCTCTTCCTTTATCGACGGCGAGGAGGCCCATTGGTGCCGGCGGGTGAGCGGTGGAAACAGGAGGTGCAAAATCACCGGATCACCCACGAAAAATCAGATAAACGGCCCAATTATCTACTACTAAATTGGGCCTAATTTTGACGCCCGGATCGACGAGATACAAGGCCAAAACCGGCCCAACATTTCGGTTGTGCGGCTCAAGCCGACGCCGCCGGCCGGAGGAGCTCCGGCGAGGGCACGGCCAGCGACCTCCCGCCGCTCCGCGTTCCCGGCGGCCCGGTCCCCATATCTTCCCCTTCTCAACAAATGCTCGATGAAACGAAACCAAAATGCAACCGAGATGGAGTATTCAGGAAGGGGAGGAGCTCGCTGGCTCAGAAGAACTCCGGGAGAGGAGAAACCAGCGCCGCCCTCGCCGGCGCACTCTGCTCGGTGGTGCTCGCCCTCCCGCTCGGCTCGCCGCCGGCGCTCGGACGGCGTCACATCGATCTGGCATGGCCCAGGTGAGATCTCTCATCCTCTCCCAATTCCCAAACAAGTATAGTGTGGTTAGAGCAAGCGGTCCAGTCCAAGGGAAAGCCGTCGATCACCATGGAGTGATTTGCGTATGCCTCCGCGACGGAAACGTTGCCATCGCCGTCGGCAGGAGGAGATCGAGAAGTGAACCAAGGGCTAAAATGCAAAATCCAGGATCGCTATTATTGATAGTGATCCAAACTAGGTAGCACAATGATTGCTCCGGCCCAAATAATCTTCTCCCACTAGATCTAGGCCCATTACGGCCCAATATAGCGGCCTTAGGTCTAAGGCCCAAGTCAGCCTTTGCTGGCTTGCTGCTCTTCCTTGGAGGATAAAGCGGTTCAACTTGGTGGCGCCGGCCGAGCTCCGGCGAGCCGTCGGCGAGGGCGCCGCCGACAACCACGCCACCCTAGTGACCTTCTCGCTGCCGGATTCAATGGCTACCCCAGGAGCACCACCAACACGTAGGCTTAATCTTTGTCTGAGCCGTTTTTTATTCAGCCATTGTGTTTGTGTTTGTGTTTTTCAGAAGGAAAATTCTCAGGTTTTGATCCTCAAAAGAACTTAAGATTCTTATCCATCTTCAGGTCCGTGTGAGGACTATGGAAACATGATTTAGCTTTTTTAATAATAGAATGATAGCAATTTGGCACCACACAACAGAAGATGTATATCTGGTAAGTGGAATAAAAGGGTAGGAAGATAGCACAATCGTGCTGAAACTTTTGATCCCCAACTGCAAGAAAAAAGACCTGATAAAGTTGCTTTGTCTCTGCATAGAAGTTTGTGGTGAGCAGAGTACTTATGCCATATTCTCAAGAAAGCATATCAACTCTCACAAGTTGCCGATGCCACAGAACAGAAGCAAACTGTGTCTGAATTGCATGGCAGTTTCTTCTGAAACAAGTGGAATCAACCAGAAGCTGCAACTAGCCAGAACCAAGAGGCTATCATCCTCATTCCAACAAATGCTAGTTTCAAAAAGAGCTGACAACTGCATTTCTAAATGTAGTCTGAATTTATACATCTACAGTTCCTACCAAACAAATAATCAAAACTCTGAACAAACAAATAAACAAAACGAGAACAAATGAACTCAAACTGACAACTGAAAAGGAGACAACATCACAAATCCAAATGCAGGCGTACCCTTGTATGGCCATGTAGCACTATCTATTGTATTGATCCAGATGTGGAACCAAATCTGAGCACATCTTATTGAAAGCCTCTAATAGTCCACAGCTCAAGCCCTGCACTGCTACTATCCTGAACTATACAGCCTCTTATCTCCACATGAGTAATGTACAGAAACTAGGCCTGAAAACTCTCTATTTCCATTCAACCAGATATTTATCCTGTTAAGATTGAAAAGGGAACGGAAAAAAAAACCTCACCTATTACTACACTGCGAGCGCGTCTCAAAATCTGGTGAGGCACCATGCTCACTCATACTACCCCTTGATAGGCTTCGCAATCTCTGCCAGAACTTTCTGTTCTTGCCTGTCATCAGTGGGCCTGAGCTGGACTGCTTTCGGAAAGAACCTGAATCTGCAGCCGGAGTAAAGACAGGAGTTGAGCCAAACATCTCAGAGAGTAGCACCCTCTCAGCTTCCATGCCAGTTACATCATAGACTGCTGTAGCTTGTGCCGCCAATTCCTGGCTGAAACTTCCTGATCCAAGGCCCTCATCACCGTCGCTGCAAACAAGTTTTAAGGCCTGGACTACTTCGCCCATGCTTGGGCGATGCGCAACCTCAGGTTGTACACACATTGATGCGATGGCAGCTGCTTTTGCCACATTGTCCAGGGAAACGTCAGGGCCAAGAAGCGGATCAACAGCTTGACGTAAACTTACCACATTAGTCAGAAGAGGGCGAGCCCATGAAACCAGGTTTTCTTGCCCTGCAGGCCTAGACATGTCCACTGGCTTTCTACCAGTGAGGAGCTCAAGCAACACAACTCCGTAGCTGTACACATCACTCTTGACAAGGAGATGTCCTGTCATGGCATACTCCGGTGCAACATAGCTGAGAAGAAAGACATAATTATATTCTGTCGGAAAAAAAATCAAGATTCCATCAAAACAGAGAGAGATGAGGGATATGATTCATACCCAAATGTTCCCATGACACGAGTGGAGATGTGCTGATTCCCCTCCCCCCTTGCAGTCCTGGCCAGTCCGAAATCAGACACTTTGGGTGTGAAATCATGCTCTAAAAGGATGTTGCTTGACTTAAAATCTCGATGAATCACACAAGGGCTTGAATCTTCATGTAGATAGGCAAGAGCCCGTGCGGCCCCCAAGGCTATCTTCATGCGGGCATTCCAATCAAGTGGTGCTGTCTCACGATCTGCTCCTACAATAGGTCGAAGGCAGTTTTTTCAATCAATTGCTACAACTTTCAGGCTGATGGACTTAATTCTTCAAGTACTTACCATGAAGATGGGACTCTACACTGCCATTTGGAATAAGTTCATATACCAGACATCTTGCATTCTCCTCTACACATATGCCTAACAACTTGACCAAATTTCGGTGATGCAAGCGTCCCAGCATCTCGACCTCAGCCAAGAACTCTCTCTCACCTTGGCCATCGTACCTCTTCAGAACCTTTACTGCAACCCTGGTTCCATCTTCAAGCATTCCCTGGTAGACACATCCGAAGCCACCCTCTCCAAGTACTGTTGAATCATCAAAGCTGTTTGTGGCCTTCTCAATCTCAGCAAATTTGAATGTCTTTGCCTGTCCGGCATATGTTGCGATGCTTGAGCCCAGCGAACCTGATGGACCTGATGGTGAACAAGCTAACAGTGTTTGACCTGTTCCTGCAACAATTCAAGATGTTTCAGGAGGGAAAATAGTAATGTGACAGGGAAATGATACGAGAAATGGAAATTATAGAAAAGGCATTATCTGAAAAGTCATTGCAACTTGCAAGGACTGTTCATCAGCATTTCAAATAAGCATTTTTTGTCCCCAGGCATATGCTTGAACTTTTTAAACCTAATAAGCCCATAATTATAGCTCTATGCTAGAAGGGAGCATCTGATTCCAGTGGCATTTGCTAAACCTAGATCAGTTAAAGATGAAACCAGGACTTTGATTGCCCATTTAAAGGCACTACCTATTGAACAGCTAGAAAAAACAGAGAAAAGTATGAGGTCCCAATGTTGACTGAAAAGGCACACTAATGTTGTTCTGCTGTCAGTCAAACCACTAAACAGCATTGCAGTACCCGTGTTCAGAAAATATGCTGGATGAGTACACATACCAGATGATCTGGAAAATTTTGGAAGTGCGCTATGCGGAAATCTTTGAGCCAAGCCATCTGAACCCCTGAATCTGATTATCAGCAACCATGCAGCTAGAGTGCAAACAATCAATGCTATAACAGTAGACAAGATAGCAATAGCAATTAGGCTGCCATTGATTCTTTTCTTTGGCCTGCTTACATCAACCCCGAGAGGCTTCATTGCCCTTGCATTTCTGTTGTTTCCAAATGCCCCATCACCAACACTTTCTGGTGCTGAAGGTGGAGAAGGAGGAAGCCCTGCACAAAATCCATATCTTTGGTGAAAACTTGTGGCGCAGAAGTTCAACATGTTCAACAATGAGAAAGAGCAAGATGGGTTAAGTTATTGTCTCATTGTCTGACACTGCTCACTGTTGTTCATGAGATCATCCAATGTCTATAATAAATTAACAGCAGTTGGTGGCATTGACCAGTGACAAAATAACCAAATAGAAAAGGCAAGTCAAAAGCACAAGCAAGAATGCACACCTGGATATACAACATACAGAATCTCATAGTCCCCAAAAACTGATGGTTTTAGGGAATTTTTTTTGCTCCATAAGTTTTCAAACGTTGTAAAAGCAGTAGCATTGTCAAACTTCACTTGCATTGGTACCAGGTCAACAAGAACAACTGTCTTGTCAGGCTGATCACCAGCCACATTTGCACCCATCACACGAACCTGGCTCTGTGCCATATTTACCCCAGATGACACTTCTTCTGCAAAATCAGAGACCAACGGAAAGAATGCATACAGATCAACATTTAAACGGATTCCAACTTTGATTGGTAGAACACAAACACATGGAGCTCCCGCAGGTGGATCTGTTAGAGGCTCTGGGCATGCTAATGAATTGCAATCTGCATTTATAAGGCTCATTAGATAAGCAAACAATAATAGGACACCATGTAGAGATATTAGATCCGTCTATAAATCTTGAAAGGACATAGGTATGTGAACGCATAAATAAAAGCAAGTACCTAGATTAGGTGGTGGTGGAGGTAATGCCCAAATAGGATGGGCTGATGGTGCTTTCGGCCCTGCTTGGGGAGGGATTGGTGGCAGAGTAGGAGAAATATGAGGCCCTGTTAAAGGCAGCAGTTTTTTAAAATTCATCAGACAAAAGAAACATGAATATTGAACAGGGAGAGATAAAGGCTTTGAGAGTACTTTTGTTTGAATGAGTGGGAGTCCTTGATGACACCGGTGCAGAAGACGGAGAATATGCAGGGAAGTTCGTATGGCCTGGGCAGGAGAATAATTGAAGTTGTTAGTGCTATGAAATGAATGGACCCATTTGGAATGGAATATTTTCCTTTTTCCATGGGTACTCATAGGATAAGAACTAATTCTAGTGAAATCCATACTATTAGGACATTAAATATGTTTACACAGAAACGGCCTATCAAACATGTTCAGACAGCAGTGGCCTACATTACCTCGAAACATAGGTGGAGGTGCATGGTGCTTTTGCCTTTTAGCCCCAGCCTGCCTTGGAGCTCGTGAGACCTCAGGACCTATAATCCAGAACTTTTGAGAATCTAAATGCCCCAATATAGACAATAAATAGGTTGTTGGAAGAAGTATATTGTCAAACCTTGAGCATGAGATGGTGGATATGATGGGGCAAATGGGATGGTTTTCTCCTTTCTTTGGTACCCCAATCCGACCATGATATCTACTAGAAGTTGCTGGTTTAGGAGCACCTACTGTTGATGGGGGTTGGACATGTGAAACTGATGATCCATTCTTTGGGATTGCAGGCATATTTGTGTTCTGGGGCAAAGGAGTTGCTGCAGGAGCTGATCCTGAGATGAGGAATTTTGATATTCAAGTTACATTGCCATATGCAAGCTGCTAAGTTGTCATATGCAAGCTACCATGGCCCAGCCGCCCAAAGAAGTTTTCTGAGATTACCTCTAATTGGTGATTTGTGAGCTGTGCCAGTTTGACTACTGGATTCCTTTGGCGGCAGTGCGCGTGGAATATGATTGTTCTTGTGGGGAGGCAATGTATTTGCTGGGGGCACTGAGTTTCCTAAATATTTAAAAACAAAAACCTCCAAAAATTTAGAACAAAAGCGACTTAAGAAGCATCATCAGATCAATAGGATTGGATATGTTTATGACTTCATTCTCACCATTGCTATGGTCACTACTTGGAGCCAATGCTTGCTGATGTGGTGCTTGTGCAATAATAGGTGGTGCAACTGGGGGTTTTACACGTTCTCGCGGAACTCCTATTGAACAAATGGAAAAAGGTAAGCATACGCAAACTGATTAATTTGTCGACTTCAAAGCAAATAGTTTAGTAGTTTACCTGAAGTGGAAGGAGGAATGGCAGGTAAGCTTCTTTGAGGTGGTGGATATAGAGGGACGTCATTCCCTAGAGGGGGAAATGCATCAGGTGAATATTTGCATATTGTAATGAACTTTTTGGACATGACATGAAGAAGTCCAGGAACTTAAGGTTTCGAATTGCCACTATCAGAATATATACCTTCCGCTCTCAAAAAAAGAAGAAAGAATATATACCTGATCCAATTGGTCTGCTTGGTGGATTGTTCACAGAGGGAGGTAGCGCTATTGGTAGATTAGGCTTCCTGGCCACAGATGGAGCAGGAGCCTGAACAGAAGGTAGCAATGCAGGTGTCCCAGGAAGTACTGGTGCAGGATTTTCAACTGAAGCTTGCGGGGAGCTACTGGCGCACATGAGTTGGAGCAGGAGCGTAAGCTCAACTTGAGGAGGTGCATTATAATTCTACAAAAGATATAGCCAGTGATACCCTCATTTGGGTTGATATGTCATAATCTAACTGCGGACGAACTACCTTTAGGGGGTGTTACTGGAGGAGGTGCATTTTGTGGTTGAGTGGAAACAACAGGGCTGACAGCGCCCTTCGCCGCAGGAGGACTTGCTGATGGAGCGGAGGGTGCTGAAACAAAGCAATGTAAGGCTATTGTCAATGCTGGTTATGATCTGAGAGCCATAATGCCACACCATACTACAAATTCAGAGCAACCTGTTGGAAGAGTTACAGGGCCGAGGGCGACTGTAGGTTCAGGAGGACTAGAAGCTTGTTCTTGAGCAGCTGGCGCGTTAGCGAACGCAGGAGAAGGACCCAGAACAGTACCTGCAATGGAGTAAAGAACACAACAGGGTCATGGAATGTGCCACAAGTACGTACACTGATCTGCAACTGCTAAGCTCAGAATTGCACAAGTTGGCAACCACTCTGTGACTGTGGATTAGTACTACAGGCAAATTGTCCGTGTTCTTGACTTCTTTCACCATATGAAATTAGCAAACTAAGAAAACAAGAGCAATGGTGATGCAAGTGTACGGCACCAAAATTTTCAGGGAAAAAAGGTATTCAAGGGAAAAGGTAACATTGAGCGATGCCAAGAATTTGCTAGTAAACAAGCAAATAGATGGAAAATCATGCACATGTGATGGAATTAAAGTTTAGCACGAGATGCCTAGCACAAAGCCAACCAGATATGCCAAGCCACCGATATTGCATCATCCCTCTTAACGAGAAGCCCATTTAATCCTAATAAACTTCGCAACATCCTCTCCTAAATTTGCTCAAATTTTGAAGTAGGAACAGAAAATTGCGTTTGTCCCATTCACAGATCAACAGGTGCATCACAGAATCCATGAATTTTCCTAACAACTCACACAACATTCTCCTAAAAATTCTCCTAACAGATCACACAGCATTCTCAATTGGCACAGAAGAAAACATGGAGAAACTACCAAATCTCCAGATTACTGGACCAGCATCCACAACTCAGTCGTATGACCTGAAGATTACCTTGACACTGTCCCAACAAAACCTGAAGAAAGAACAACTGAAAACCTCGGCAAATGCCTGGAGCTCGTCTCACCTTTGGATCCAAGAACCGAAGCAAGAAGAAGCACCGTGCAAGCAAGAGACCGCATCTTGCCCACCATTGCTTCACACGCTCATAGCAAGACCAAACGCACCAGAAACAGCAGCAGCAGCAGCAGTCGCCAAATGCGATTCACAGATCACAACCATCTCGGCTGGCGCGCGGCGCCGCTCCTCCTCCCGCACCCGCAAGAATCCGCCCCTAAACCGCAGGAAAACGACGCAGCCTGACCGCCATTTTGGCAGCACGCCATGAGCAAGCACACGCCCATGTGGGGAGAAGAGGGGAGAGGAGGCGGCTACCTCAGTGGGGGAGGAGGCAGAAGAGGGGTACCCTGCCCACCCAGCCACCCCAGGAGAGAGGCCAAGCTACTAGTACTAGTACTACTACCACTAGTGGTTAGAAAGCCAGAAAGGGGTAGTGGACTAGTGGTAGCTAGGAATAAATTAGAGAGAAAAATTAGCAACAGAAGTGGAGATTAAAAGAAAAGGAGAGAACTTTGGCTCAAGATGCAAGAACCAGTACAGTAAACATTCCTTGCTTGCTTCTGCCCCTGCACTCCTCCTCACCTCCACTACTATCCAGATCATAAGCTGTGAAGAACTAACCTATTAATCTCACACAAACACGAGATGGAAGGACATGGGAAAGAACAAAGAAGGAATCTTTGGTTGGGTTAAGTAAACTATTGACCCAAAACCCCTCAAAGATGCAATCTTTGGGCAAGATTAATCTCCAGGGATAACGCCAACACGACGCAAACTAGTTATATCAGTCTGTCCGTCCCTCTCGCTGTAGATTCTTGGTCTGTGTGGGGGCTATTTGTGTTGTCCCTGCTCCTGCATCGACAGCCTGGTCCCGTCTCGCTGATTAGCTCGACGCATTACTTTATTTACTGCTGCGAAATCGGTGGGTTGGATGGGATCGGAGTATGCATAGCAGCAGCAGCAGCTGCACGAACCCTAGAAATCTCTCTCCACCTTTGTCGGTTGATCACGAGGGCGCGTCACTCACCGATCACCACCCACGCACGCACGGCGGCCGCGGCGTAAATGACATCGGATTCTTGCATTCTGCATGTGTTGTGTGTGATATACTGTTACGCACGCATCATCTCATCCCCATTGCATTCGAATTTGCAAATGTGATGAGGTTATCTGAATCTGAATCCATCCTGACAGGCAATCTGTCTGTCCCGCGGCTTGCAATCTGCTCAGTTTGCGTTTGGTTTTGGGAGTCGAGGTTGTAGCGTCGCCATCAGTGAATGAGACCACTAGCTAGCAGCCTTGCATTGCATTGCAGCTCAGCTCAGCCTGCTCATCCTCTGCTGTATCTGAGCTCTGCTCATGTATGTACACGCACAAAAAAAAAAAGGAATCTTGGCAATCACAAACAACCTATTACTAGCTAATCACGGGCTGTTCATGGTGTTCTTGCGATAATAATTGGTTAAGTGAAGAAAAAGAACAGCATTAACAGCGATAGTTGATTAGTTTACTCAGGTAAATCAGCAGCTGTTATCATCATGCTTGAGCTGCTCGTGATCACGGAACAGACAAGCGAGCCATGGTCGGCCAAGGCCCTTCCAAGAACCAGATTACGAAAACCGACAGTCCAAATAGGTTGCACCCGTGGGAGACTGTCAGATCCTCCAGTTAGTTAATTAATTACAGAAAAAATTATATGCAACTTGGAATACAAATAGTAGATTACCCCCGGAGCTTAATTGTCTTTCACTTCATGCTTGACCAGTTTCTTCAAGCAAGCAAGCATGCATGCAACATTGCAACCACACTAAACACCAGATCATCATCTTATCTGTCTTTCTATCCATGCAACTCGATCAATTCATCAGCAAGCAACAGCAACATAGGAAATGCAGCCGTGTCATCTAACTATAAAAACAGTGCTACATTTCAATCTGTGAGAACTACAAAGATGATAGCTTCTAGAGCAGAAGCATATACGCAACAACCAAAAACGAGTAGGGAGTTTGGACGTATGTATCAACCTGAAAACTGAAGTAAACCTTTTCTCTTTCTTTCTTTCTTTGCAACGCATCAAGACATCAAATGTTACATCAACCTATATACACACAGATTTAAATTACTTATGGCACACAACAAATGGATCGATCCAGAAAAGGAATGATGTGTGTGCATACGCATGTCTCGATGTGTCGTGGTCGCTTGAGCTACTACTCGATCTGCTCTCATGCTTTCGCTTTTGGGATCGGATGGCATTTGTTCCTGAGATTGCGTGACATGCAAAGCTGAAAGTTACCGGCTCTCGCCACCTTTGCTTGCCAAGTTGCCATTCATCCACGTGACCACGTGGTGATCCTACGTGGACACATATGTGGACCACCCTTTTTTATTTCTTTTTATATTATGATTTTTTTTAAGAGCACATTAAAGATCTGTATATCATTTACATGCATGCTAATAACAAATGATAATATAGCTTAGTATTTCCCTCAAAAGATTCTGCGAATTAAAGGCAGCAACGGAGCCAGTCCCCAGGAGCTCTGCCACAGGCATCTCCATTGTTGATTAGCAAAAACACTTGTAAAATGTTGACGACTGAGAAATACTATTTGTCGTCTAGACTCAATGGCTTCGTTGGCTCTGCCACTAGTTAAGAAGTTTTTTATCATGCTCTCTATTGGTAGTAGAATCGATATAGACTATTTATATTTTTTAATCTAATGGATTATATATATTTTTACTATCACCTTAACTACTTGTAGTAGAATAAATTTTCTAGTGATAGTAGAATTCGTATATGAATGATTAAGATTATTTCTATCGATAAAATACTGGTAATAGAATACTAATCAGTAAAGAGCACTGTAAAGTTACTCACTAGTTAAAGGCTTCTTCAAAATACGGGAAATTTTACCGATTATTTCAGAGAGTATGAAAGGGACATCTTAAAAACCCATCATTAGATCCTTCAAATTAGTCTGTTCCAATGACTAGGTAATGCTAGATTGGAACACCAAGACCCAACTACTCTTCTTGTATTGTTCTTCAGCTGGAGGCAGAATAGGCAGGTCCAGGTGTCTGTGTGTAGTAACTTTATGATGCTCTCTACTGTTAGTATTCTACTATCAGTATTTCGGTAGAAGTGATTTTGACCATTGAAATATGAATTCTACTACCAGTAGAAAAATTATTCTACTATCAGTAATTAAGCTGGTAGTAGAAATGGATCTGATCCATTAGATTAAAAAATATAAAGGTAGTAGAAATGGATCTGATCTATTAGATTAAAAAATATAAATGGTCTAGATTGATTCTATTACCAGTAGAGAGTATTGTAGAACACCTCGTCTGTATGTGCAGTAAAGTGTCAGCAACCAACACAATTTTTCCAGGAACCAACACATTGTCCCCAGTTATGTTAATTCGTCGTCCCGGCCATCAAAATCACCATACCCATGCATGCCGGATGAAGTGGTAGGCTAGCTTAATCTGCACTGCGACACAAGGACGACGTTCTACCAGCTCAATACTCTCCAGATCAATCCAAATATCATCTAACTGTAGTCGGCAAGAAAGCCAAAGTGCCTGCAGGGCCGTCCGGATTAGTGATATCATGTGGTAGGGGCCAGGGTATAAAACTTGAAATTGGAATTTCTAGGCATTTTGAGATTTTTCATTCTGGAACTTCAAGTTTACGCGCGACAGCACAATATTTATTTGTCGTATTTTTTCAAAAGGAATCTATTTTGGCACATTTTCTAGAATTTCTCAAACCAAATTTGTTTTCCATATACCCGCTCGGAGTTGGTGGCTGCGGAGCAGCCGATCCGAGCAGGCCCATAAATTCATACAACAAAAGCATAAGCTGCTTAATAGGAGCAACAGAAACAAATTAAATTCCATGACTGAACTTAGAATTTACCAAATTTGTTGTCCTAATTGACTCTTGATCTGAGATTTGTTTGAATAGATTCTGTTCAAAATCTCTAAGATTCCGAAATTAAAAACCTGCACCTAGGAGCCAAGAATTAATGAAAGTGTCCGGCCTCCAGTTAGTTGGTCCAGCTCCTGTACTTTGTACCCCTCTCCTCACGCGCGTATAGATTACTCCTACACTAGTTGAGCCGTTGTATGTTGCTGTACGTATAAGTGGACCTGACAAAAATTAACAAGCCATCAATACAGTTGGGCTCACATGCTACTGTCTCTTTACAACCTTAGTACAAATCTATCTAGCCAATATCTGAATATATATATCTGAATATCTGATGGAAGCAAATGCCAAGGCACATATATATTCAGCCAGGACATGACAGCACAAATTCATTGCCGCTTAATTAGTACGTGGGGGCAAGCATGCAAAGCAAGTGGCGCCAAGTACGTGTGCTAATAACTAGGAGTATTAACTAGTTTTGCTTCTTGAGATCATCTCGGAGAGAAATGGATAATGCCCACTTAATTTGTGTTATTTCTGAAGCCAATCAGCTGATCAGCGTACTGCATGATCTACACATGCGCATAGTTAAGAAAACAGCGTAATGATTTGAGTTCATGTGGAATTAATTGATTAGATTCTGGACGATGGATGGGTTGGATTCGATCTATACCTGATAATGTGAGAAAAAAATTTAAAAATAATTTTTTTTTGAGTTTTGTAAATATATATCGATAAACGAAGATTAACAACATATACTGTATCATGGAGACGCGACACCACGCCGGTGCCGCGGTTTGTGGACGCGGGACCGCCGGTGCCGCGTCGCCATGACGCGACATCGAGCACACCCGCCACGCCCGTCGCGCGACACCGTATGGTGGCACGCCACTGTCGCGCGGGACCGAGCGGTCTGCCTTGCTGCTTGCTGCATTGCCGCTGCTTCTGCTTGCTGCATTGCTGCTGCTCTGCCTGCTTGCTTGCTGCGCCGGGGCGTGCATCTGTGCCGGTGCCGCACCGTGGGGGTGCGGTGCATATATATTTTTTCTACAACCCCTTTTCTGTGCCACACTGCCAACGAGCGGTACCACGGTCACCGCAGGCTGGCACGGGGCCGTACGACCGTTTCTGTCGTTCTTCTCTTAGCGTGTATATATTTGCAAAACACGAAAAAAAATAATATTTTTAAAATTTTTTTGATGATGTGATCGATTGCAACAGTGCAAGCATTTTACTACTGAACAAGATACTCCGGTACAGTGCCGATTTTAATCAATTTCATCAGTACTCCAGTGTTGATCTATCATCATGGATTACTAATTGTTTGTGCTGCACTGAAACCGTATCTAACTGTACTTGCAGTTCTTATTTCTCTGAACCCGATCTTGCCTTTTTTTTTTTTCTGAAACTGATCGAAATCTTTGCTATTTTCAACAAGAACAGCAACGTGCTAATATCACATCTCTCTTCATGACAAACCTAGAGGAACATGTATAAACTCGTAGCAAGTCATCCATAGTCTTTCGCCGTACCGAAAATTTGATCCGGACAGTTGCATGGTGCTGTAAAGTGGAAAAGCGCCGGCGTTGAGCTCAGCTGCATGTGGCAATCGATCGAGGCTCCACCACCCAAGCAAGCACAGGACAATGATGCTTTACTCTCCTCTTTCCTGTACTAACAACCACGAGCAAATTGATTATGTTATGGCAAAACTAGCACATGATCAGGCAATGGTGGGATTAATCAGAGCAGTAATTATGGCAAAACTAGCACACGATACATCACGAAAGAAAGGAGGATTTTTTTTATGTCACATACGTGAATGATGACTGCATTTTCGACACAATGTGAATGCATCTAACTGAACATATATTTTTCTTCAGAGCAATCATTCCGGAAAGATGTTGATGACCAATCCTGCATGCAGTAGTGCCTGTTTTAAGCTGAGCTCAACGTTGTAGTGGATAATGCAAACTTGCAAAGCAGCAGCAAGCCACACATCTCTCCTCCTCGTTGTTGACGACCATATGAGAAACAGATCTGAACTCTGAACTCTGTATTCTGAATTCTGAAATGGGAGCGGATAGGGCCAGTGGCCACCAGCAGCAGCAGCAGCAGCAAAAGCGACTGAATCCAACGAAGTTGCAGTGCAGCAGCGCAGGCGTTGCAGGCTCGCAACGCAACGCTGGCAGGAGCAGGCATGTGAGCGAGGCATGCACACACGTCGCTTTGCCTGAATCAATCAGCGCCCAAAGCTAGCAGCAGCCGGCAGCTGCAACTTTTCCTTTTTGCACTCGCAAAGAAACAAGCCATGGCGATCATTGCTCCGCTTTGCCATTGCCTCTCTACTGCCTACTACAGTTAGCTAGCTCCGCTGCCTTGCGTTGCAATTCTGTTTCTCACGAATCTCGGAAGCAGCAGCTAACTCTAGCAGATGGATGAATCATGAATGGATGGTCAATGATGCATCGGTTGAAACTGAATACAGATAGTGATCCTGAATCCATGGGGCCTGACCAGCAAGTCTCTGTTCTCATCCTTTTTGCAAGGCCCCGAAACGAAGAACTGAACAACAGTATGATGATTGAATCCCTTTTTCTGTTACAAAAAAAGTTTTCAGTAATCCCATTTTATCCTTAGCTTTTGCTCTTTTGCTGCACTGCTCACATAAGTCACATATGCTGAAGAACAGAGTCATCTTGGCTGAAGGCTGAAGACCTGAATGGATGAGAAATGGAGTTGCACCTTGCACGCACAAACTTCTATAAGGCTTCCATCTTTCTGGCACGACCACCACTCTTTTTTCTCCTTTTCTTTTTCTCTCTTTTCAAGCACAGCACCTTGATGATAACTGGGTCAGTTTTTCAATGAACAGTGAGTCAGTGAGCCAGCAAGCTGCACGCTGTTCTGACGCAGATCGAGTTCACTGATTCAGCTTTCAGTCTCCCGTGAGGTGTTGAAACGGAGAGAAATCGAATTTTTACTGTTACTAATTTATATTTTTTTTAATTTACAAAACTAATTTTCGATTTGGATCATTTGCAAAACTAACCTCTTGCCGCCCTGGGCCACGGCGATATTTAAAAACCGCCGTGGCCCAGGGCGGCGAATGGCATCCCGTCACCCGGGGCTAACGGCTCCGGCGGCCGTTAGCCGCGGGGAGGCCACGTGGATTCGCCGCCCTGGGGGACAGCGGCGAATGCCCCCAGGGGGCCGAATGCAAAATTGCATTCGCCGCCCTGGGGGACGGCGGTTTTTAGCATAGTGAACGGACGGTCCGCACAAGGATCAGACCGTCCGAATCCAGGGGGCCGCCTGCAAATTTTTTTTTCTTTTTTTTTGATATTTTTTTCTCAACTAGCAACACGAGAATAGCAAAATCTCGTGAAGGTGCAGCTTAAACCGATGTAAGATGTGGCCTGTAGAAAATTACGAGTGTGCTTTAAAAACCGTGCTGAAACTTCGGACCTCAAAAACTCAATCTTCCCGGCCGAATTTTGTAAAATTTATTTGGACAAACCCGACGAAGTGGGGGGGAAGCGGATGTAAAATTTTCTGTAGATGTCCGTAGAGTACTTATTTGCCCGATTCCGAGACCGTATGCAAAAGTTATGACTGTTTTAAGGTAGTTAACGCGCGTTACAACAATTTGCCGTCGATTCGGACTGTCCGATCGCTGTGCGGACGGTCCTATGCATTCGCCACCCTGGGGAGGGCGGCGAATGCAATTTTGCATTCGGCCCCCTGGGGGCATTCGCCGCCGTCCCCCAGGGCGGCGAATCCACGTGGCGTCCCCGGGGCTAACGGCGGCCGGCGCCGTTAGCCCCGGGTGACGGGAATGCCATTCGCCGCCCTGGGCCACGGCGGTTTTTAAATCCCGCAGTGGCCCACGGCGGGAAGAGGGTAGTTCTGTAAATGATCCAAATCGAAAATTAGTTTTGTAAATTAAAAAAAAATTAAATTAGTAACAGTAAAAATTCGAGAGATCGCTACGGTTTGCTCTGCAAACAGTGGGCCGGGCCGTCCTTCTCGTTCGCATGGGCCAAAGTAGCCTGCCAGACTGAACAAGCCCATTTAGGATCGGCCCAAGACTAGCAAAGCTGCAGACCACTCAGACCCCGGACCATATTTCTCGACTTTGTTGCTTGTGCCCATCGATCCAGGAATTTTTTTTTTACTATAGCTGCTAGCAGAGGAGTTGAATTTGAATGCATGTGTTTGCTGCCTTAGTTTGAAGGTGAGGAAAGAGATTGAAAAAAAAGATAATCTAAAACAAGGTGAACAATTAGCACATGATTAATTAAGTATTAGTTATTACAAATTTAAAAAATAGATTAAAATAATTTTTAAAATAACTTCTATATAGAAATTTTTTAAAAAATACACCTTTTATTAGTTTGAAAAGCATGCTCACGAAAAAATTTGCCAACAATCCATTATGCTGGTCTGTGTGTAGCCTGCGATGAACGTTTGTTACTGTCACTGTGCATATGCAGCCATACTGATAGTGCCTCTACTCTACCGATCGGCCAACAATGATGGACCATCGATGCCTGCATGCTGCAAGTTTGGATGGACGACCTTTTTCCTCTGAACCTCTGTCCTGATTTGAAGCTAAAACTTCAGAACTGTAGTAGAACTGTGGGAGTAAAAAGTTATGGCGCTCGCAGAGCCGCGTATATATCCAGGTAAGTACCGTTCTTGTTCGTACAATTATTGTACTAATAACTTATCACTAGTACTATCAATTATATTAGTAAGAATGGTCAGGATAAGTTATTTGTATCCTTCAGAAAACGAGTCAAGTAGCAATCCTCCTACATAGAAACACTGCTGCTGCCTTTGGTTAATCTAGTTGACAGGAAACCTTTAGGGTTTGAAGTTACCTCTGTTTAGTAAATATAACCGATAGAAACCACTTAGATTTTGGAGTGTCTCTAAAGAGGCAGTTGCCATAGTAATTCGATCCCTGTAGGTTAAAGGCACAAACGTGTTTGTGCATTTCATGTATAGGAAAGACTTGTAGCCTGTACATATTAACTTCCAAAAAAAGGTCAGTAGAATTGTGAAACCATACATGTGAAGGGATGAAATGCGATGCACGAAAACTTAGAGTAAAAACATAGAATAAGTCCATTTTATCCTCTTTAACTATTACGTTTATCTAAAAAATCCATCAACTTCAAAACCACTTATTCAACCGCTCACCTATTAAAACTGTCTGATTTATCGTTCCTCGATCCAAACAAGAATGGTATCTATTTACATAACGCTTACTTAGACTGGTATTCTTGTACGTGCAAGGGTGGATCCATAAATAGACCAAGATCTTGGCAGCCCTATGAAAAATTTGGTCCAATATAAATTTATATGATAAAAATTTAAAGTCCTCAATGAGCCTTCAATCCGACCATGACCTAGGTTGTCATAGGTCTAAGTTTGCCCCTGCCTATATGACGCTACGTAGTAGTTCAGTCAAAAAAAACAAATAAACAAATTTATGGGTTCACCTGTCATCCCTTCCCTTCTTCCTCCCCTCTCTCTCTCTCCCGAACTTCTTCTCCACTCACGGCAGGGGCTCTGGAGAAGAGAAGCTCGAGTAGGCGACGACTGCTCCGGCGGAGCTTGAACTCTCCCGCACTGAGCTCTGCCGCCGGCCACAGAAGCAGCATGCATGCATATACACACCCTACGCGTACGTATTACGGTAGGAACGTCCGTTTTGCTGGCTGCCTGCACCATTGCACACGACGTATACCGTTGTACCGTGTGTTTGTTGATGGCTGTGATGGATTAGGCTGCAGCTTGCTTGCTTTGCAAACTGCAAGAGTAATCAAGTGTGGAAGCGAGCCTAGAGAGTCAATTTGGAAGCCTTACAGTACACGACGATGCAGTACAGGCTGTACGCCTAGCATTTCTACTTGGCTCTGTCGAGACATGACAACCAACCACACGCTTCTGTTCATATGCGTGCATGCAGCTATTCCGGGGCCGGCTGGAAGTAAACACGGCTACCCTTCAAAACGAAAGCTGACACTGACACAAGCTAAGAAACGACCCTCTTATATACATATATAGCAACCTAATACTAGATTACTTTTATTTCAAAATATAAAGAGTTCTAGAATTTAAATTTTATACTACAATATAATGATTCATGCACTGATTCTCATGATTCACATCATTTCAATGATTCAAAGCTAATCAAAAGCTTAGAAAGAAAATCTAAGTAATTCAAAATTCAGAAATTAATAATTGAAATGATAAAAAGAAATTTTTTGATCTAACCTTAATATTTACTGCACAAACTAGAAATTTTTATATTTTAGAAGAAAGAGAGTATAAAAGAAAAAAAAATTAATTAAAGAGAAGAGGAAGAAGTAAGGGATCATCATCTCCATTCCATTCTGGATTTTTTCAATTTTTTCTGACACTTGAGACTGTACAATCGGCAAGCGTCCGTCCAAAAAAAGGGCAAAAGGAAACAGGCGTACGCGACGTACGTACGCCCGCCCACGCGGTCACGGCTCCCTAGGCTACCGCGGCCTGTGGCTCCTCCAGCGCGGGCCCACTGGTCAGTAGCTCGGCTAGCCACTCCGCGTCGTCGAGCTCGAGCTCGAGCTCGCCCACGGCGGCGGAGGAGGAGGAGGACGGCGGGAGCGGCCACGGGACGGGAGGCGGGGGTGGCGCCCCGGCGCGGGTGTCGACGGAGGCCATCACCGTCGACGCCGCGGCGGAGAAGGACGGCCCGCAGCTCTCCTCGTTGCCGTTGATGGTGACGAACCCCGGAGCAGCAAAAGAGGAAGCTGCATGGTCGTCGGCATCTTCCTCGTCCTCCTCCTTCATCTCCGGCGCCGCCGTGATCTCCATCTCCAGCCACCGCATCAGCTCCTCCACCGACTCCTCCGCGATGCCCTCGTACACCTCCTCATCCTCATGGACCTCCTCACCATCATCACCCCGCACCACCTCTCCGACGCTGGCGCCCCCGCCGTCCCTCTTCCGTTTCCGTTCGCCGGCGGCGGCCTCCTCCGCCTCCACCTCCATCCGGCGAGAAAAAACACAACCGAACCGATCGATCGGTCGGTCGTTTCGTCGCCAAGTGGAGTGGAGACAGAGTGGACTACAGGACTGGTGGTTCGTCCGGACACGTAGGCGCGGCCGCGTATATGTTGTTACAACACATTTAACATGTGATCAATTCCCTGTTAACTGCCATATGGAGGGACATGTCCTCTCCTGAAGAGACACTTCTTCCCAATAGACATCTATTCACATAGTATATATATGTAATCGCTACAGTGTAATCATCCAAGGAATCAACAGAGAGATCATTCACTATTCTCAATTTCTAACACGTTATCAGTCACTTTGCTCTTCACTGAAGAAGAAGGCAAAAGCCGAGACAGAGGAAGAAGAAAGGAAGAAGAGGCAAATCAAGGTATGGAAGACAACGATTTTCACCTTTGTGAACACCACCGTGCAGCAATGCGCGGAGTCATGTCCTCCATCCAATCCCTCAGCGATATCCTTCGCCATCTTCTTCATCGCCGTCCTGGAGAAAGGTTCGGAAGCCGACGGATGCGGGCTCGCCACCGAGTTCGTGCCGCCGTGGAGCGTTGCCGTTCCGGAATGGCACGGGTGATGGCGCAACCGCAAGTGGAAGCCGCCACTGTGAGAGCCGCCGTGGACGCCGTGGACGCTGTTCACGCCCGCGCCGAGGCTCCCGTTGCGGCACCACCTCCACCACCGAAGAGGAACCTCATCGCCACCGGGCACCGATCGACGCCGAAGCGACGTCGACCGTGGGCGGAGCACGGCGTCAGCAAGCCGACGCCGGCAAGGCCGCAGGGGAGGACCGCGACGCCGCGCGTCGCCCCTACAGCCCCGCGCCCGGCCAACTCCGTCGCGCCGCCCGTCGCCGGGACGTCAGCGCCGCGTGCCGCCCGGGCCGAAGGAAGTGCGCCGAGAGGAAGAACGGCGGCCCAAGCCGCCGACGCGCGCAGGACCCTGGCCGCTCGCCGGGGAGCGCGTCCCCTCTACCGCAGGCGGATCCACGCCGGCGCCGCGGCGAACCGCCGTCCCGGCCTCTACCGCCCGTCGCCGGTACCCAAGACCTCCAATGGCTTCATTGTGGAGGAAGACTCCTCGTCGGGGGAGTCACCCTCAACGGACTAGAGGAAGACGGGGAAGCAGTGGGGGGAGGCGGCCTCTCGCCGGCGCCGGCGTTGGCCGGCCGCGCCGGCTGGAGAGGCCGTGTCCCATGGTGGCGACGGCGGCGGTTGAACAGTGGGGGGAGGAGCAGTTAGGGTTTGCTCCTCCACCCCCCGATCCAATCTATACCGGCCGAATGGGCCGGCCGCCCAAGCCCATTAACGCCCCCCCCCCCACTGTGTGCACTGTATATTTTGCAGTTTAGGCCCTATAGTTAAATAAAAACTGCAAAATATCCCTCTGTTTTTAAGTATAAGTCCCTGTACTTATTACAAATTGTAACAGTTTTGTTATAATTACAATCCAGACCCTATGTGTACTGGATTTTATGTAAATGTTCAAAGTGAATGTCCATGTGCATTCCCAATAACATTTTACATATTTGGGACCATCTAATTGCAGTTTATTTACTCGCAATTTAATTATCGACCATGTTTAAATTTTGCAAATTATTAATTTTTGCAAATTTAAATTTTGAATTCCCATTAATTAAGTTATTTTACTTAATTCCATTGAAATTCATATGCATAATATCAATAGAAATTCTTCGACTTATTGAAAATCATGACAATAGCAACTATTACAAAATATCTGTAGATTATACCACCGACATCTACTACAATAATTTGTAGATTATGTCAACGGTATCTACTACACTTGTAGATTATGCTTTTCAGGCATCTACTACAACATTTTGTAGATTATGCCCTTTTGCATCTACTACAATTTTGTAGATTATGCCTAAATTAACGAGACAACTCGTTCAAAATTGGTGTTTACCACCAAGACATGATTTTCGATAAATACGAATATAACACAAAACTATGGAGACTAAAAGGCATCTACTACAAGTTTTGTAGACTATGCCATTAGCAACGAGTTATCTCGTCCATAGGGTTATATTCCATACTTGAGGTTTACGCTATTATGGATACAAGACACATCTTGTATTCAGATATTTGCATATTATTACAACAATTACCATACAAAATTAATTTACCACATGTAAATTAATCAATTCATGGTATTTCTTACATAGGACATAGATGGCCGCCAAAGAGTTTGAAATTCTCGCTCTTGATGGCCACAACTACCCTACATGGGCAATGGATGTCAAGGTCAGCCTAGCCACTCGAAGCATGTTGGTGGTGATACTTGATCCTCCTGAAGGAGAGGATCCGCCTAATATTGCTCCTAATGTGATGTATACTGTCTTATATATTATAAGAAGTCACATACATCCAGATTTAAAGGCGGAGTATCTCTTCGAGGAGAATCCACGAAACCTATGGTTAGCCCTCAAAAATAGGTATGAACAGCAGAAAGCTGTGATACTCCCAGAAGCTAACTATGAATGGGCACATCTCCGGCTGCAAGATTTTAAGACAGTCGGAGATTACAATCATGCTCTTCATAACATTTGCTCGAAGTTGCGGTTTTGTGAAAAAGAACCCACTGATGCGGAGAAGATAGAGAAGACACTCTCTACCATGCTCCCCGCAGACCGGGTCTTACAGCACCAATGGCGTGCTGCAAATTACCAGACTTATTCTGATCTGATGCACGTAATAACTCAGGCAGAAAAGCATGATGAACTCCTATTAAGGAATAATCAGCAACGCCCTGTTGGGGCGGCACCCTTGCCTGAAGTACATACGAATATACATGATCAGAATAAACCAAAGTTCGATGGTAATAGAAACCATCCAAAGAACTTCTGGGGTAAACGCAAACGCAACAGAAAGCAAAGATCTCGTGGATTTCAAAAGGGGAAAGGTAATTTCAAGAACAAAAACAAATCTGACATTTGTCAGAAGTGTGGCTGTCACAGCCATACAACTAAGAAATGCCGGACCCCCAGGCATCTCATCAACTTGTACCTTCAGTCTGTGGCCAAAGGCAAGCCTGCTCAAGACAAGAGGATTGAATCACACTTCAACCTCCAAACCGACAACACCGGTGGAGCAAGCTGTTCTCAGAAGTTTCTAAAGGAACCCAAGAGCACTGAGGCCTCTCCTCAGCAGGGTGAACCCACGACCAATGACGATATGCTTGTGGAGTTTGCTTCACAAGATATATTTGGAGACCTTATATAGTCTTCCAATAACATAGATTCTATGTTAATTATGTCCTAGTATGTGTTGTAATAATACTAAGTTGTCATCTATATTGTATGCTACAAAAATGTACCAAACCTATTCAGTATTGAATAAATGTTTGTACATAGTCTATATATCTGACAAGAATTTCATTAAATTCTTCTTTCTATATATAGATTTACGGGATTCAACCCAATGGAGGAGGAATTATGCCTTGTGGATAGTGGAACCACAAACTCTATACTTCGGGACACAAAATATTTCTTGACTCTTACAAAGAGACAAGGAAGTGTTTTGACAATCGCTGGACGCGATGCAACGATAGTTGGCTCTGGTCGTGCCTCTATCACACTCCCGATGGGTACTCAATTAAAAATTGAGGATGCATTACTGTATCCCGACTCCACACGTACCCTACTAAGTTATAGAGATATCCGTCAGAATGGTTTCCATATCGAAACCCAAGATGACAACAAAGAGGAATATCTTCTTTTGACTAAAAACAACGGATATGGCAAACAAGTGCTTGAGAAAATTCCATCTTTATCCTCCGGATTGTACTACACGTACATCAAGCCCGTACAACACATTGCATATAAGGTAATTTTCCAGAATGTTGACACATTCCAAACTTGGCATGATCGCCTTGGCCATCCTGGAATAGGGATGATGCGGAAAATTATCAGCAATTCAATTGGTCATGCTTTTAAGAGCACCAAATTCCCACAATCTTCGGATTTTGTGTGCACCTCATGCGCCACTGGGAAATTGATTTTAAGGCCCTCTTACCTTAAGATCCGAGCTGAACCACTAAAATTCCTTGAACGCATTCAAGGTGATATATGTGGTCCTATACAACCACTAAGTGGACCGTTCAGGTACTTCATGGTTTTAATTGACGCATCTACACGATGGTCACACGTGTGCCTTTTATCCACACGAAACCATGCATTTGCCAAATTGATTGCTCAAATTATTAAATTGCGAGCACACCATCCTGAACATCGAATTCAATCAATTCGAATGGACAACGCTGCTGAATTCTCATCGCGTGCCTTCAATGATTATTGTATGGCCCTAGGAATTCACGTTCAGCACTCTGTTCCATATGTCCACACACAAAACGGTTTAGCTGAATCTCTTATTAAGAGAATAAAGCTCATAGCAAGACCATTATTGCATAATTGCAATATACCAACGTCTTGTTGGGGTCATGCAGTTTTACACGCTGCTGACTTAATACAATTGCGTCCAACTGCTTACCATAGCAACTCCCCCCTACAACTAGTACGTGGAAATCCACCAGATATTTCCCATCTGCGAAAATTCGGTTGCGCTACATACGTACCGATCTCACCACCCCAGCGTACTGCCATGGGCCCACACAGGAAGCTCGGTATCTATGTGGGATATAAATCTCCGTCAATAATAAAATACCTTGAGCCCCTTACAGGGGACCTGTTTACAGCCCGGTACGCTGACTGTATCTTCAATGAAGAACATTTTCCGGCATTAGGGGGAGATTTCAAGTACCAAAAAGAATGCCTGAAAATTAATTGGAATGCTCAAGGCATTTCAGCATTGGATCCACGTACTCAAGAAACTGAACTTCAAGTTCAGAAAATTATTCATTTGCAAAACATTGCAAATAACCTGCCAGATGCATTTACTGATTATAGAGGCATCACAAAATCCTATAATCCTGCCAGAAACGTGCCAGAAAGAGTAGAGGTACCATCAAAAACTACTCAACTCCCAGTTCAAAATAAGAGGGGGAGAAGTACGGCACCCAAGGCAGATACAGCTTCTCGCAAGCGACAAAGGAAACAGAAGAATAAATCTTCTAACTCAGTAAATGCAGATCAACGTCAAGTTGATGAAAGCCTCAGGATCCACGAACCCAGATCAACAGTGCACTCTATTACTGATGCTGGGACATCGGAAAACCCTGACTCAAATGTTTTGGGAAATAACAATGAGTCTACAGGGGTCTGTGAAATTTCCACAAATTACATTGATTCTGGAGAATCTTATGATAGAAAGACTACAATTGTCGACAACTATTTTTCTGCAATGATTGCAAGAAACCTCCAAAACGATCCAGATCCCAAGACCATGGCAGAGTGCAGAAAGCGCTCGGACTGGAATCAATGGAAGGTAGCAATCCAAGCGGAAATCGCCTCGCTTAAGAAAAGAGAGGTATTCACGAAAGTGATACAAACACCTCCCAAAGTATTCCCTGTCGGATTCAAATGGGTTTTCGTCCGCAAACGGAACGAAAACAATGAGGTGGTGAGATATAAAGCGAGGCTTGTAGCACAAGGGTTCACGCAGAGACCCGGCATTGATTTCAATGAAACATATTCTCCAGTAATGAGTGGAATCACTTTCCGATATCTAATATCTCTGGCAGTACAAAATCATCTATCTTTGCAGTTGATGGATGTAGTGACCGCATATCTTTATGGGTCACTTGATTCGGACATATACATGAAGGTTCCTGATGGAATCCCAATTCCGAATCCAAATGAAAATCGCAATATGTATTGTGTAAAGCTTAACAAGTCATTATATGGCTTGAAGCAGTCGGGAAGAATGTGGTACAACCGACTAAGTGAGTTCCTTTTGCAAAAAGGGTACTCCAACAATGATGATTGCCCATGTGTATTCATCAAGAAGTCCTCAACAGGATTCTGCATAATCTCAGTGTATGTTGATGATCTAAACATCATTGGCAACGCACAAGATATAGATGAAGCACGTAATCATCTAATGACGGAGTTTGAAATGAAGGATTTGGGTAAAACCAAATTTTGCTTAGGTATTCAACTTGAGCACCTTCCTAAAGGCATACTTATACATCAAGCCGCCTATGTCCAGAAAATATTGGAGAAATTCAATATGGACAAATCATATCCATCGAAAACCCCAATGGTTGTTCGATCTCTTGACAGGGAGAAAGATCCTTTTAGACCTCGAGATGAAGGTGAAGAAATACTGGGACCAGAGATTCCGTATCTTAGTGCCATTGGAGCGCTAATGTACCTTGCAAATTGCACCCGGCCGGATATTGCATTTGCGGTAAATCTTCTAGCTAGACATAGTGCAGCTCCAACTAAACGTCATTGGGCGGGAGTGAAGAATATCCTTCGATATCTCCAAGACACCACTGATCTCGGTTTGTTTTTCAATAAAAACAAAAACATGGATCTCATAGGATATACTGATGCTGGCTACCTATCTGATCCCCACAATGCCAGATCACAAACAGGCTTTGTATTCTTACATGGTGGAACAGCCATCTCATGGAAGTCTTCTAAACAGACTCTAGTGGCTACATCCACTAATCATTCTGAGATAATTGCCTTATACGAAGCATCACGTGAATGTGTATGGCTTCGCAGAATGATTAACCACATCCAACAATCATGTGGTATTGGTTCTATTGAATCACCTACCATTATCTATGAAGATAATGCTGCTTGCGTTGTTCAAATGCAGACAGGTTACATAAAGAGCAATATCACCAAGCATATTGCTCCAAAACTATTTTTTCCACATCAATTACAAGAAAATGGAGAAATTATTATCTTGCAAACTAAATCTTGCGATAATCTCGCAGACTTATTTACTAAGTCCTTACCAACTTTCTCTTTTCAGAAATGTATTAAAGGAATTGGTATGCGACGACTCCGTGATTTGCAAGAGTCAGGGGGAGTAAATCTCCTAGACTAAACCTGTCCAAAGCATATATTGTACTCTTTTTTCCCTCTTTAACAAAGGTTTTTAATGAGGCAATATAACAACGTAAATGAAATAAATATATCATATCTCTGTTTTTCCCCACAGGGGTTTTTTTAGGAGATATCAATGATATATATAATAACTTCTCATATTTTTCCTATATGGTTTTAGAGAAGTTATACTAGATTATGACCCAATGGTTATAATCATTTAAAAATTCTCCATGAGTTTTCCTTCTACAAGGTTTCTCAGGGAGATTTCACATATATGTCATATCATTTTCTCCTTATTTTCCCATTTGGGTTTTTAAAGGAGTTTTAATGGCATATCTATAGAATGGTTTCTCCTCAAATTTTTCCCATAGGGTTTTTCGAGGAGTTTTTCCAAGTGATGACTCAAGGATGATTACCAAATGGCAATTGATCAAGGGGGAGTGTTACAACACATTTAACATGTGATCAATTCCCTGTTAACTGCCATATGGAGGGACATGTCCTCTCCTGAAGAGACACTTCTTCCCAATAGACATCTATTCACATAGTATATATATGTAATCGCTACAGTGTAATCATCCAAGGAATCAACAGAGAGATCATTCACTATTCTCGATTTCTAACATATGTAACCACCCGCGGCGCGAACCGTCGGATGCGCATGGCGACGATGCCACGTGGCGCCGCGTGGGGCCGGGACCCCACCGCCACGCAGGCTACGGGGCGCTGGCGCGTAGCGCGCTTCGGGAAGCCGCGCGTTTCTTCTTTTTTTTTTTTTTTGCCGCGACGAGAGAAAAAGGAGACGAGACGAGAAGGGAAAGGAACAAAAAAAAAAAAAAGTCTCGCGCGCTTGACTCGTTGACTGGCCACGTCGGGTAGGTTGGGTGCAGGTCGGGCTCCGGTCGTGGTCGTGGTCGTGGTCGAAGCGAAAGCCTGGCTGCCGTTACAGTAGTCCGGAGTCAAAGTGTGGCTCGGTCTCGGTTGGTTGCTTGTGACCGAAGTGAAACGCGTCATGCGTCGGAGAGTCGAGACGTGGAGTCGTGTCGTGTAGCCCCAAGGCGCGCCGCGGATCACCACCGCGGGAAAGTAGCGGTGGTACGTGTAGTCGGGGGCAGTAAAAAAGATGAGCAGGGTTCCGTTTTGTTTCTACCGATGTCGGAGTACGTCGTCAACGTCCCGAGGCGCACCGAGACCGGAGTTTCTTTTCGGAGACATGTTAGAAATAATTTTAACATGGGATCAGTTAGCAACCGTTATTAGCAGCCTATGACGGGATTAGATGGTTCGAGGAGACGTCTGTTCGGGAGCGGCATGTCCTCCTGCACCGACATGTATTAGCACCTTAAGGTAGTGCTCTCATGAGCTTTTGGCTCATGTTTATTGTCTTTTTTTGGTAAGCACGTTTTCTAAACATTAAATAATTTTTTTAAAAAAAATTATATATAGAAATTTTTAAAAGCAAACAAATCTATTTTAAGTTTGTAATATCTAATACTTAATTAATTATACGCTACTGATATTTCTCGTTTTGCGTATGGCTTTATAAACCATGTATATAACTGCACGTGAATACTGCTTAAATCTTACTATAAATATATTTATTTTTTAAAAAAAATTACAAGAGTATATTTTTGTTTTTAAAATTTACACAAATACTCCTCCCGCCCTCGAGGACCTTCTAGAGGGCGGTTTATGTGACGTGACAGCTAAAAATTATATCTAGGTCCTTTCTGCTCATAATTATGTGTGCATTATTTTAATAATTTATAAATAAGTCATATGGAATCCTATAAAGGCAAACTTTATATATAAATTATAGAGCTCGACGAGAAAAACGGTTTTGTAATGAATATTTGAACCCCTAAACGATTGCAAATGAAAAAGTAGTCAATGGTAAAGTTCTAGATCTCGTCAAGCTCTATAATTTAGATATAAAGTTTGCCTTCGTAAGATTTTCAGCCTGTTTGTTCCAGCTGAATCCCAGCAGCTTCTCTCGTTTACCATGCGCACGCTTCCCAAAATAATAAACGGTGTGTTTTTTACAAAAATTTTCTATATAAAAGTAGCTTAAAAAATCAAATAGATCCATTTTTCAATTTTTTAATAGTAAATACTTAATTAATCATATGCTAATAACGTTTTTCGTTTTACGTACCACTTATTTAAGCCACTACTTCAGCCCAAAAGAACACAGCCTTTATATGACTTATCTATAAATTATCAAAGTAATCTACACACAATTATAGGCAGGAGTGGCCTAAATGTAATTTTTAGCTGCCACATCACATAAACCGTCTTTAAAAAAAACCCTCCTAGAGGGCGGGAGGAGTGTATTTGTGTAAATTTTAAAAACAAAAAAAAAAATATTTTTTTGTAAATTTAAAAAATTAAATATATAAACAAAAATTTCCTTCACTAGTCCTGTGGTCTCTTATCCTGTACAAGGCCCATCTGGCCGTTTAATCCAATATCGGGGCCCGTCTGGCCCATCTAGTTAGAGCGGAGGATGAGGTTACGATTTTTCTTGATTGCACGATACTCCTATTATCCTATACAACAATGTATGAACTTCGATAAAATCTGAAGCTGCTTGCACTGATGCAGTCATACAGAGAGGTCCAGGTTTTTCACAGTACAAGTATTATTATTGTTATTTTTGCGAGAACACTGGACAAGTATTAGGGCATGCCTCCTACAATTTCACTCGCATATTCTACCAAGGAGAGTGAACTACTCCCTCTATCCAAAGGAATATAATAATTTCTAACTATAAATTATTTGTTTTTTTTACGGAGAGTATTGATTAGTACTATGTGTGTGTGCATTATTATATTACTACCTCCTTTTTAATAAATAACAAAGTTAGCTTTTATTATAACGTTTAATTATTTATCTTATTTATAAAACTGGTGTAAATATAGAAAGCACGAGTTATGTTTAAAGTACCTTTAATAATAGACCAGGTTATAATAAAATAAATCATACTTAATTTTTTTTAAAGATAAATAATCTAATGTTATGTTAAAATTCAACGATATTATTTATTAAAAAATCGGAGAGAGGAGTAGCGAAGACAGGTAGAGTGTCTGCTGTCAAATTAGTACAACTAGCCTATCAGCAAGTCTTTGGTATGAATTTCTCTCTCATCGAGAGAGTCAGACACACGGCCGAGGATCCCTCGTTGCTGTTGGTCTACGGTTTGGCATCTCATCTCAAGTGGGCTTCTTCTGTTGGATCGTGCGAGAGTAAACGGCAAGTGCTACTAGTACAACAACATGGTTTCTTTTGTCACTTTGACGCGTTGGCAAAAGATGCAACCTGCTTTAATGATTGTGTTGACCTTTACAATTAAGGCCTCACCAATCCCAGTAAACAATCGTCTCCTCACCACAAAACACTCCTCTTTTACAGTTCTACTTATCGTTAACGACGCCGGCAGTCTCCTAGTATTTCACCATATAAAAACTGTTACTGTTAAGTAAAAGTATTTTTCGTGATACGTATTGGAGTCTCAATACTTGCTCTGTCTTGAAATACAAGCATTGCTACTTTAACATAAATCAAACTTATAAGAGAAGAGTATTAACATCTACCACGTCAAATAATTAAACTATGAGAATATAATTTTATAATAGATCTAATGATGCCCATTTGATTTCACAAATATTATTTTTTCTATAAATTTATTTGAACTTACGATAGTTTTACTTAATATAAAATTAGAAATACTCATATTTTAGGGTAGATAAAGTAGTATTTTTTTTAGAAAATGGATTAAAACCCAGTCCAAACCGGATGTACACGGCTAGGGTAGTATTATTGCGTATATTCGACTGTGTGGTTTGTAAGAGGACACCCTACTCTATTTTGTAATACTGATTATTAGTTTAGCTCATGCTCTTAATTTTCTACTAACAATTGCTGCTACCCTACTGCTACTACTGTTATGTCCCTATTCACAAGTCGCGTAATGCCCGGAATTAAAAATGTCACGCAATGTATTGCAGACTTGCAGCTGCAGCCGGCACTTCATTCTATAGTACTAACAATTGTGCTTGCTTCACATGAAAAGGCTACCCGTGATTTAATATCTCACACCTTTCCCTTGCGTACAAAAATTAGTCAAACACACCCAAGATGCAGCCTACCAGTCTACCACCGACACCACTCTCTCACCTCATTTACACATTTTCTTGTTAATAAATAAACATTTCAAAGAAAGAATGCAATGAATATGAAAATAGTATATGCCAATATTTCTAAAATATAAGGATTTATAGGATTTAAATCTTGTTCTGTAATATAAAAATTTCTAGCGCCGTTCATAATGCTACTTGTCTCATCAATTACTTTCTATTTAATTTTTTTTTCTTATTTTACCATCAATCTTATAACATCCATTCGTTCTATATTTATTAGGTTATCAAAGTCATTTTTTTAATCTTAATCTTTACTAAATAAACTAAAAATACTTATATTTTAAAACGGAGGGATTACTAACTAGTGAATGCCACATTCAGATAATTTTGGAGTACAAATTTACTAAAAAGAACAAATCCCCAAATTGTACTTGCACTAACACCAAGATAGTACAAAAATAAAATGAAAAAATAATAAAAGAAAAATAATTTCAAGCCTCACACTCCAAAGATGACGACTCCTTCCTCGCATCACTGGTCGGCGTGGTCGAATTTCTTCCCCCTCCCCGCCAAATTTCGTCAAATTCAAACAGAAATCATTTTTTTACAGCAACCGACGGTTGATTCTGGTCTGAATTTCTACTACACTCCAACGTGAAGAAAAAGTAAAGCAACTTTTTTTTGCTCCGAAAATTTTTCGATGGGGCCCCTAGGAATTTGGCGATGTCACTAAAAGGTCCACTTCCAGATCTTGACTCGGATCCTGACCTGGCACACGCGCGCGACGGTGGTCGTCGCCGGCGGCGACGGGGTGGTGGCTGCGTCGTCGACGGAAGCGGGAGACGGTGCGTCCGCGACGGAGAGCTTGACGCCCTTCTTCTTCTTCGCCGGCGGCGGCGGCGGCGGCGGCGCCGGAGCGGCCACCTTGATGCCCTCGCAGTGCACCTGGACGCCGATTTTCTTGGTCTTGAGGCCTCCAACCTTGACGCCGGCCTTGGTCTCGAGGTCGAGGGTGATGGGGAATTCGCCGGACTTCTTGATGTCGGAGGTGGCGGTGGTGGGGTCGACCCCGAGCGCGGAGGCGGAGACGGTGGCCTTGATGACGGTGATGTTGCCGGCCTCGTGGACGAACCCGGGGACTGACCCTTCCCCGAGAGGGACGGCGTTGGCGGCGGTAGCGGCGGTGACGGTGAAGTCGTCGTAGAGGTAGACGAGCTTCTTGTTGGGGTTCTTGGCGGTGAGCGTGACGTCGATGGAGTCGGTCACAGTGGGCGCCGTAGCGGAGGACGAGAGGCTCAGCTTGTTGACGCGCGCGACGGAGAGGGTGAACGCCGGGCGGTGGGGACGGTACAGGAGGTAGAACGCGCCCCCCGCGACGGCGGCGAGGAAAGCCAGCAGGAGCACGACGAGCACCGCGTAGAAGAAGCAGCAGCAGCAGCTGAAGCGGCAGGACCGCCCGCCCCCCCCGCGGCGGCGCTTGGCGGGCGCCTGGGGGCGGTAGATTGGGCGCTGGTACATCTTGGGCGGCCCACCGGCGCCGTTCCCTGCCGCCGCCGGGGCCTGCGGGTTGGGCTTGCCGTTGGAAGACATTGCCGCCGCAACCGAGCTCGCGCAGCCGGAGAGAGAGAGAGAGAGAGGACGTGGAGCTTGCTGTGGCGGCGGTGGTAGGCTGGGATTCCGGTTGGGTGGAGAGCGCAGGAGGAGATCTATAGGGGAAGCGAGCGAGGCGAGGAGAGGGGAGAAGAAGGTGAGGACGTGAGGTGAGGGGAAAAGAGACGGCTCACCTTACGGATGGTTCGACCTCACCAAATCATTTGTTGCTGCTGCCTTTTCTCTCATCACTCTCACACACTCTCTCTCTCTCTCTTTTTAATTTTCGAGGAAACCTTTCCTTAATCATCATTGGTGACAGTTTGTTTCCCGGGGATTTAGCTTTGGCGCCAATTTCAGTACGTGGAAAATTCGGCAGATTATATATGGCCACCGTGGCATGCTATTTCGACTTCAAAGAATAGTACTGCCTCTTTGTCTTCAGTTACTTGTCGCGGGTTACTGTGTATTTAGAACCAGATGATGTCCTGTGTTTTGTTATAGAATATATGTATAAATATATATTAAATTATTAAAATAATAAATATATATATATATTGAAATATTATAGGGGATAATAATTTAATCTGCTTGTATGTTAAGCTCTACGGTCTAATAAATTATAGATGATATGGCATGCTTGTATAAGTCTTATGATAATAATTGTTAGTAGAATGATATGGTATGTTTATATGTTGAGTTTTAGAGAGAGTGGATTCTAACTTTGAATATATAGATTTGACCACTCATCTTTCAAAGAACATCGTTTTTTATATTAATTCTAAGTGTAGCCATAAAACTTTCTTACATCATGATCTAGCCGTTTAAAATTTATTGATGGTAAAATTTAAAATTATATTGATCAATGGTAAAGTTATTTGAAACCGGTGGGAGGACAAATCTATGTACCACTTTCATACGATAGCAAGCTTAAGCATGTTTGGGGATTAGAGCATATCTTGGGTGGGTGTGTGGGGGTGTTGGGGGTTGTTGTTGTTATACTATGGTTGGTGTTAGCAACGGATCCACAGAAATTTTAGAGACTAGATAAACTTAATTATAGCTAGTATTCGCTATAAAAATTATATTTTATTTTTTCAAATTATGTAGAATTTAAATAGATCCTCGCCGACGAGCCTAGGAGTAGTGGTTGTCCTATACTTATTTTCTTAATTTATAGTAAAAATAAAAAATTATAATTATTACATCTTGTTTTATGAATCATACCAAGGAGAGGCTGATAACTACTATTTAGTAATGTTTTTTAGCATAATCTTACCACTAATGCTATTGTTTTGTATAACTTAAGCATATTTAACTATTAGTATTTAGTGATCTTTTAGCATAACCTTACCACTCGTAGATAGTAAACTACATATTAGGCACTTTTAGTACAAACTACAAGTTCCTGTTTGTATCAGGGTTTGTAATATTACGCGGTTATCTCATGGTTATCACGTATAATAATTTTCTCAGTTTTTAGAACCTTACGATTTTTCACGATAATCGCATAATTACCACGGTAATCATAATATCACCGGTAACCTTACTAAAATAGTAAGAGAAACACTGGTTCCTATTGCCTTGCAGAGTCCACAGATCACTAACCAGGGCAAAAACTAATGCCAGTAGCTTTCGTGGACGTTTGGGGGAATCGTACAGAGCCAGATTAATGGCATGTGATTTTCGTTAATAATTGAAAAAAGATCGGATCATGTGATGGTTGTTTATTCACTGTACGTGCCACATGTGTCATATACAGGTTTTTCAGTTTGGAGCTGGTGATCCATCAGAAAGGCTGTTAGCTAGGTACTAATACTCCTATTCAAGTTCATGCTTCTTCAGTGCACTGCTCGCTGTATAATTAATGGCGTAACTAAAGTACGTAAAATTTTGGCATTAACTCAGCAGATCTATTAGGAGCTGCACGTACATGTATCTCCATCTTGTGTAGTGCCAAGATTTTCTCGTCAGGTACTAGTATTATTCAGACCATGGTGGTTGGGACTGAATGCAGAGACGGTGACAAGAGAAGTCTCGTGCCTTTCTTCCCATGAATTGAGTGGATACATAAGCTGTACATTAGCTAAGAACAAAATCAATTCATCATGTGAGTAAGTACTCCTCTAGCAACACTGTGCAATACTTCAGCACACAGGCTATACATGGTGTGTGCTTCTGCCTTATTGCTTCTTACTTCTTCGTCGATTTTCATTAGCACACATTCCAAAACGTAAAATAGTATGTTTTTTATAAAAACTTCATATATAAAAGTATCTTAAAAAATTAAATAGATCTATTTTTAAGTTTTTAATAATTAATACTTAATTAATCACGTGTTAATGATATTTCTCGTTTTACGTGTGGTTTATAAGCCAGCACGATATATTTTCTAAAGAGTTAAGGGGGCTCCTTTCAAACGTAGGAATAGGAGAGACACGGGATTTTGGCATAAGTATAAGGGCCCTTTGAATTGTAGGATTGATAAAAGGATTTTTGGAGGATTCAATTTCCTAGGATTTTTTTCTATAGACCTCTTTGATTCGTAGGAAGAAGATTGGAAATTTTTCATAGGATTTCATCGTATGGGCAAATTTATAAGAAAATAAGCAAGAGGCTGGACCTCTTAGATACTTTTCTTCTGTCTAATTTTTTTTTGGTGCAATCAAATGGCTTCTTTTCCTGTTTTTTTTGTGTTCTCAATTCTTGTAGGATTGGGAAACAATTACAACTTCAACTCATGTATTTTTCGTGTTCATGCGTTTTTTCTATCCTGTATTTTAAAGGGGGCGTAAGTGTAAAACATAGAATTGTAAAATATATGAAATATATAGGAATGATTGACCACATAAAAAAAGGATTCTGAGGAGAGAGAAAGACTCGACGAAAACTTTCCATGAGGTTGGACCTCATATTAAATTTTCTCTAAAACTTGTATGGATTGGGACATTCATAGAAACTTCACAGTATTCTATGTTGTCCAATCCTTTGTTTCAAATGGACAATTTAGGAAAAGAAATCCTATAAAATTTCTATATTTTTCCTTCAAATAAAAGGGTCTTAAGGGCTTTTTTGGATGCATGAATTTTACATGATCTTTTTAGGAATTAGTTTAAATCCCGCAAAAATTCTCTATTCTAAAAGAGGCCTAATTTGTTAATTTAGCTGTCGAGCGGAGAAATTCTGGAGAGAGAGGGGGTCGCCGTCGAACAAACTGTAGCAAAACCGAAGGTGAGAGAGCTAGGCTAGCTTTTTCTTGATAATGAAATTGGATCCAGCCTCTGTATCAAACGTGTGTATAAGGCCAGGTTGAGCTAGGCTAGCTAACCATTGGCTTGCTTATAAATGTAATGCTGGCCACATGAATTATCATATGCTTGTGGGGTCTTAATTAATTATTGGTTTAAAAAACGAGGGAGCTAGCTTATTAGTTAGGTTAACAGGATGCTTCGTGTTATGTGATGGTGCGTATTTGTAGCTGTTGCTCCAGCTGTGCCATCCATAAAATCATCTCCTGAACCTGAAAAATACAACGCATTTCCTGCAGCTGGCTGGCTGCTGCTGAAACTGACGTCGTACGTATTACAGCAAGTAGTTCATCCATCCGTTTCTTGGTTTGTTCCCGTGGGGGCCGTTTGCTTCTGAATTCTACTTGCCGCTGATTCGTCGACCGGAAATGAGTACATGATTCATCAACTGATCAGCCAGTAAATTAATAAATGACTCTCTTTGTTTCCAAATATTTGTTAACGGACAATATTTATATTTAAACTCTGGCTGCTCATCTTTTTTAAAAAAATATAAATACTTCAAAAGATACCGTATTATCAGAGTGTTTTGCATCCATGTAAGTATTAAACTTTCACCAGACTAACCATTTAAAATATAACATTGATCAAGACTAAAACAGTATAGGTTAACAGAGACGTTATTTAGGAACATAAGGAGCGATTAAGCTTTGTAGATAAATCCGCGCATGCTTTTTCTGCCAATTTTACGCTACTCAACTATGTAATTAATTATTTAGTTTTTAGTTGCAAATAGGTGCTCATATTCTCAGCTGAAATTAATTACGCATGACATTGCCATTTCCTTTTTAGTTTTGATTCTGCAAGGATTTTGGTTTTTGTATGAGTGCATGATTTTGCCTATCTGCTATTTACCTGAGACCAACCAAACATGGCCCCAACCATTTATATTCCCCCCTTTTCTCCATAAACAAGAAATCACTCTGAAAACGATGGACTACTCGAACTGCACCAAACACGGCCTTGTCAATGCCTACACTTTACTTGTAAACTAAAACTTTGTGTTCCAGCAATATATATAAGTGACTACCAAGCCTCTTGATTTGCCTAGTCATATCATAATATGAATTGATCGATGACGTCGCCATTAATACCGACCAAGCAAAATGGAAGCTTAATTGGGTACTTGCAACAGCTTACAGCTAGAGCAGTGGTTGGGAACTTGGGATAGGAGACGAGAGAGAAATAAATCTTGATCTTTCTTCCTTATGTATACATGCATGTTGATTATATGTATGTTTTTCTTTTCTTTTCATTTTTTTTGTGGGAACAACAAAATGTATGTTGCAGTAAAATCCTACACAGTTTATTATTGTTTTATACCATTTTATCTTTATTTTTTATTTTTTTTCAAGATTTTATTTTATGATTCGGAGATAGATCGCAAATTCTAAGCTCATAGGGGTGCAGTTTGAAATTAAAATCGCTGTTAAAATAGCCTATGGAAATTCTATTCTCAATAGGCCTAAATTGGACCTTGTTAACGGGGTAAGAAAAAAAAATTGCTCTTCTCAGGCTCAAGAAGTCCAACCAGTATGTTCGGTCTAACCCAACACAACCCAATTAAGCCCATCAGACTCGGCTCTGGCTATTATACTACCGGTGTGGAGTTATGCAAAAAAACACCCTGTTTATGATTTTTATCATTGGTAGCTTGTATCCACCCGTAATTTTTGCAATTACGACTTTTTTAAGGCCGCTAAACTGCTAAAGGATGGCCTGGCGGTCGTGCAATCCGCAGTTAAGATCTTGTATTCTTGCAGATAGGTCCCTACTTAAGATCGCTATCAATAATAGCGATACGGATTTTCACAGATAGTTTCCTCGGTGGTCAGGACTCGTAGATACTGCCTTGTAGATAGATGACTCATACACGCACACTCACCTCTAAAGACACGTATATTATATCCTTCTGAGCACCTCCAAAGACTAGAATAGCTACTTGTAGATACCGCCTTATAGATAGACGACTCACGTACGCACACTCACCTCTAAAGACACGTATATTCTATCATTATGAACATCTCTAAAGACACGTATATTCTATCATTATGAACATATCCGAAGACTGAAATAGCTACTTGTAGATGCCGCCTTGTAGATAGGCAACTTACACACGCACACTCACCTCTAAAGACACGCATATCGTATTCTTATGAGCACCTCTGAAGATTGGAATAGCTCACTCATACCTCTGGCCATGGAATATATAGTTCCAGGCAGGGGGCTCAATTAAGCCCTGGTGACCAAGAACTCAACTAAGTGAGCCAAATCGTAAAACCGTAACTTGCACAGTGTGATATAACCTCCTTCTATGAAAGAAGAAAAGGCAGAGAATATTAATCTGCACTCTTCTTTGCATGCCGTTAACATATGAAGCCTGAGGCTCGCACAAAACATTTGCCACTTCAAATGGCTAGCAATACCAAACTGATTTGCGGGATACAGTTGATACACAGGGGAAGTGTCAATAAAACACCAGTTGTGAACTAAGACCAGAAATGAAAAGGAGCAGTTTTGTCTTTGGAGCAGGCATTGAAGAACTCATGTAAGAGCCATGCCTTAGCAGGCATACTCGTCTTATATGTCTACTATATTTGTAACTCCATTGGTATTCTGCCTTGTGGCCATAAAACATCAAGCAGCAGCAACCTTCCTTCCATCTTCAATGAAAAAAATGGCTGACTCAGGTACCTGAAAAGTTGGAAGCAATGATAATGAACCATCTTTGATGAAGATATTACGATTTTACAACATCTGAGGCAATCAAACGATGGTGCTAACACAAGGTCAACAATTTTTCCAAATGGTGTTATTGAAAGGCCAGAGTGTGGGACCATAGGATGATAGGAGACAGAAGCTCCCCCTACCCACACCAAAAAAATACTCCTGCCCTTAGCTCTAGACCTTCCCAGTTATATATGACAAAATGAATAGGAACTCCATGTACAAACCTATTGCCTCCAGCCCTCCACCCTGACATAGTCCTTCATTGAATACATGATCATCAAATGCTACCATGGTTCTCTGCTCCTATACTAAATTACTAATCAACGAGCATCACGCATGGACTACAGATTAGAGAAGGAGGATATTATTAACCTTAATTTGGTTTATTTTTCAATGTAAAACAAGTTAAAATTCAATTGAATAGGTTACTGATGTTTCTGCCTATTGTTGCCAAACTAAACGAATTCATACTTGGACAGAATATAACAATGATACCGAATACGTGAACAAATTGAAAATGAAAAAACTGTAAGACCACAATAAAATGAAGAGAAGATGGATGAATTACATCAGGCCAAGTATCTGTAATGAACTCCACGATATCATATGAAATGTCCCCTTGCACGTCAATTTGCTCCTTCTCAGTGGGGCCCTAAGAAAAACAATAAACAGGTGTTAAAAAAAGTTTACATTGGTTTCAAAAGAACTGTAACCATATGACTCAAGAGTAATGGCATACCTTAACAACAGAGGCTCCTGTAGCAAACTTCTTACCCAGCTTCTTTGAAGCATCACTCAGCTTGACACCTAACGGTCCAGGGAACAAAGTATGATCAATTAAATTATACCCTAGCTTTAGTCTAAGCCAGGATTCAATATTCAAAAGACAACTCATCTACAGTGTTTACAATACAGTGTTACAGTCATGTCCATTTTGGTCACATTACCGGCTTTAGTTTGCACTTAAACAAAACCATTTAATTGTTTATAAGAACAACACTCACCGAATAATTCCAGACCCTTCACCACAGTAACACATTTGCGTTTGTTGCGGACAATCTTCTCGATAACCACCTCTTGTTTATCCTGTAGAACAAACAGGGAAGTTGTCACAAATGATGTTATATCAACCAAAATTTTGTACATGTGGACTTTGACTGGTTTGGACACAAACCAGAGGTACTAAAAAAATAGCTGTTGAGCGTAAAATAACCATAGCACACACTGTAGTTGAACATTGAACATTTTGAGTATCTCAGTGGGCGAATAATGACCATACCAAACACTAAACCAACTTCTACCGCTCATCAGCTTGTATTTCCTCAATTTCAGAATAACATCTACCAGCAAATTATGGCTGGACATCATATGCAAACAGCAGTAATTGAGTTCTAGGATAACCAAGTGAGCTGCGGGAAGTCCTGGAACCAACCTTCTTCTTGACCTTACCACCAGGCAAGCGTTTCACCTCTTCCTGCTTCGACGCCGAAGCATCCCCTGCACAGTTGTACATCGAAGATTACATATTTTTCACCAAGTATACCATCCCAGATCGGAGTCTGACATCCAGTAACCCTAACTACTAATACTACTGAGAAGATCACAAACAAGTAGGTGAAGAATAACCTGAACTGGTGGAGCCGGCGGCGGAGGAGATCCGGACGCCCTGCAGCCGCTCCCCGACCTTGTCGACGTCCTTGTCGTCGCCGCCGCCGGCGGAGGACGACGACGCGAGGAGCTCCTCGGGGTAGACCCCCGGCGCGTTGGCGCGGAGCCACGGCTTGCAGCGCTCGAAGTCGGGGCCGAACTCGCAGTACTCCGCGGGGAGGCCGCAGACGCCGCAGTATAGCACCCTCACCGGAGCCGGCTTCTCCGCCGACATCGCAGCCCGCCTCTCCGCAGCGGGAGGAATGCTCGGGGAGACGCAGCGGTGGGGGAATCGACGGCGACGAGAGGTCTGCGGCGAATTTGCTGCGTGTGCTCGCGGCGGATTTGATTCTGCTCGCCGGATTCGGATCGGATTCGATTTTTTTCCCCTTATGTTGGAATGAAAGAAAAATAAAAGGGAAAAAAAAAGAAGATTGGGGAAGAACTGTATTGGGCTGGGCCTAGATGGGCCTAGCGATGCAACTATCTTCCTCTCGAAAGTACGTTTGGTATTCATGATTGATGGGCCGGTCCGGGCCGTATTGTAACACGGGCTTCATCGGTTTGGGCCGTTCGGGATTTCGACTGTTTTGTAAGCAAATTTTAGAAAACCTCACGTTTTACAGTCGACTGTTGCGACTAGAGATTAAAAGAAGACATAATAAAAACACTGAAGTTACAAAAGAATAGTTGCGTTAAACAAGATTAGGAGGCCTGTATATGGGCAGGTGCAGGCGCCCGACTGCACATGGTGCTAAAAAATTAGGGACCCTAAATTTTAGGTTTCATTCCAATGTAATGCGTTGTAATTAGGGAGCCGCCTCCTTCACTGATCCATCAACAACGGGCTCTTTTGTTTTTTTTGCTTTGATAAGTGCTTGATGATAATCGTACTTACCATAAATACCGTTGCTCATGACAACGATGTGAACAAACATTTCACACACTAAAGATCACATTTTTATACTCTGTAAAGAAAATAGAATCATTGCATTAGGACACAATGATTTTCTGGTTTAAGCAAAGTGTCGCCACCGTTGTCAGTTGGTAAGCTTCATCGGTCATCCATACGTCTATATTGTGTTCTTCCATATAACTCTAGCTGTCATTGGTCGTGCGCTATTCTTCCTTGTTTAGTAGGACATAGCTAGAGAGGCAGTATGTTAGATCGATGAATAGTAATTTTAGGTAGTAAGTTAGATAGATGGATATGTTTTTTTTTATGTGAATAGAATATCACCAGCCACAACGTAAACAAGCAAAGCATAGTAATAAGGAATATCCTTTACAATAAATTGTGAAAATACATGGCATTAAGTAAAAGGTGGCTATAGCCTCGGTCTATTTTGCAGCTTTAGTCTATATACATAATGCGTAGTGAAATGTCCTCTTTTGCTTAATAACATTTTCTAAATAGAAGACCTTATTATATAGGTTTAGCACCGGAGCCCCTAATTTGTAGATACGGCGATCTCATGCTGCGACTGACTGTTCATGTATAGCTATATCAGCCTATCACATAGGCAATGATCGAGGGAAGATTTTTCAACGTGTTCTTTTATCACAAAAATTTTACAACGTGCTCGTACTTGGAGAGGCTACAAAAACTGTTAGCAAGTAGAAGTGCGTGTTCATGGCGGAGGCACTCCGCATGTTGGCTCCGGAGTTTAACTGATGCATCAGGAAACAGGATGGTGGTTACACTGGTGGAGCCAGAAAATTAGAACCCCAGATAAATTTAACTACGTTGAGTACGTCTGTTTCACATACATAAAATTATAAAATTAATAGATTATCTAATTTTTATGATAGTTATTTTAGTATAAATGAACGAAACTCCTACACATTTAAAATTTTGTTTTAGAAAAATATTCCAAGAAAATTTTTTCATGAAACATACCATTTAGAAGATAGGAAAATGTGCAAATAAAAATCCAAAATTCATAATCATATTTTCAGTTTCTATATTAGTATCAAAATGTTATTCGTATGCGTCGATAAGCGTGAGTGTCCGCCATTGAATGAGACAAGTGATTATATGAAATAAGAGAGTATACTTTACAACTCTATTATTATAAAAAAAAAAAAGAAAGCAGCACAACATATGCAATATTGCTCAATAAGAAGTATCCTATATCTTGAAATGACGCAATAGATGTTACTCCAATGTTGAGTGGCACTGGCATGAAAAACAAAAATATATAAACAAGTATCAGTTACCGTACGTCTTTATCTCCCAGAACTTTAAATCCTTATCACCAGACAAAAATATATAAACAAGTATCAGTTACCGTCTGCTCAAGTTTCTCTGAAAAAAAAACTCTAATTCTAGATTGAAACGGTAGAATTTTATTTTGGAATCCATATGCTTTTATTATTTATTAACATAGTGATATACTCACTATACCCTAATTTAGTGTGATAGACTATGTACACGTTAGACCATATACATGAGTTTTCTATTATATAGCGCATAGAGACACCCATACAAAGGCTTCGTTTAGGAAAGCAGGAGATTTTGTGAACAGTTGAGAATGTAGTAAGTTTATGAAAAGATTAAGATTACCTACCTTCTAGCTACCGTTTTCTCATTCTCAAAATATAGATATTTTTAAAGTTTTTAGAGAAATTAAGAATTATAATGAAAGGTCTAAAATGCTCTCATTAAAATTAACAAAGTGTCCGTTTTAGTTGGCATGCTGTGGATTGACAGGGTAGGATAGGAAGATTAGTGCTAAAACTCACTTTTTACCCATACTAGTAGCTAAATCTGAGACAAATTTGAATATTAAAGATAGCTATATTTTAAGTTGAAGAGAGTACTGTCTCTTTGGAAATTTAAGTGTTTTAGCTATGTATGTGAACAAGACTCTGGACCAAACGAATAGCTAATATTTGTTATACTTTGGAACGAATGTAGTAGTTTATTTTTAGATTTTATAGCTGCCGAGTTTTAAAATCAGGAGCGAGAATCTAACCATCTGTTTGGTATATATATAGCTCCAAATTTAAAATGGATCTAGAATTGAGCTGTGAAAAATCTCCACCCCTTTTATATTTTTTTCTAGAGTAGGTCTTCACTTAAAAAAAATTGTGAATCCAGCATTGTTGGGTTATGCTTCAGGTGGCTTTCAAGACAACGTTTGGTTGCGGCTTATAAGACACACGTAAAACAAGAACTGTTATTAGTACGTAATTAATTAAGTATTAACTATTATAAACTTGAAAAAAGATCTATTTAATTTTTTAGAGATATTTTCATATAAATTTTTTTTAAAAAAACACACCATATTGCAGTTTGGGAAGTGTGCTCACAGAAAACAAGGAAGAAGCAAAAGCTAGCAGCAGAACCGAACGGGTCCTTAGCTCCATGGAACAAAGAACATGTGCTCGACACAGGTCCCAAACTGCTACCTCCTTTTTTAATAAATAACGATAGTTGACGATATTTAACCATTTGTTTTATTTAAATATTTTAAAAAATAGCATCAATATATAAAAAATATAATTCATGCTTAAAGTTTATTTAATAATAAATCAAGTCACAACAAAATATACTATATTTATTTAAATTTTTTAAATAAGAGAGCTAAATATTCTAAAAATATCATGCAAGAAGATAACGTAGCTAAACTCCATCGGTCTGTCCTATCAGTACGCTTCTTTTGCCATACATGTACACGATTTTTTGAGATAGACAGATCGATCTACGTGTACACAATACGTCAAACGACACACAGTTAATTATTGGCTTGATCTGCGCGAGTTTGAAGGTGAGGGAGGAGGGTGAGAAAAAAATCACATAAAAAGAGATAAATTATTAGCGTATGATTAATTAAGTATTAATTATTTTAAATTTGAAAAATAGATTAATATGATTTTTAAAGTAACTTTTAGATAGAAAATTTTTATAAAAAATCACCGTTTAGCAGTTCAGAAAGCATAATCACGAAATAAAAAAGTTTTTTTTCATATCTTTGAATAGATGCGCGACAACCGTGACCAGCAGAGTGACTATTAGTACTAGTAGTAGAACAGCGGCGCATGCGCGCCGGCGAACGAGCGAGCGGACCGGCAGAGTTGGACCGGCCTGACCGAGACGAAGACGTACGAGACCATTTATTATTGCACAAAATCGACCAATACTTTTCTTCCTTCAACGCACGTCTCGCCTTCGTGGCAGCTACCCACGTCTGCGTAGCAGCCACGGCTACCTTAGCTACGCGTACACACTCACACTGTGCAGGAGATGGGGTACCTAGCTTAGCTGCTGCTCCCTCCATCTTTTAATAAATAATACCGTTAATTTTGATCGTAACGATTTTACCATTCACCTTGGTAAATAGATAGCACATTGATTGTGGCCGTCGGATGCGATCAATTGAGATGAACCGAACCCTCTCACATTGGAGTAGTACTTAGTCACACGTGTTTCACATGTTTATTTTCTTTGAAAAAAAGATAGCACTTCCTCCGTCACAAAATACAAGGCTCCTTTAAAATGCAGGGCTGAGAAAATAGAGGTTAGCAAAAACTTAGAATTTTGATAGAAATACAAGTACAAAACAGAACACAGAAAAAAAAATACACTATGATCGTTTAAATAGACCATAGAAAAACATAGAAAAAGGATGAGAGAGAAAGACTCAAATAAAAATTTTCAAGAAGTTTGAGTTCTTGCCAACTTTTCTCCAAAACATATATGCATTAAGCCATTCTTTAGGAATTTAATAGGATTTGCAAAACTCCAATCCATTGTTTCGAAAGACCAAATGCAAAAAATCCCTATAGGATTTGAATCCTACAGAATTTCTTCACAATTCCTTTGTTTTAAATGGGCCTAAAGCACTTTGGAGCTTTCCACGGAGATTAAAGAGAGATGTGAAATTAAATAAAGGATGATTGTGATTGGTTGAGATGATAAAATTGGTGGAGAAATTAAATGACACATGATTGTGAATGGTTGAGATAAGAAAGTAGGTGAAAAAATAACTAGTATATTTTAGATAAATTTTGAACCCTAAAATAACTATATTTTAAAATGAGGCGAGTATCTCATGTGGTTTTTTAAGATAAGTTTTCATACGATTGGCTAGTTGGTTCGTTAATTTGTTTGTTAGTTATCATGCTTACCAACTTGTATGCCTTGCACAAACTCATTTCTGATTTGCTCTCTCTCCCTCTGTGGCCGCCCATGCATATATACTGTGCGCTCTCTCCATGCGTGCATCTTAACTTCCCAAATGAATGATCAGATGCATGCGTGCACGGAGAGTTAACCTAGGTTTACCGATTAATAATCACCTAATTATTTGTTAAGTACAAATCGGACCCACACATGCACACGCAGTACATCACACTCACGCTCACACAAACCCACGTGGGTGTATTCTAGCTAGCTAAGCATACGTCTAAAGAGATGGGAGACCAAGAGCCTCACGCTACGGATACGTGCTCTTTACCGATACTGAACGCACCCACCATGTGTATATATACTATCTCTTAAGATACTTCCTTCGGCTAGAAATATAAAGACGTCTATAAAATTTATTTAGAATATAAAAATATCATATTTTCACTTATTTTCTTATCTCAACCGATCACAATCATCCCGCATCTAATTTATTCATTACTTCATCTCAACCAATCATAGCTAAAGATGATAATAGGCCAAGACTCATATGTTCTTTCACAATCAACTCAGTCCTCTTATATTTTTAGCTCAAAAATCTATACAAAATTCAATCCATTTTTTTGAACCTAGCCCTTAAATTTTGTAGCAAAGTGAACCAGCAGATCCGTTTGCAACTCCTCTAAAAATATTACTCGAGTGGTAAAAGTTGGATCAGCATCTCCAGCAATAGTTCCCATTTCAGAGCCTCAAAGGCCAATTAGAGGCTGTCCCTATTTTATTTGAACCTCAAAAATACTTTCAACACCAGCAACATCTCCCATTTCTCAACCATGTTTCTTTTTCTCTTCTATTTCACCATACAATCCATGTTTATGTTAGTTTAATACCATAATAATTAAACATAAATATTTCTAATGCATAAAATTCATTCATATACAAATTCATAATTTGAAACACCATAATTTAAATTTTAAATTCAAAATTTTTAAACATGGAAGTGATATATCCTACATGCAAATGTTCAATGCAACAAATAGTTCATAGGAATGGTTCAATAGTACTAACTGACAAAAGAAAAAATTACACTATGTGATAATTCTACAACCAATCCACAAAATGCATCCACTTACATACATTTTTCTACAAATTCCATAAATTTTCCACCAATCAATTAAAATAAGAAAAAATATTTTACCTTGATACATAGTGTCGGCGAAACGGGACTGGGGGCCCCCAGAGTCGCAGGGACGCGTGGGTCTTCGGCCACGTCAGTTCCCCGGGATCACAATCTGCACAAGTGGCGACCGGCTCTCCTGACTAAGTGCCCGAGGCACCAAAGCTGCTCGGGCCCCGGGGCCGGGAACGCCTTCCCCGGGACCGGGGGCGCGCCCCCAGTGCGCCTTCCTCTGGCCCGCGGTCCGGCGACATCGCCCGGGACCCGGGCACGGCAGCCTCGGCCCCGGGCCCAGGCGCCGAGTTCCCCGGTCCCGGGTCCCCGCTCTCGGTCCTGGGTGCAGACCGCCTTGGCTCCCGGGTGCCGACCGCCTCGGATCCGGCCCCGGGCGCCAAGCCCCCCGGTCCCGGGTCCCCGGTGTCGGTCCCGGGTGCCGGCGGCTTCGGCCTCGATCCCGGGAGCCGACTGTCTCGGTCCCAAGTGCCGGCGCGGAGCACTCCACGCCGGGCACGAGGTTGACTTGAGCGCACCACTCCCCAACTACCTACATTAATGACGAGGCGACAGGCCTGTCGACTCTGTCGCCTGCTCTGCCACGCGTGGGCGCCTCGTCATGGCTCCCCGTGGACACCCTACTATGCAGTCAGAAGCCTTTTTGACTACGGAGGCTCTTTTCACTGTGCAACCGCTGTTCACAGTCAGAGCCTTTTGACTTGGAGGCGTACGCCGTCACGTCTCCACGCTCCAGCCGTCCTCCGCAGCCGACCTACCCGGCGTGGACGCAGCAGACGGCAACAGGCAGAGACGTGCGACAAGACTTTGACAAGACAAATCATACCTAGCTCTCCCATGCACTGGCACTGTGGACTCCCCTGATTTTATAAAGGAGGACCCAAGCCACCGCGAGGGGGGGAGGCCGAACCGGACAGAGCTTTCCCCGTCTTCTGCTCCCAAGCTCATTCTCTAGCCACTGTTCCTCTTCTTCGGCTCCGGCCGTGAGCTAGCTTTACCTTGTAACTACCATATTACATTCATCCACCACAGATAGCATACACACAGGAGTAGGGTATTACGCTTCCGAGCGGCCCGAACCTGTATAAATCCTCGTGTCTCCTCTGAGTGTGCTGATCATCGTCTTCTTCGCGTATCTTTCTGCTACACCTGAAGCCGGCTTCGCCTGAGAACTACTCCCCTGGCCGAATCTCAAAGGGGGGTCTCCAGACTCCCCGCCGTCGAGGTTTCATCCTCCGACAGCTGGCGCGCCAGGTAGGGGGAGTTTCCTTTTCAGGTGGTACGCCGGCGCCTCCAACACCAACGCACTCCATGGAGGAAGGCCATCGTCCGCGGGACTCCAACAATGGCCACGGCGACCTCCACGATTGGTTGGACCGGACGCAGGTTCAGGAGGACGCCCGGGTCACGATCGAGCGGCAGCGCGAGCGGCGCGCGAACGCTGCCGCAAGTCCTGGGGCCCCCGACCAAGGTCCTGAAGAAGATGGCAAGCTTTCACGTTCCGCGCTGCGGCGGAACAGGAGGAAGCGCCAGAAGGCCAAGGCGGCAGCCGAGAGCTACGCCACGGCGACTACGGGCAGCTCCCGGAGCTATGATGCCCGCGGAGGCGATGGTCGCAGCATGCGGCGAAAGGCCGCACGCGCGCCGCCACCGCCGGCAACAGCCCAGAAGTGGTGCCCTCTCCACCAGACGGACTGGCATGACATCACGGAGTGCCACGCCATCCAGCGCTCACCCGAGCGTACCGAGCCGGCGATAGTTCGGGGGTGGTGCGCCTACCACGACACGGACCGGCACGACATCACGGAGTGCCGCGCCGTCCAGGGGATGGTCGAGCGTCTCAAGCCGGCCGCAGCCCGTGGGTGGTGCGCCTTCCACGACACGGACCGGCATGACATCACGAAGTGTCGTGCCGTCCAGCGCTTGGCCGAGCGCCTCGAGCCGGTCGAAGCCCGGAGGTGGTGCGCCGTCCACGAGACGGATTCGCATGACCTCCTGGAATGCCGCGCCGTCCAAAAGCTGGCCGAGCGCGTCAAGAAGCTCCGGCAGGAGCCGTAGCGGGCCCGAGCCCGACCGAGGCGGTTCGGATGATCCGAACCCTTGGCGGACGGTCCGAGTCCTGCTCCCGAGCCGGACGACTTCGACGGGGCACGAGTACCCGGACAGTACCGCCTCGGCAAGGGCGGACCAGGGGAACTCGTCCTAATACGGTACATATCCTTACCCGGCACTTGTCAATCAGCTTTTTAGTTAGGAACCCTTGCCTGCCCCGGTCGGAGCCTCGGCTCCCGGGCGCGTACTTCGCCCCGGTCAGAGCTCGGCTCCCGGGCGCGTACTTGCGTACTTAGCCCGGTGGGAGCTTAGCTCCCGGGCGCGTATTTCGCCCCGGTCAGAGCTCGGCTCCCGGGCGCGTACTTGCGTACTTAGCCCGGTGGGAGCTTAGCTCCGGGCACATGCTCGCCCGGTCGGAGCTCGGCTCCCGGGCGCGTACTTCGCCCCGGTCAGAGCTCGGCTCCCGGGCGCGTACTTCGCCCCGGTCAGAGCTCGGCTCCCGGGCGCGTACTTGCGTACTTAGCCCGGTGGGAGCTGAGCTCCCGGGCGCGTATTTCGCCCCGGACAGAGCTCGGCTCCCGGGCGCGTACTTGCGTACTTAGCCCGGTGGGAGCTTAGCTCCCGGGCACATGCTCGCCCCGGTCGGAGCTCGGCTCCCGGGCGCGTACTTCGCCCCGGTCAGAGCTCGGCTCCCGGGCGCGTACTTGCGTACTTAGCCCGGTGGGAGCTTAGCTCCCGGGCGCGTACTTGCGTACTTAGCCCGGTGGGAGCTTAGCTCCCGGGCGCGTATTTCGCCCCGGTCAGAGCTCGGCTCCCGGGCGCGTACTTGCGTACTTAGCCCGGTGGGAGCTTAGCTCCCGGGCACATGCTCGCCCCGGTCGGAGCTCGGCTCCCGGGCGCGTACTTCGCCCCGGTCAGAGCTCGGCCCCCGGGCGCGTACTTGCGTACTTAGCCCGGTGGGAGTTTCGCTCCCGGGCACATGCTCGCCCCCGGTCGGAGCTTGGCTCCGGGCGCGTGTTAACTGGCCCCGGTTGGAGCCCTTGGCTCCTGGGCGCCCAGCGTACATAGGGAACGCTGCTCGGACTCCAGCGGATTAGGTGGCAAGTCCGGGCGGTTCGTCCCGACCCAGTCCGGGGCCTCCGGGTCCCGGGTGATAGTCCGGACCACGCCGCCCTGTCGAGCGCGAGTCCGGGCAGGCCGCTCGCCGGTTGAGGACTCCTCCCGGTGTCGAGAGCTCGCACCCTCGAAAGGGAAGCTGAGCCAAAACACTGCCCTAACAGGCCAGAACTCGAGAGCGTCCCCGCTACCCTCGGCGTAGCGGGGCTCGTGCCCACTCCTCGCGCCGTGGACTCAGGCCGTGACGCGCGAGTCGATGGTTGGGCGTGCACCAATGATATTCTGCACGGCAGCAAGCACGGCGCTCGTCGTAGAGCACCCCTCACCCAGGCGAATGCGCGCCTAGGAACAGGGCGCCGGAATGACCCTCACAGGGCGCGAGTACCCGGACAACATCGCCTCGGCATGGGCGTGTCCGGGGAAGTCGTCCCGACGTGGTCCATGTCTTGCCCAGGCCTCCGTGCCCCAGGCTCATGTCGACCATACACATCAAGTTGTATTTTCAGTCCGGGGCCCCTTGGGTCCCGGGCACATATTTGAGCCGAGGCTCGATTCCCGAATCCGCGCCCCGGGTCCGACACCGAGGAGCCGAACAGGGCGGCATCGCCAAGGCGAGTGCAAGCCTAGGAACGCGACACCCGGAATAGGGCGCGATAGCCCGGATAGCACGCTCCGGCGAGAATGCGTCCGGAAGGTCGTCTCACATCCCATATTCAAGCCCGGGCCCCCGGAACCCGGCTTATATCAAACCGTATCCCAGTCCGGGGCCCCGGTCCCGGACGTATATCCTTAGCGCTAGCCGGGGCCCCCGGGGCCCGAACACATACCGGACTCGGGCTCGCGAGGGAAGCTAGTCCGAGCTCCATCCCTAGGCATAACAAGTATCTTCGCAAATCCATCTGTATAAACATCCTGTAAGTTGGGTAAACCCGGGCCAGCGCTGGACTTCTCCGGAAACTCAGCGCTAGCCTGGGCCCCATGTATATACACTTTACATAAGCAATATTTTTAATATTCTTCCCGGTCTCGTTCCTTTCGTTGTTTTCCATGTGTTGCGTAGCATGGGATGGACAAGGGAACGGACCGGACGCTCTCACAGTTCACTATGCGTAGAGTAGACCTTTCCCCGGCGGTCCCGGGGACGACTCATACCGCACCAAGCTTAGCGCCCGGGGAGGCCCAGTTCTTCCTGGTGTACCGGGCCAAAGCCGTTCTGTCGCCAGATCTTCTTCGGCTCTCGGGCACAGCCCAACATCGACAAACATCAACCACGACAATAGGCAGCTCGACAACCTCGACTTCCTCGAGGAACGAAGGTGGCGCGCTCCGCTCCGCGTCGCTCGTTACCAACAAGGCCTCAAGCGCTATCTTTAGCGTAAGGTTCGGGTCCGGTTGCTTCAGGTTTGGGGTTCGAACCTCCGCCGTATCTTCTTACGGGTCGGAATGAAATCTTCCCCCCGTGGGAAGGCCCCTCCCTGGCGATCGGAACTTCCCAACCGGGCTCAGTAAGCCTGGAAGCATCATCACAAATACTACCTGAAAACACATCCTGTAAGTGCCTCTAAACCTCAGCACTGATCGAGGCCGATGTGCATTCGCTTTCCATAGTAATGCTTTTATTATCGTTTCCGGGCTCGTGCCCTTATCCTTTCTTTGTGTCGCGATCGTGGCGATCTCCCCCCGGGGGCATAATCGGGTCGCGCCCATGCGGTGGCTGGGTATTGCGCCTAAGCATCTGTTCCTTACCAGCGAGCTACCGTATCCCATCTGCTAAACCCCGGACATCGTCTAAGCCCCGGCTTGCGGTGCCCCGCTCTGGTTGGCTTCGGGCTCGGTTTTTTCCGCTGCTAGGGGGTAGATTCCTTATGCGCAATCCTTTCCTCCGCTCGGTCGCGACCGCGAAGAGGCCCCTAAGAGGTGGTAGACGCAACGGCTCGCAACATGGAATGGACAAGGGAACGAGCCAAGTGCTCTCACGGTTCATCATGTAGAGCCTGTCGTCGCGGCATCGCTGTGCTCCCTAGGCCAACGGGGCCTGGGGGCACGAAGGACCCCGAATCCGGAAGACGGAAGGGACCGAGCCTCAACCAATTCCGCAAGTCTCGCGCTCGGGCGCCCGCGGCACTTTGGTGCCAGGCCCCGGGCCCCCGGGGACCTGGGCGCGACGGCGATTCACAGCGGATCGGCCCGATGCTCGGCGCTCCGAGGGAGAACAACCACCCCCGGTCCCGGGATGGTGCTCGCGAAGCCATGCCGCCCTTCGCAATACCCAGATACGTAACCTTATCCAACTTTACATACCACTCAACTTGTATTCTTCCTCTATTTGCATGGTCAGCCTAGGTTCCCGGGGGCGCGGAGGGCCCCCGGGACCCGGAAGATGGGCAGGAGCCCGAATTCCCGGGGCAAGCGGCTGCGCCGGGGCCCGGACAGGGGTCTCACACCCTACGGCTGTTCGCAGTTGCTGGCCCTCGATGTCGGACGGCGCCCGATACTCGACGTCCCCAGACACGGGACCCCGAGTACAAGCGACCTCCGAACAACACAATAAACCAAGGTACGAAAAGTATAAACATGACCATATACATATGCAAACATCTCTCTTCGTACAAGACAGGCGAAACCAGAGCGCAAGCACGAGCGAGGCCCGGAGACGCCGTCGCACGGGGAGAGGTCGCTGGCCTCCTTCGGACCGGACCCCAGACGACGACAGAAGAAGGGCGCCCAGGGGCATGGAGGGCCCCCGGACCCCGAAGGCGCCCGCGCATGGCGTCAGAAGGAAACCGGCGTCTTCCTCAACCTCCTCGTCAGGCATCAGCTCTACGAGATGGTCGCCGCGGTCGAAGAACCCTGCCTCCGCGGCAGCGGGCTCGACCACGGCCTCCCGAGACTTCCGCGCGAAACACCGCGACGTCCTCGCGAACCGCCGCGACGTCCTCGCGATCTGCCGCGAACACCTCGCGAACACCGCGACTTTCTCGCGAACAACCGCGACTTTCCTCACGCACGGCGGACTCACACCGCCGGGGCGCGAGCCCGGGCCCCGGGTACGTATCGCATTTAAATCAACAAGTCGTCAAGCTCCACCAGCCCAAGCTGAACCAGGCGGACCCAGCGTCCCCTCGTTTCTTCAAGGACATGGCCCCGTTCCTGCCCGGAGCGGCTCCGGCCGAGCAACAGGGCCAGGGGCCACTGTCGGCGAAACGGGACTGGGGGCCCCCAGAGTCGCAGGGACGCGTGGGTCTTCGGCCACGTCAGTTCCCCGGGATCACAATCTGCACAAGTGGCGACCGGCTCTCCTGACTAAGTGCCTGAGGCACCAAAGCTGCTCGGGCCCCGGGGCCGGGAACGCCTTCCCCGGGACCGGGGGCGCCCCCAGTGCGCCTTCCTCTGGCCCCGGTCCGGCGACATCGCCCGGGACCCGGGCACGGCAGCCTCGGCCCGGGCCCGGGCGCGCGAGTTCCCGGTCCCGGGTCCCCGCTCTCGGTCCTGGGTGCAGACCGCCTTGGCTCCCGGGTGCCGACCGCCTCGGATCCGGCCCCGGGCGCCAAGCCCCTCCCGGTCCCGGTGTCGGTCCCGGGTGCCGCGGCTTCGGCCTCGATCCCGGGAGCCGACTGTCTCGGGGCCGGGTGTGTGGCCCAAGTGCCGGCGCGGAGCACTCCACGCCGAGCACGAGGTGACTTGAGCGCACCACTCCCCAACTACCTACATTAATGACGAGGCGACAGGCCTGTCGACTCTGTCGCCTGCTCTGCCACGCGTGGCGCCTCGTCATGGCTCCCCGTGGACACCTACTATGCAGTCAGAAGCCTTTTTGACTACGGAGGCTCTTTTCACTGTGCAACCGCTGTTCACAGTCAGAGCCTTTTGACTTGGAGGCGTACGCCGTCACGTCTCCCACGCTCCAGCCGTCCTCCGCAGCCGACGCTACCCGGCGTGACGCAGCAGACGGCAACAGGCAGAGACGTGCGACAAGACTTTGACAAGACAAATCATACCGCTCTCCATGCACTGGCACTGTGGACTCCCCTGATTTTATAAGGAGGACCCAAGCCACCGCGAGGGGGGGGAGGCCGAACCGGACAGAGCTTTCCCCGTCTTCTGCTCCCAAGCTCATTTCTCTAGCGAGGCACTGTTCCTCTTCTTCGGCTCCGGCCGTGAGCTAGCTTTACCTTGTAACTACCATATTACATTCATCCACACAGATAGCAACACACAGGAGTAGGGTATTACGCTTCCGGAGCGGCCCGAACTGTTAAATCCTCGTGTCTCCTCTGAGTGTGCTGATCATCGTCTTCTTCGTGAGGCGTATCTTTCTGCTACACTGAAGCCGGCTGCTCGCCTGAGAACTACTCCCTGGCCGAATCTCAAGGGGGGTCTCCAGACTCCCCGCCGTCGAGGTTTCATCCTCCGACACATAGAGAGATCGTCGACCGGGGAGTAGCACCAACTAGAGGAGGCCGCCTAGAGGAGGCCACCAAGGAGGGGTGGCGCTTGGGAGGGCCACTAGGGAGGAGAGGGCGCTGGGGAGGAGGAGCGTTGGGGAGGGGACGCCGGGGAGAGCCACCCGGGAGGAGGACCACCAGGGAGGAGTGCCGCGCTGGAGGAAGGGCACCGGCGGAGAAAGACAACGCCACGCAGGGCAGAAAAAAGGAGACACGCGCTAGGAAATTTCTCCTGCGCCTCCCAACCGTGGATGAGGACTGGGCAATAGAACCCTTAGGATTAGAGGCCTGTGGAGGTGATTAGGGTCCTTCCTATTTTGGGGGCCTTAATAGAGACTTTGTTGGACCATATTTTTTTAGTCAACACTTAAAAACTATCTAGGGGCTTTGCTTTAGGGCCAGATGCTCTTAACCCACCACTAATCACAACCCTTTCTAATCTTAACCTTAATCTAAAAAATTCCAAACGTCTTTACGGAGGGAGTAATTATTGCAACCAAGTGGCCGCTAATCATCATCGATTTTCTAAAAGTTGCACCGGAAAATCAACCTAAGACTGGAAGCGATCGCTAGCTCGCTACTACAACGATCCAAAAGTTTTATCAAATATTTAGAACGGAGATAACTAGCTAGGCACGCAGTGTCGACGAAGATGATCTTGATGACTGATCAGGGGAGTATAACCAAAATCTTCCCGGATCCGGCGCTAGCTTCTTAAGATCTCCACTACATTAATATTCTCCATGCTTCCAGCCAAACCAAAATTGACCGTGGACTGATCATATCATCCTCCATTAATATTTGAGAGATCATGCATGTCTCGTCCATATCCTAATTAACGGCCGGCAGGTCTCGAGATTGGCCGGCAATTTAATTTTCCACTAATCTACTCTCACTCATCACAGTCATCAGGCTCGATCCGGCCGAAAATTTCGAACTTGATTAGCACGTGGATTAATTTGTTAGCAAGTACAAGTCATGGTGGTCAATTCTTGATTGATCTGTTGCATCTCCTGCTGCTTCTGCTTCCATTGGCTATATATACACACTGCCTAGCTACCACTTGCACCTACTAACTATATACACACACACACACATGAGCGTTCTAGCTGATTACCTGATCAATCTCAACTAGCTACTACTAGTGTTGTGATGAGCAGCATCACCTGCAACTCATAGCTGTGCTCATCGAACTGATTAACTTACAGCTAGATCGATCGATCGAGCTGGAGCAATTGATCTGGTGATCTGATATAACGAGCAGATCATCGTCGACATGGATAGCAGCAGTTGGATCCATGGCTTCGCCAACGCCAACGCCGGCGGCGGCAACAACGGTTTCATGTGCGGCTACGCTGCCAGGTATGTATAGCAACTACATCTGGAGCACCATCATAGCTAGGATCGATCGATTGATCGCGATGATGATAATTCATCTGTAAATTGGTCTGTTCTTGCGTGGTTTTGACTGATCAGTTATCTACTTTATTTGCGCTTGCAGCTGCAGCCCCGGGGAGTTTCAGCAGCAGCAAATGGTCAGCTCGCAGATTCAGCACCACCTCAACCAGGCAAGCTTGAATCTTGATTTGCAATTTATTCATTGATTCACTAGCTCGATCTGAGCCTCTCTGATCGATCAAGAACAATGCATAAAATCAAAGAAAATTATAGGATTAATTTGGTAGGTATGGTTTACGGTATGCAGATCAGCATGCAGATGGGCATGGATGACGAGTCGGCTGTGTACGACGCCGCCGCCATGGTGGACGACCTCCTGATGGCTTCGTCGACCCACCACGCCGCCGGCAGCTTCCCTTCCTCGCCGTCTTCCTCTGCCTCCTACCGCTCCGCCTCCGTCTCCTACAGCCCGGAGAGCTCGGCGGCGGCGGCGCACCATGTCCTCGGAGCGCCGGCGGCGGCGACGGGGTTCCAGTACCCGGAGGTCACCTCGCAGGCGCCGTTACCACTACCCTTGGCGCCCTACGAGCCCCAGCACGGCCATTACACCGGCGTGTCGCCGGCGGCGGAGTTGCGGCCGGAGACCGGTGGCGCGTTCAGGCGGTACGCGCGACACCTCAGCCCGAGGAGGCCGCCCAAGCCGGGCGCCTGCGGGCAGAAGATGTTCAAGACGGCCATGTGGTGCTTGCCAAACGATGCAGATTGCGACAACGTACAGCCGTCAGTACTACTACCAGCAGCGGCCGCGGCGGTAGGCGCCGCCGTCCGGCAACCAGCTGCAGCACATGATCTCCGAGCGCAAGCGGCGGGAGAAGCTCAACGACAGCTTCGGCGCCCTCAAAGCCGTCCTCCCTCCCGGCTCTAAGGTATCCATACACGTATTCTCATACATACATACGCATACCAATATGTACATTTGTACGTGTTGAGTACGTCGTATACGCATGCGCATGCATGATGCATGCTTCTTCATGAGCATTTTGTTTTTTAATTAGTGATTAAATCCCATTTTTCAACGTGTTAACATAATTCTCATTGTAATTGCAGAAAGACAAGACGTCGATACTGATTAGGGCAAGGGAGTACGTGAAGTCTCTCGAGTCGAAGCTGTCGGAGCTGGAGGAGAAGAACCGAGAGCTGGAGGCGCGGCTGGCCAGCCGCCCTGCCGTCGTTGCCAAGGACTGCGAAGACGAGACGGCGGCGCCGCCGGAGTCCGGCGACGAGATGAAGGGAGAGGAGGATCTAGTAGAGATCGAGGTGACTAGCGGCGGCGCCGGATCGGTGGATACGGCGGTGGTAGAAGAAGAGACCTGCACGCTCAACGTAGCAGTGACGACCCCTCCATCGCGGCGCGGCGGCGCCATGAGCACGACGGACGTCGTGCTCCGTACGCTGCAGTGCCTGAGAGAGCAGATCGGCGACGGCGCCAGCCTGGTGGCGATGAGCACCAGCGCCGGCTCCGGTGGCCGCCCTCCTCGTGCAAACCTAACATTACAGCTCAAGGTATAATAAATTAATTTTTCTTAATGAAGTAAGGCCAAAGCTGTCTCACATCTCAATGATAGAGAGAGAGAGAGAGAAATACAAAACGTCATGTTAGTGCAAAGTAGTAGTAGCAATACATATTATTGACAGCATGATTGTACATTTCCTTCAAGATGTAATGGAAAACCAGTGCCAAAAAAAAGATGTATTGGAAAACCGTACATTTCATGCATGACCTGTACACGAGGCATATATTGGCAAGTAATTAATTCAGCTGTAATATATATGTGTGGATACGCAATGTTCTAATTAGTAGCTATAGCTTGATTAATTAGCATTGACACTTGAATTAGTTCAGTCTCTGCTGACGAAGGCACGTGGATGAGCGAGCAAGCTCCGGAAAAGTATGCTTACGATGGACGATAATGATGGCAGAGGGTGGTAGTAGTTAGGGACTTCAAATAGGTCAACATTAAGAATCATCAAGCGTAAAATTGACTAATACTACTAATGTATCCGGCCGTACCCTAGCTGCTAGCGGCCATAAATATTGTAACGAACGATATGATTCTTCGAAAAGTAAAGCCATGATGTCATGGTGTAAACGAATTCTACACGACTGTACAAATCCTGGCGACGAGCCGACGACGTACATTATTCGTACATGTACAATGGTTTGCAATATTAGGGCAGACCCAACGCGGGACGTGGCAACTGACCTCGTGCCGCCACGTCGGAATCTCACCACCAGCTCAGCCTGAGCCTTGACCCGTAGGGATGCGCGTACTCTGCAGAAGGCACACATGTCCTCATCGAGGAAACGGTGACTTCTAGTGGGAGAACGTGGTCCACGAGGAGGTTTGGTGGTCCAAAAGGGCAAAAAGAGACGGGGAAAGAGAAAAACAAAGTGGCAGCTGGTAACGGCATAGCCGGTCAAGCCCGCCCGCCGCCATGGTGGAGCACAGCCACTGTAACACCCTAAATTTATTCTCATATAAAAATAATTGTGAAAAAATTTTAGAAATTAAATGAAAAGCCTCAATAAGTGAAAATAATAAAAACATAGAAAAATCTATAGCAAAATGGGCTTGGAAATAATTTTATAAAATTCTTTGCTTAATCATCTATTTTCTGAAATTTTCTGGGATTTATTTGATTAAGGAAAATATTTTTGGTGAATTAAATAGTACCCACAACATTAAAATAAAAGAAAAAAAAAACCCCTTCCCTGTGCACGGGCCGAATCCGGCCCGTTACTGTACACTTAACGTCCTCCTCCTCGCGCGCGTGGCCCAGGGCCTGCGGCCGCCGCTTCGCCCATGCCTCACTGATAGGTGGGCCCCACCTGTCGGATTCGTCTTCAACCTTCCGTCGGGGGAACCGTGTTCACTCCCAAGCACCGTCGCCGAAATCCCGGGAAATCTGAGCACCTCGGTCTCAATCTCGTCAAATCGGTTGAGGGGAAACGGTGCCCTGATCCTTCTCTATCTTATCCCCAAGGAAACGGAGCCTAATCGCGCACGGTTGAGGAGACCCGAAGCTTCCCGACTCGGATCTTATCCCTAATTCGCCTCCGCCACGTATCTCGCCGAACCCGTGCCAGACTCTACCCCCTTTCTGCCTTAAACAGCAAGTCCTAGACCACTGGGAGCTATCCCGTGCACGAGGTTGAGCCATAGCTAGCCCTAGCCGCCTCCCCGTGTCCCGAGCTCGCTCCACTGCCGCCGCCAAGCCCCGGTCACGTGTCATCGCTGCTTCAGTCGTTGTTAGAATTCGTCGTCGCCTCTATGAGCTTCACCGGAGCCCAAGGAAGCTTGGCCACCGCCTCTGGACCGCCAGAGCTTCGCCGGAGCGTCGTTGCCGTCAAGAACCCAAAGACCACCGCCGCTTGGAGCTCATCGCCGGCGCCTCTCGTCGCCGTTCGTCGCCCGTCTACCCACGGTGAGAACCACCGCGATCTCCTCTACCTATTCCCACCCTCGCCGTGCGCTGCCATGTCGCCGATCGCCGACGACCATTGGTCCCTGTGCCGCTGCCGTCGCCACTGTTGCCGTGCTGACTCGGCCGTCGACATGTATGCCGCGTCAGACGCCAGCTCAGTTGCGGGCCCGCCTGATCGGATCTAATCCGAGCCGTTGATCGCCTTGCGAAATCTGAGCCGTCTGATCTGAGTAGGATTAGATCTAAACTTCTGATCTTTCTCTTAAAACCTTGGATCAATCTGGACCGTTCGATCTGGTCTCATTAAATCTGCACCGTTGAAACCCCTATGGACCTCGGTGAACCCGGTCTACCGTAGACCCAAGCCCTTTCTCTCTCTGTCTAGTGGGCCCTGCTGGTCAGCCACTGGCCTATCTCTCTCTCTCCTGTGATGACATCATTAATCCTTTCCCAAATTAAATTAATTCCTAAATGACACAATAAATCAGTTTAATTCTTTTAAATAGGTTTTTAAAGGGTTTAAACTTCTAAAATTCATAACTAATTCATCCGAACTCCGTTTGGGGCGATTTAACTTGCAAAATTCTTCAAAAATCAAGATCTACCTATTAAAAATATAATATTGTACTATTCATATGTGTTGATGTACTGTTTTGCTCTTTTTATATATTGTCTTTAGCCGCCGACGTTCAGGAAGGGTCGTAGTTCCTCGAGGAGAGTTCTGAGGTTTGTGTGGAGCAGCAAGGCAAGTCACACAGATTCCTTAATACCTTTGAACATATTGTTCATGTGTTTAAAGCTATATTTCCTTTTAACTCTACATTTATTTTGGAATGCCATCAGTAACGGGAAACCCTGATATTTGCTTATGGCCCCTTTGACTTGATTACTGGATATTGTACCTATAGGATAAATGTGACTAGCTAGCTTTATTTATTGGTTAGATAGATTACCTCTAGGACTCTGCTTAGCCATGCTTAGCAAACTATAGAATAATTTCTGGGCTGTAACATTAACTTTGATTATAATATTTAGTTCACATGAAATGATGATTCCATTTATGACGGTGATCATACAAGGATAACTTAATGGTTTACTAAAACTTGATTAAAAGGTGGGTTGCGAGCACCAGGGTTGTGAATGTTGCTAGCGGTGCTCGTGACAATTAAGGACCGGTTCGCGGACTACTTGTTGCAAAACAATATTCGTGCTAACCACAAGCCAAAATAGATAATGACAGGACTTAAAGTGTAGTTCGTTCAACCGGAGGCCCCACGGTGTGTTGTGGCTCTATCAATAAGACCACCATGGCTATGTGAATAAGTCCATGTCTTGGGCGTTGGATCGTTTCCTTGTTGAGGGCTTGATCAGCTCCTGCCAGAAACCGGTGGTTCAACGGGTGGCACTCTTGTTGTGCGGGTTACATGGAGGGTCTTGTCACAATTTCTTTCTGAGATACCGTGGTGGTATTAAGGCGCATAGTGATGTGCTGTGGAGTTGTGTCTTGTGGATAAATTAGTACACCTCTGGCCAGAGTAAAACTATTCGAATAGCCGTGCCCACGGTTAAGGGTAGGCCTAGCAATGTTTTCTGTGATTAGTCCCACCTTACCTAAATTTGATTATTGGATGGTGGAATATGTTTAGCTCCAAGTGGAAGTGGTTAGGCCTATACCGTTTTGGTAAGTGGTATAGTGTTGATCAATATTGCTTAATAACTAATGCTTTATTACCCTCTTAAATGTTTTATTAAATGCTTTTGTGCAAATTAAGCCATATTATGATATTCTTTGTTATTCTGTGCACTTGCATATTTGCTGCGTAACTTGCGGAGTATTTTATGTACTCACCTTGCAATCAACAATCATCATTTAGAAGAATACTTCAATGAGAAGGATTACTTGGAGGATTAAGCAGGAATCCCGATCAAGTTCGTGGAGTGAATTTCGTCGCGCTATCTTAGTTATTTACCGCTGTTAGAACTTTATCATTTTGTGAGGTAGCATTCGCCTCTGAAATAAATAATTTCGATATGTAAATAATTACTTTGATTATCAACTATGTCATGTGTGTCTTGGTTGATTCCTGGACGAGGATTTATATATAATAAAACTCCAAAATTATGGATGGAAATTCTGGACGTGACAGCCACCATGAAGGAAATCGGGTTAGTGAAAGACTTCGGCGAGCAGATCCGTCAGTAGGAAAGTAGATCAGGCCATCATCGTCGTGAGCTTCTCTGTGCTGTGACCTTGACGGGGAAGCGGGTGAAGGGAGGGATCGCCTTCTTCTCCACCACCACGGGCTCCTTGAGCGAGGGAGATGCGATGAGATCTAGAGTAGGGAGAGGAGGGGATGGTGGTGGTATCCCAATTTGGTCGACGGCCTAGCCGACCGTGTAGGTGCCGAAGAAGGGAGGAGGTGTCGGTGGCTGTGTCTATTCGCTGAAGAAGATGAGGAAAACGGTGGTTTGAGGAGGGGGGAGAGGAAAAAGAAAGGGGAGGGAGGCTGACATGTGGATTCGCTAGGAGGTTAAGGGTATATATGTAGGTTTTTTTAAATAGGGTCCAAAATGTAAAAGTTTTAGTTGATTTGCTAATAAAAAATACGAGGGCTAATACAATAATAACCAGAGCTGAAAAGTAAAAAATAATAGAGTTGTATTATAGAGGCAGTATCTTTAAAATAGCCTCATGCTACGTGGCGCAACTTTTTGGCATCAGATCACTTCTTCATTGCTCATGCCCTTATGGTTCTGTCCAGCACAATTCCAACTCTAATCCTTTATTAAGCCTGGTTTTCCTAACGCCATTTATAAATTTTTGGAATTAAAGTTAGTTGTGTTAGATTAGAGGTATTATGGCGAGACTACATCTTTGTTCATATTTGAGACCAAAATAAGAGGATTAGATCACTTTAATTTAATATACGAACTTCATTTTCTTCGCTACTCCAAAAGTTGGAGCTATGTGAAACAATACCTATGATTGAGGCTTAGTTTGTCAGCACGAGATTGGAGAAAGTTCTAGCTAGCTAGCTCCATGTGCAGGGCCATCTACAGTGTACGCAATAAATCAAACCGTCGTATATCCAATCGAACCATTAACACCTGTTACAAAAGTAAAATCGAACAAACTTATTGGTTCGAATTGTCCCGATAAAAAGACAATATATGCATAGGAACTGAGCAAACGGTGCAGCAACATTATCGAAATAAACATAGATTATTTTACCCTGTTATATATATAGCCCACGTAAAACGAACATTCATCACAGGATATATGAATTGAATCGATTCTCGGTAAACCCTACTTAGACATTATTTTTCTATTCCGTTGGCTTAAACTACTCTCTCGTTTATCATGAGTACATTCTCCAAACGGTTAAACGATGTGTTTTTTATAAAAAAATTTATATATAGATGTTTCTTTATAAAACCAAATAAATCTATTCTTAAACTTATAATTATTAATACTTAATTAATTATATACACTAATTATTCATAGTATTTTTTATGCTATTGATAAACTTCAACCAGCAGCACAAACTATCGGTACCTTAGCTCGTATACTTGCAGTTTTACCATTGAATGCCTTAACACCCTAGTCGTAGCTCCAAGTTATTTAATTACTCACGTCACGTTGTTCACCTGCTATACAATACGTACTATATTGTGGGTGCTGTTTCGAGGAGGTTTCATGCGTGTCTCTCTCACTCACCGTCACCGTGTGGTACGGAGTACTACCTCTTTTTTAAAACAAATAAAACTGTTGATTTTTTCGTAACGTTTAATTATTCATATTATTTAAAATATTAGTAAAAAAATAATAAACTATATTTAAAGTTTCTTTAATATTAAACCAAGTCACAATAAAATAAATTATACTTACTTAAAATTTTTAAATAAGATGAATATTTATGACGAAAGTCATCGACGCTATTTATTAAAAATCGAAGGAAAACTTGGGTATGGTCAGAACAGATTAAGTACTTGCTCCCTCCGTCTCATAAATATTTTATTTTTATTTTTTTATTTATCTCACAAAGTCTTTATCTTTGAAACGATCGTTACATTTAAGTGTACTAAATTGGAGGACAAATACATTGTAGTTTATAAAAGTAGAAAACAAATATATAGAAATTTGCTAAAGTGAGGACAATTGTATTGAAGCTTGGTAGAGTGAAAGGTATGTAGTTCTTTTAATTTTATATTGGTACGAGTAAGATGGAGAAAAATGACAGTAGTAAAATGAGTTGATAGGAATGATATATAAACAAATTTCTACTGGTACCTAGGGATGAAAACAATTCGGATAGTTTCCGCTATCCGGACGATTGTTTGGAAACAGACAGTGTCGATCGGATAATTTTCGGATAGTTTAGGAAACGGAAACGAATTAAGATTTTTTTTTTTGGAAACAGAAACAAATACGGTAAGGCTAATATCTGGTGGAAATGAAAAACGGCCGGAAACTATCTGGATAATTTTCGGATAGTTATCCGGATAGTTTTAGGAAACAAAAGCCTAGCCCATATACTTCTAACTTTAGACCCATGTATCTAGCCCAACTTATTTGTCAAATATTTTTTTTAGAAACACGATATGTAGATATTTGCTAGTTCCAAACCATACACTTTATTCGGTACTACTATTAATGTTAAAAATATTAAAATTTAATAATATATTAAATAATTTGATTTTTTTTCATTGTAATAGCTTATTCTATTAAAAAAAGGAAAGTTCATGTCAATTACATTTGTTAATTATTAATTTTAGGATTAAATAAATAAAATTTTAAATTAAGATTCTAATATGGATATAACTTCATATTTATAACTCTATATTTTTTTAAACTTTAAAAACTAAAGAGTCTAATTTACAATGATATATTACATTTAACACAAACTTAGTATATTTTTTGAATAAAAGAACTAGTTATGTGTTTTTGTTGATTTTGGAAGCAAGCTATGAGGGGTTTTCATGTACCGATAAATATTCATAACCGTATTCGTTCTGATTCATATTCGCTCTGTATCTATATACGATAATATTCGATTTTATTTTCGTATCCAGGGTTTCTATTTTGATTTCGATTTTTAAAAAAATATAAAAATAAATATGACAGAGGTAGTTTTCGTTCATTTTCAAGTTATTTTCATCTGTACTGGTACGTACGAAAATGATGACAGCACTACTGACAGATGATCGTTAATTGGGACGATCGACCGATCGAGGTGTCCATCGATGATGCTGTCATGCACCTCATCAGTAGTACTAGCTGTAGGTATGTAACACATGGTACGTACGTGTACTGGATTTAATTAGCTCATAAAGATAAGGACAGGACTAGACGTCGGATGTTTGATTTTTTTTTTTAAAAAAATTGGGCGTTATTTCACCCTTTACATGAAAATATTTTAGTACTGGATAGAAAATATTTGAACTATTGAAACGGTGAAACATAATCAAATCACACTTAAAATATTTTGTTACAACATATAAAACATCGATTTTTAGGTATTGAAACATCAATAAATCCGAATGCATCGAAAACAGAAAAAATGATACCTCCATAAAAAACCCACTACAATATTTTGTTCTAACTAATGAAACATTCAAATACATTGGGTTGAAATATCAAAAATTTTAAAAAAAGTGGGCTAGATCTACTTCTTCCTCCTGTCCGGTGGTAGGCCACTGTGTCGGCTCCGGGATGCCACCCCTCGGCAACTCCACTTACCTGCACACCATGAAGGCGTCCATCTCCTTGTTCTCCTGAAGCCGAATCCACGCAGTGTATGCCATCCTTTCTGCTGCCGTTGTCGAGGAAGCCAAGACTAACCTCATCGTGCCACCGTTGAGGAAGCTGACGCCAAGCTTGTCATGCCGCAATCGAGGAAGCTGAGGCCGAGCTCACAACTTCCCTCATGGCCAGTGCCCCCGGATCCAGCGGCCCTGGTGGCCGGATCCGACAGGGAGATGATGGTGGTGAGGCGCCGGTGGGGTTCTCGGCGGTGGTGGAGGTCAGGATGCTGATCTCCTTCTTCTCGGTGACGTGGTGGAGAAAGGGAAGTACAGTGGCGCCATCGACTGCGCCGAGTTCCGCAACGAAATACACCACCTCATGCTTGCTATTGTCAACGGCCTAGGCAACTCGGCTCCTAGCCGCTCCTAGTCGCCATAGGGATTTGTTGAGGGAGTCGCCATAGGGAGTTGTTGAGGGAGAGAGGAGAGAAAAAGAAGGGCCGGAAATGCAGATAGATTGGATTGCTCGTGAGAAAAAAAATGACTAGATATGGCATATTCCTTCCGTTTTAGATTATAAGTCGTTTTGATTTTGGTCAAAGTCAACTAAGTTTATAGAAAAATGTATGATATTTTTAACCCAAGAAAAATATGCTATAAAAATATATTCAGTTTTAGATTTAATAAAACTAATTTGTTATTATAAATATTGATATATTTTTCTGTAAATTTGATCAAATTTAGAGTAATTTGATTTTAACTAAAGTTAAAATAAGCTATAATCTGAAACGAAGTACCGAAAAGAGAATCCGATATTTCCTTCTACATGGGACGGCCGATTAAAAGCATTATCCGGAAGATAAGCTAGCGTACGTATACGTTGCCCTGGAGTTTTGGTTGCCCAAAAAATGGTTTGTCTACGGAGGCTACAGTAGTGAGGTTGACTGTTTTTAGAAGTGTGAGCGATGGACAGTGAAACGTTGTTGTACCCATGGCCGTATCTTCAACTACCCCTTTAGATTTGTGTACGTGGCTGCAGGTAGTAGTATGTTGTAACAAATCAGGACTTTTTAAGTTGTACTTGTTTCGGTCGGTGATGCACGTACATGCATGTGTGTTCCATGAGCAAACATTAATTCGAAACTGAGGCTCTCGATCAAGGAAGGGTCACAGTCGTCACTGTCAAAATTATGCAGATCACGTTCACCCATTAATTCATTCGTTACGTAGATATATATTGTGAAGAAGTTAGATTATTTGCTGTCCTCCGATTTGTTTAAACTAGGCGAAATTTTCCTAGCTCAAACCAATATAATTTTGACATTATGCAGGGTAGTGGTTTTCCAGCCCAAGCCAATATCTTTATAAATTAATTTTAAAAATATGTGGTAGGCTCAACATGTCACTCTTCTCTTCTCATCTTCCTCTGCACAACCTTCCCTTTCCAGATAGCCTAGGCTGGAATGAGCTCTAGGCTCTAGCCAGTTGCTCCTCCACCGCCTCCTCGTCAACGGGGACCTGCACTTCCGCTATGAAGTCCTGCCACATCTCATGAGCCGGGCACAACAATTATAGATATGGGAACGTTGAGTGTCAGAGAAGATAGATGAATCAGGGGATAGTGTGAAGATGAGGGAAGATAAACAACAAGAAAATCACGTATAACCAGATGAGTTATTAGCGTATGATTAGTTAAGTATTAATTATTTTAAACTTAAAAAATAGATTAATATAATTTTTTAAAGCAACTTTTAGATTGAAGACTTTAAAAAAACGCAACGTATAGTAATTCGGAAAGAGTGTTCATGGAAAACGAGGTATTTTTCCATCTCTTCACCCAGATTCAAACTATCCCTAAAGCTTGTTACTTCCTCCGCGCTAGTAAAATATACTCACTCCATTCTAAAATATAGCCATTATTAGAGTTTAAATTTTTTCTAAATATAGCTATCTTGGAGATGTAAATAATAAATTTAACACAAAATTTCTTACTCTATCCTTATTGGTTTTCATAGCTCCAACAAAAGTGGGCCTTGCACCCACCCAGTGTAATAAGAGATATTTTTAACATTCCACCTAATTCTTAATTTTTTCAAAAAGCTCATAAATAGCTATATTCTAAGACGGAGCCAGTAGCTATCTTTATCTTTAGATTCAAATTTTATTCTAAATATAACAATTTAGAATATGTAAAATGTAACTCTTCGTACTAACCCTAGTATCTCATTGCACCACCAATTCTTGGACTTCACATCCATCCACTTTAACGAGGGGCTTTTAAACATTTCACCTCAATATTTAATCTTCTTAAAAATTTTAAAAATAGTTATATTTTAGAATGGAGTACAGACTACTACTATAGTACTATATAGTACTACGGAGTAGTAGAAGAATTTCCCACAAGTGTACGGAGCTTGATTAAATTTCACTTGAAAGTTGAAGTCATGTTTCGTATACAACTTAGTGATGATCAATTTGCACTATTATAACCTAAACCCCGGCCAGCTATAATTGCCAGCACAAATCTCTCTTTTTTCTTGATATGCGTGCTACTTTGTGTACTTAAAGAGCAAACATACTGTTTTTTCGAGTATTGGCTAAATAATATAATAAATAATACTCACTCCGTCAAAAAAAAATAAAATCATATCTTTTTGGAGAGATTAAACTTGAGGTAAGAGATTGTTATGATTAGTTAAGATAAGAAAGTATGCAGGGAAATTAGATGAGTGATGGCTACGATCGATTGAGATAATAAAGTAGGTGAAAAACTTAGATAGCTATAACTTTTATACGATGGATATTTTAAATATAAGTTTACAACACACATGCATGGTAGAAAAAAAATAACTAATGGTGTGGTTTATAAAACTAGAAAACCATAATACCCGAGATCATGTATAACATATAAAAATATATGTGGTTTTATGTAACTTTTGGACGATAATACATAGGGTGCCAATATTAACAACCCTAGTTTAGATTTATAGGAGCATGCATGTATGTTATAACAAATGGAGTGTCTAGTTTTCCAGTGACTGAAACTTTCAAAAATTCCAATCACTTTTTCCATCCTTGAATGACAATCCTATGGTTCTCATCACTACCACTATTAATTATTCAAAACAATGTCTCTTATTTCATAGAGGTTAAACAATAAATTACACTAACCTAAACATGAGATAAATTTACAATTCAAAAAAAATACAAAATAACATGTGAAAGTGTTCAAACCGATATAAAAATAAAGTAAAACCATATACAACGACAAAATTACAGTCAAAATAAACTAAAATTGCACGTTATACAGTACTACAATTTTAGTCATAGCAATGTGTAGTTTTAGGTGACTGAAAAATTATAAATTTGTAGCCGCTTGAAATCTAGCAAATCTATAAAACAAATCAAGTTCTGTACTACAGGTCTACAGTGAGACCAATTATGTCACACATCGATCCGGTACCGCCGTACAACGGCACGTGGATAGGGATGCGCCACGAGAGAGCAGTGTGAACTGCTTTCCGTAGAACTGTGATACTGATACCAGTCCCAGGATGCAATACTGGTATCCACGAAAACAGTTATGCATCATTGCATTTCTTAATTAAATATTAGGATTTATACCTTAACTTATGTTGCAGCTTCGGAGAAGTCGGAGATAGCAAACAGCAACACAGAAACAATAACAACAGCGAAACCAACGAACTAACTCCCAACACCATAGACAACAGCCGAGAACCAAGATGAAACCCTAATCTTCAGTACACTACAACACCAACTTCAGCTTCCTGATGGAGAATATATATATATATATATATATATATATATATATATATATATATATATATATATAGAGAGAGAGAGAGAGAGAGAGAGTGCAAGGGTGAGTATTATATACTTAGCAAGTCACGGAAATTTAGGTGTTTTATGCAGGTTTCAAGAGAAGATCAAGCTGTTTAGCAAATCCTTTATTTTGAACCATTTTGAAATAGCTAAGGATGAGATTCCTTCTTTTAATTATAGGTCAAAAGGAGACTTGCATGTTGATCCAACCAATGAGATGCTTTTCAACAACCCATTAGGAGATACTCCGGCTTCCAAGGCCAGTATCTCTTCATCGGCTATCGGAGCCAGAATCACTTCACCTGGCTCCTAAAGCCTTTTCTCTTGTTTAGCTGGCTCCTCGAGCCTTAGTCCATTTCCCGGACACTTAGAGTCCAGCTACCACCGGCAGCACGTCACACTGCTTCCCCGTGGGAAGCCCGTGAGATCCTTGAAGATCTGCTGAAGCCTGTGGTATTGTGTTTTTGAACATTTCTGCACATTAAACTCTTAAAGTGATTCGCTTTTATTCGATCTTAGAACCCCCGAATAATTTGGCAGAATGAACACCTAAGAAGTATTTTTTTTACTCCTTTCGTAGGACGAGCATCACAGCCGCCACCACGGATGCCATGAACAACGATGACAACCCAGCTGCCTCGTCCATTCACCTCCCCCTTCAGTCTGCTCCCCTCCTCCCCTTGTTGTGTGATTTGTGTAATCCGTTCTTTTTTTTTCGTGTAGATTTAGGCGTGATGCCACACTGCTGGGCAAGAAGAACCTTTGCAATTTCATAGAAGGGAGTTAATTTGTGGTTGCTTAACCATTGCTATTGGCTTGGTAGGTAATATTCTCTTTCCCCTTTTTGTTAGAAAGATTAATGTGGTCATCTTCCTATATTAGAACAAGAAAGCAAACGGAATGTAATTTAGTAGGAGAAGATATTAACCTATTGTTGGTGTTGTTTATTTTTTGAGACTGAAGTTTTTGTTGGTTCAAAGGTGATAGACTTATTACATGTTTTCTGGTTAGGAAATAGTCAAGTGCTCTAAAAGATTCACAGGAGTGGCTATTGCAACTGATCTGATTGAGCATTGACAACACTCTGAATTCCAACGTAGCTAACCTTAGGTTGTTTTTCCCTTGAATGCTATGTGCTTCTTGTCATGACAGTAATTGTTGCTTTCAATTCTTTCTTCAACAAGCATCAAAAGCACCCTCTCCACAGTCATAATGATTGTATATTATTTGCACTTAACTCACTGTTCATTTCACTGTTTTCTATAATTTATGTAATTACCCTTCCTTCCACTTATATGTGTCTTTTGCTGGTTGAAAAATGATAACCTCTTGAAGGCTAAGAAAGAGCCCATTCAATCTTTATCTCTTGAAGGCTAAGAAAGAGCCCATTCAATCTTTATTGACCTTGGCACGGAATGATGCTATGACATATGCCAACATATGGTCTCTAAGTAGCTGAACCCTCTCTACATACATATCATGACCAGTACAAACCAAAACTAATTGTTTCCATTATATGCTACTGGATAAAAGCCATGAACAGACCAATATATTTTACATGAATATCATGGGATCTCACATGCACATCACAATAGTCGAAACAGTTTATGTATTATCTGAACTTTGCACAATAAATAAGTTCACTGTTTGTTCCCTCTGCTAAATATATGCTATTTGTACTGTTAGGTGGGTGCTGAATTTATATTTTCCTTTATCTCTTCATAAAAGTGAAAAAAGGTTGTTGTACAATTTTTCATTTAAGACAGTGCCCAACTCTCACATATCATTATGTGAAAAATATATGTAACAGTCTCCTAATGGACTAAAACTGAATATATGTAGTGTGCTAGCTGCCTTTGTATTTTGGTGGATGCTAGAACTAGAAGTGAAACATGAAAACTCATTAATTTATAATGTCCTTTTCTAGGAACAAATTTTAGTTGGTCAATGGTAGGTTCATCTCAGCAATAAGTAGTATACTGATGTAGCTGAAAGAAATTTCAGATAAAAAACCATCACAGAGCAATTTTTGGTCATGTTTTAGGTCCATTCTCTATTTCCTCTGTATTCTTCTTATAAATTATCTTATAACAAGGCATTTGCTTTTTTATTTGAGATCCAATTTATGAGGCACTTAAATTATGAGCTTACTGATGTTCCTTTTGCCATATGTATAGGTGTAAGCACATAAGTGCTGGTGATTTTTTTTCTCTAGATGCATTACACATTTCTTTTAAGTCGTCTAATTGTGATTTTACCAAAAGGTGCTTGTGTTGTAGGCCAGTAAAACCATTGGTCATTTTGCCGGTATAGTGATAAGACGTGGTTCCTTTTTTTCCATTGCTGGTATATGCTTCTTTTTTTTTATAAGATAAGCCATGCTTTAAGTTTTAGCAATTGAGAGTTTGAAAAGTTTTTTTTCGTTGAACAAAAGGCAGTAGTTCTTCTTATTGCTTAATATTTATAGGGGCAAATATTTTAGTTCATTCTGCCCTATAGGATGGTTCTCATTGTAGAATCTATTGCTAGGGCGACTCCCTTCAATTCAGTTTTCAAAGAACAAAGCTAAATTTTCTTTGATGTACATAGTTAGAATTTCCTTTGAGATCTAAATTTTGTAAAGTATTGGAGGGGCTCACTTTTGGATTGATTCGTTCTCCTTTTTTAGAAAGTATATCCATTGAGTCGGCCTGAGAGGCCTGACTCTACCACTGCTACCATTTTGCAGGTATGCAATTTAAGTCTTCAGCATTTTACTCCATTTAAATTTTTTGTTGAATATTGACTTTTGTATAAGTATCACTCATTCACTCTTTAGGTATATAACTCAAGTATAAAATATTTGACTTGATCGAGATTTTGAATGTAAGTAGATATCTGATCCGAAGATAAATTAATTCTGTGATCTGAAACCCATAGTTTTTCCCAACTCTTGAGTACTACTATTTGCATGTTCAATGTTGCATCTTGGATTTGAGAAAAAATGGTATCACTCACCATCTCTTTATTTCATGGAAAAAATGGTTCAAGTCATTATGCAATGTGTATAGTGCAACTTGGATTTGAGAAAAACACCACGTCCACAATTACTAGTATCACTCACCAACAAATGTAAGAAGTGTTATGATCAGGACTTGATTTGCTGCCAACATCCCCAGTATTGGTAAGGGTGTCATTGATGTGATTGGAGTAATTTTTCAAAAATATTATGATTGAATCAGGATTCGTTAAAGTGTTTTTCTTAGCAATGTTATCTTATTTCTTTGATATGTTATATGGTGACAAAATATTTTCGTATCGATGTTCCTTTGGGTTCTATCTAATTAAGAGGTTGCCTAATTATTGAAATCGTCTCCACAGTATGCAGGTATCATTTTGCCATATCATACAACCGTCAACTCAGGTGTGTTTTTTCTTATAAAGTCATGACCATGGTAATACAAAATCATGTTAATTAACTTTAGAGGCTTCTTATTGCAAATGATGTGAGTAGTAAATGTTGCAAGAGAATAATATGATTAAGGCATGGAGATTCAACAGGAAAATTTTAACTTGTGATATCCTAAAAGTGTAGTTATTCTTCTAAAGGGTTGGATATTGATCTAAGAAAGGAAAAGCAGGAAATGATCTATTTATACATTATTGGCCAATTTATTCTAAAGTTCCAAAACATTACTCCCTCCATCTAGCGCCATTATATTACGTTTGTCCATTATTTGTTTTTCAGTAGCAGTGAGGAATTTTTTGGCACAGGTTGACAGTGAGGACATCAATATACAGTCTCTAAAATTTATTTACTGCTTCCGTATGTGGACTATGGAAATCTCAGCTTTGAATCAATTTATATGAGTTGAAATGTTCTTTAATTTTACTTGACAATGTGGGTTGCTAGACTATGTACAATGTAGATATTGTGTATTATTTGAGTAAATAATATTGCATGACAGTTGGCTTTGAAATGTATATTTTATTTTAGTTTTTTTTATTTTGTCATGTGACATGAATTTCACGCAGACACTCAGGCATCGCCACACTTCATTGTGGAGGCCAAAGACCGAACCAATTTTTCGTTTAACCGACTGTCGGTCCATATTTTTCTACTGACAAAATCGGTTTACAAATTTAAAAGACCGAAAAAACTTGACCGAATTTTCAGTCCTGACCGAACACCCACCCCTAGATTTAGTGTTTTTAAATATGTATATTGTAAAAATATATCTTACACTTACACATACACGAGTACTACTTATATGTATCCCCGTATATATTTCCGCTCAATAGCTTTCACTTTCGTCTGCTAAGCAGACAATTGAGCAAGGCACATTCTTCTTCTACAGAGAGCGACGTTGGCATGAGTATAATTCAACTCGTCGTGTATCTCCAATCCGAACCTGACTCATATTTGCGCACTAATCATTGATTCGAAATTAGATAAATAAATCGATCGAGCAATGAATATTGAATAAAGTCATGTTAAGACGAAAGGAATTAGCCGGCATGCCATGAGTAACCAAGATATTAATTCGCTGCTCTAGTTGGTGCTAGACTTCCAGTCGTGTTAGCTTTATATAAAACTATTCTTGAGCACTGCTACACATACTTAAAAAGTTCTTACAAAAAGTTCTCTACCGTTTGATTTAATTAAATACTATAAAAAAATCTAGATTTACTACACATTTTTCAGCAGACGCTTTGTCATGCATGTTGATTAAGATTTATAATGGTGCAGTAACAGACCCGTTCTTCTGATTTAGAAATTTATTTGCTTTGCTCCAAAATCAATGTAACCACCGTCAAATGCTCATCGAACAGAGTGACGACCTCGTGCCCTTTTATGTCAGGTGGTCAGTTTTGTTACGAAAGCAGATAAGACGCCTAAGATAAATATGATTAGCTTATGATAACATTTTTTATTACACAGCAGATGTGAAGCACACACTTACATACCGTTCTGCAGTGCTTCTTTAAGCTTAAATAAGCCCGCATTTAAAATGAGAAACATCATTAACACGTGATTAATTAAGTATTTATTATCAAAACTTGAAAAATAGATCTATTTATTTTTTTAAGCTACTTTCATATCGAAATTTTTGTAAAAAACACACCGTTTATTATTTTAGGAAACGTGCGTGCGAAAAACGAGAAATAAGCTGTCGTCGTATAAGTGGTGCCGAGCCGAACAGGCTGTTACACATCACACTCACATACCTATAAATACGTCTCTTCTCTAACACACATCACGACAACACACATTTAAAAAGATAGAACCCAACAACAAATCTCTGGCCTTACTAAATTTCTAATAAAAAAGCTGTAACACCCTATACGTAATATTCTATTAATATTCTATATTTAATATTTATAAAGTCAATATCTACAACTCCTACGCCACCGATGCTTCCTCAGCAGGTGGCTTCATTCTTTTAAAGGGCAGAATCTTTTCGCTTTCCCTTACTAGTTAAGATTTGCAACAGGCGATGCGTAGACCTCTATCTTAACGTTTCGTGCACATCACCCTATATAACATAGTAGTGTTTTGACTTGACCTAGTTTTACATTTGCAATATCTTAATCCCCTCAAACTCCCAACGGCGCAATATAAAAGAGGCGCACATGCAGAAGGAACTTACCAGGAACTGCGCCTCGGTGTATGAACTTTGGCAGGTAGCCGAAGCTGAACTGACGACTCTTCAAAGGCTAAAGAAAATAAAGGCCTAATCCTGATGATATCCATGTCCCACTTACACTGCGAGTGTCCTGCCATAAACCGGAGCCTGCAACGGTTGACCATAAGGGTTGCCATGGACAAGAACAGCAGAAATATCAAACCCTGCATACCTGGAAGTTGGAAGTCTCGCATTCTCTGCTCAAGCTCTGAGAAATGACCTTCTCATCTGTGGAAAATACACATGCATGATAAGGGGTGGACAAGCTTGACCAAAGACTCTTCATCATGCACTACCGTCATATGTAATACAATGTTTCACATCATCATATACGGCGTAAGATGAGGGTCTCCCATGAAGTTACAGCACATTAGCAGTCTCCTTTCAATTAGTAAACTGCGGTGAAAGCATGCAGTTTATGGCCGTCTTATTCGGGATACCAACTGCCGGAAGGAGATCTCAGTCAGCTCCTGCATTTTCCACGAAACTGGAATTCCACCGAACAAGTAAATTTACGATGCTGCTTACTGTTTTCAGTAAGCAAGTCACCGTCTTGTAACCCTTAAAAGTATTCACCAGTACATGTCCTCTCCTTATCTACAAGTACTTACTCCATCCGTTTAAAGATATAAAATGTTTTTGTTTTTCACAAAGTTAACATTTAAAAATTTTAACTAATAATTAAACTAAAAATATATATGTTTAGTATTATGCATGCAGTATCACTAGATTCGTATTTGAAAATATTTTTATATTATGTTAATTTTATGGTTGTTAATTATATATTATAAAAAAACTAATGATCAAAGTATAATATTAAAAACCGTGTAAAAAATTAATACGTATTATATTTTTAAATGGGAAGAGTATTAATTAAAGAGATAAAAGAAGTCATCTTGTGGCCGGCCACCATACATAAATGCAGCTTCACATAGACTAGTCGCTAGTATGACATTGAATAGACATGGGGCAAAACCAATCCAACCAGATGGCAAAACTGAAAGTGAGAAAGTTCCGCCCTTCACCATTCTTTGCCTGCTTCCGTCAAAAATGAAAGGAACAAATATGCATGCGTTTTGGAAGTCAGTTGCTAAAAAATAAGGGGTATATTTTGTACTGGTCAATTGTGATGCCTGTGTGACGAGAGGAAATTCGTTAACCAATCAGACTGTGCGCTGACAAAATCCCATCCTGGAAAAAGAACTTCCAGCCACGGTAGGTCCACGTTAATACTACGTAAATTCACTTATTTATGCTTAAATCTTCCATAGATAATTAAAAAGTGGTAGGCTAATCCCATAGGTATGAACAAACACCAAACCCCTACAAAAGAGAAAGGTTGTTCTCAAGAGAACTCAAAACCTCCTGGGCATTCTTATTATTTAAGCTTTGAAGATCAGGAATTTTATACTCGATACCTCTTAGACATCTTAACCTTGCTTCATTTTCTACTCACGGATTACACAGCGTCATTGGATCTCATTCACACACACACAAAAAAAAAACAAACACAATTTCTCCTCATCGCTCGCATTGTATCATAAGAAAATGACGGTCAGAGATGATCCATTCGTCCACAGGTGTTACGCAAGTAATCATTTACAAGGAAGAAAGTTGTTTGCTTACAGTGGTGGTGACCTTGAGCAACCGCCATCTTTTGGTCAATAGGGACAGGTGGCGTGGCCCTAAATAAACGACAGAAATTTGTGCACAGTGGTACTTTTTCTAAAAAAAAAAACTTCACCTACATATACAGTACAAGCCAGCTCCTAGAAGTTTCTTTCTCAACTACACGTGCTCGGTTGAACAGTATGATAGTGTAAACTTACTAGGAAAAAATTGGTCCTATAGCATCCAATATCCTGACTTCAGGTTTAAACTTCAGGTACTTAGCTCTTGACTGTCCTTTTGTTTGCATGTGATGCAGTAAGCATTTCTTCAATATAAGTCTCCTTTGTTTGCCTTAGACTTGCTTAGATTTTTAAGCTAACATTTTGGCTTTAATGGTTAATAAGCCAATGGCTTTTAAACCTTAAGTTCGAGGATAGATCCCTAACTATAACCCATAAAACCTAAAAAAAAGGCTATTCAAACCTATTTTTTGACTTAATAGTGCAAGAGTTTTATGGCTTTAAAAGGGCCAATGAAAAAGCTGTTTGTTTGGGCTGTGGCCTTTTTGGCTTATAAGCAGGCTCATAAGGCTAAACAAAGCGGCCCATACATTAGCTCAAGAGGATCTTTGCACGATCCAGGCATGTTGCCACCTTCTCCAACATGGTAACACAGGTACTTCGGCTCAATCGATAGTCCACCTCGGTTTTGGTTTTCCTCTTTTCTAATTAACCCCGTCTACTGCTCAAAGGCAAAGCACTAAAATTAGTGCTAACCATTGAGAGCTATACGATCAACCATCTTAGTTCAATGTGGATGGCGAATGTCATGTAACTTGTAATAAGACTACAATGGCCATGTATCATGTATTCTTCATTTTGATTTTTACCGATTTGGCATGGTATAGACTATATAATAGTCTTTGTAATGTATTGTCTGTGGAACAAACAAAGCAGCAGCAGATGCTATCCAGAACAACAAGCAGTAATATGGTAGACCGGCCTATTTTTGTTTCGAACACTAGGTGAACCAGGACAGGAAGCTCATGGAGAAAATTCCATTGGCACGTCTCCAATTGGTATTTCTCAATGCAATGCAGTCTGTACGCCCAAAGAAATCGCAGTGAGGAATTCAATCCATCACAGAGTAGCATATTTCCCTAAGAAACTATCTAATTACTTCTTCTGTCCCAAAACTATTAACATTCTAGCATTTAAAATTTGTCACATAACCATTTTCACTTTGAAATACTACTTGTCCCATCAATTATCTCGCATTCAAATTTCTATCCATCTTATGCTCAACCATCCTTACACTTTCAAATAATCCTCATATAATGAGAGACATTTAGGTCATTTTCATTCCCTATTAATTTCACCTACTTCCTTCTAAAATGACAATGATTTTGGGATGGAGGGAGTACCGGGCTTCGGTGGTAGCATTGAGGTGCATTTGTTGAAGCCTATTAGTGCCGTGGTTGAAGTCGACAAGGATGTAGTAGAAAGCCATCCGACGTGTGGGTGGCGTCGCCCTTCCGGTCGCCACCTGCACTGACCAGCGATTGAGGAGGAGATCGACCTTCGGTCTCCTTCCAGCGCACTTAGGATCGGTTAGGGTTTTTGGGGTAGGATTAACGTGAGATAGGTCGTCACCTATTCACGTGCCATAGCCCCTTTTATATTTAGGGCTAGAGAAGATCGAGGATAATTCCGTTAGGAAGATAAAATGGACGTTTCCGATCGTTGCGCGTACATGGGAATCGGTCCACGTTGTTATCGGCGCGTGGGATTTAGCCCATGCGTCTCTTCCTAGCTCATGGACCAATAGATCAACCAACATTCTTCCACTTGATCTTAGGACTAACGAGTCCAGTCTAAATAGTATGGCGAACTAAAATAATATGTCGCAGCGATCAATGGAACGCCACTATGACAACAGTATCTATAGTCACCAAAATACCTCAATAGGAAACCACTTACTCTCATAGGGTATTGATTGATTCTTATGTCCCTATTCCAGAATCACACTTACAGGCTACCTACTAATCCCATGCCGGCAATATGCTCATTAAATAGATTGGATGGTAGACCTTTAGTGAACGGATCCACGAGCATTAACTTAGTGCTTATGTGCTTAACTTTAATTGTTTAATCCTGGATTCTATCTTTCACAACGAAATACTTTATGTCAATGTGTTTGGCAGCACCACTTGACTTATTGTTACTTGAATAGAACAAGCCGCAGTATATAGTGAGTGGTTTAGAAATGCTGTCTACCACTCTCAATCCCAGAATAAAGCCTTTAAGCTATACGGCCTGCCCGGTTGCCTCATAACATGCTATAAACTCAGACTGCATCTTCGACGCTGCAGTGAGGGATTGTTTGAAGCTTTTCCATGAAATGGCTCCTCCTGCAAGAGTGAAGACATAACCTGATGTAGATTTCTTAGTGTCTACACACCTTGCAAAATCAGCATCTGAATAACCAATAACTTCAAGATTATCAGACTTTCTATAAGTCAGCATGTAATGCTTAGTGCCTTACAAATAACGCAAAACTTTCTTAACAGTCTTCCAGTGGTCTAGACCTGGGTTAGACTGGTACTTGCCAAGCATTCCAGTCACAAAAGCCAAGTCCGGTCGCATACAGACTTGTGCATACATTAAGCTTCCGATAGCTAAAGCATACGGAATCGACCTCATCTGATCCTTTTCTAATTGATTCTGTGGGCTTTGGAATAAACCAAACTTACCGCCCTCAACTATTGGCGCAGGCGTGACAGAGCACTTACTCATATTGTATCTTTCAAGTACTTTGTCAATGTATGACCTCTAAGATAACCCTAATACTCCTCTAGACTTATCTCGGTGTATCTCAATACCCAAAACATAAGAGGCTTCACCAAGATCTTTCATGTCGAACTTAGAGGACAAAAATGTCTTAGTCTCATGTAGCAAATGCTTATCGCTGCTTGCTAATAGAATATCGCCCACATAGAGTACTAAGATTATAAACTTACCACTCTTATACTTCATATAAACACAATTATCCACTTCATTCTTCTTAAATCCAAAGTTCTTAATTATATGATCGAATTTAAGGTACCATTGTCTAGACTTAAGACCATAAATGGATTTCTTTAGCCTGCATCCCATATGCTCCTTGCCTTTCATGACAAAACCCTCCGGTTGTGCCATGAAAACCTGCTCATGCAAGTCACCATTAAGAAATGCAGTCTTGACATCCATCTGATGTAACTCTAAATCATAATGAGCTACTAGTGCCATGACAACTCTAAAGGAGTCCTTCTTAGAGACCGGAGAAAAAGTTTCATTACAGTCTATTCCCTCTCTCTGTGAAAAACCCTTGGCTACTAAGCCTTGTCTTGAATCGTTCAACATTTCCCTTAAAGTCATACTTACTTTTGTAGACCCACTTACAGCCTATTGTTTCAACTCCTTCGGGAATTTCTACTAAATCCCAGATATCGTTAGCGCTCATAGACTTTAGTTCATCTTCCATGGCGTCAAGCCACTTGAATGAATTCTCACTAATGATGGCTTCCTTGAATGAAGTGGAATCATCTGCTTTTCCAATGTCTTCTCCAATAAAAATCTCATAATCACCAGGAATGACAGATCTCCTCTCCCGCTGTGATCTTCTTAGTTGTTCATCCGGAACTCCAGTGAGCTGAGGAATTTGCACATCAGTGTGTACATCATTTTGTGCTACAGGTTCATTAGTACCCTCAACTGTAGACGGATCCACAGAAGAAGATACCTGTGGCACTTGCTGAGACAGGCAGATTTTTCTATTGGATAACCGACATAGTGACACGGATTTCCTCAAGGTCCAACTGTCTGTTCTGTGAGCTCCCACAGATTTGATCATTCTCTTAGAAAACGGCATGTCTTGTTTTCATAAATTTATTGACACGGTCTGGACAATAAAACCGATACCCCTTAGATCTTTCTGGGTAAGTAAAAGCTCATAGTCTTAGGGTCTAATTTCCTTAGATGTGGATTAAAAGGTCTGGCTTCAGCAGGGCATCCACATACTCTTAAATAATTTATACTCGGCTTTCTATCAGTCCATAATTCATAAAGTATCTTAGGTACAGACTTAGTAGGCACCCAATTTAGTATATGCGTTGCTGTCTTTAATGCCTCCACCCACAATTTCACAGATAGGCTAGAGTGACTGAGCATGCTACGCACCATGTCCATTAGTGTGCGATTGCGACGCTCAGCAACTCTATTCTGTTGTGGTTCACCGGACATAGAATATTGAGCAACTATGCCATTTTCCTGTAGGAACTTGGCAAATGGCCTTGGAATTTGCCCGTATGGAGCACTTTTCCCATAATATTCTCCCCCTCGGTCTGAGCGCACTACTTTAATTTTAACATTATGTTGATTTTCTATCTCAGCCTTAAAAATCTTGAACTTATCTAGTGCTTCAGACCGGTCATTAATGGGGAAAATGTAGCCATAACGGAAAAAGTCATCAGTAAACGTAATGAATGAATCAAAACCATCTACTGATGTCACTGGGAAGGGTCCACAAATATCCGTGTGGATTAACTCAATTATTCCCGTACTCCTAGTGACCCATTTCTTAATTGTTTTAGTGAATTTGCCTTCAATACAGTCTAAGCAGGGATTTTCCTCAGTAAAATCTAATGGTTGAAGTATCTCGTCTTTAATGAGACGCTCCATCCTCCTCTTCGAAATATGGTCTAAACGACAATGCCATAATTTCGATGAGGTCTCATTTATCTTAACATGATTAGCAACATCACACAGTCATTGCAGATTTATGAAGAGAGTGCAAATAAAGTTTGCCTCGCTTAAAAGCAAGGCCCACAATTTCATTATTAAACTTAATAAAATATTCAATCTCTCCAAAATCAATTCTAAAGCCATGTTCCGTTAAACAAGCAACGGAAATAAGGTTTCTTTTTACGGATGGAACATAAAGAACATTATGTAATAATAGCTTGAAGCCTCCTCTTAGAATTAAGGGAAGATCTCCAATAGCCTCGACATGAAGTTTATTAACATCTGCCACTCTAAGACTTCGCTCCCCCTTTGTGATAGTCCTCACGGAACGCAATTCCTAAAATGAATTGGTGACGTGCACAGTTGCACTTGAGTTAATCCACCAAAAACCAGAGGCATAATTCACATAGAGTGCATCATCAACATAAGAGATAATGTCAATAATAATGTTACCATGCTTAGCAAGCCACTTTCTAAAGCCATTACATTGTTTCTGCATATGCCCAGTCTTTTTACAAAACTTGCATATTACGTCATTGGGTGTAGACGTACCAGATCCAGATAGAGCACCTTGAGGTGGCTTAAATTTCCCCTTAGGCTTGCCAGTCTTAAATCTTTTGCGACTCAGCGAGGAAAGTCTGTTCCTTTTTCCTTTCTGTCTTTTGACGCTCCTCCTCCTCAACGGAGTGAGAAATGAGTTCGGCAATGGACCATTTGTCCTTGTGAGTATTATAGTTGATCTTAAATAGACCATAATCCGGTGGTAAGGAACTCATGATGAAGTGGACTAGAAAACCATTAGAGATAGCCATGTCCATACTCTTTAATTGTGTTGCCATATTGGTCAAAGATATGATATGCTCTCGCACACTTTCCTTCCCGTCGTAACAAGAGGTAAGCATCCTCATGATGAGAACACTGACATAAGTCTTAGATAAGCCTTTAAAATTTTACTCAACATTAGTCATATAGTTCTTGGCGTTGTCAGCATCAGAAATGCCGCCTCTGATGCCAGGGGATATAGAGTTTTTAATGACCAGTAAACTCATGCGATTCGCCTTTTCCCATTTCTCCGCCTTCTCCTCATATGCCTTCTTAATTGCATTAGTGGCACTAGCGAGAGGGGGAATGGGTGCATCCTCGCGTAAGGCAACATCATAATCAAGTAGCCCAAGGGTAATGTTCACCCTCTCCTTCCATTCCTGGAAGTTGGTGCCATTCAGTTGCTCAATGCTATTTATTTGAGCAACGACGTCATTAACAGCTGAAATTAACGACAAAACATTGGTAAACAACGAAAATGTACATAATTAACCCTACGTTGGTCTGGTTAATCATGCACAAGAAAATTATTTTACTCCATAATTCCGTTGGGCAAAATGAAGCAAAGCTAAATTTGACGTGCGAGGATGCACCCATTCCCCCTCCCGCTAGTGCCACTAATGCAATTAAGAAGGTATATGAGGAGAAGGCGGAGAAATGGAAAAAGATGAATCGCATGAGTTTACTGGTCATTAAGAACTCTATATCCCCTAGCATCAGAGGCGGCATTTCTGATGCTGACAACGCCAGGAAGTATATGACTAATGTTAAACAAAATTTTATAGGCTCATCTAGGACTTATGCCAGTATTCTCATTATGAGGATGCTTACCTCTCGTTACAACGGGAAGGGAAGTGTGCGAGAGCACATCATATCTATGACCAATATGGCAGCACAATTAAAGAGTATGGACATGGCTATCTCTGATGGTTTTCTAGTCCACTTCATCATGAGTTCCTTGCCACCGGATTACGATTCATTTAAGATCAACTATAATACTCAAAAGCACAAATGATCCATTGCTGAACTCATTTCTCACTCCGTTGAGGAGGAGGAGCGTCAAAAGACAAAAAGGCAAAAGGAACAGGCTTTCCTCGCTGAGTCTGATAAGGGAAAGAGGAAGGTTGATGAAGCTTGTGTAGACGAATCCAGCAAAAGATTTAAGACTGGCAAGCCTAAGGGGAAGTTTAAGCCACCTCAAGGTGCTCCATCTGGAACTGGTACGTCTACACCCAATGACGTAATATGCAAGTTTTGCAAAAAGACTGGGCATATGCAGAAACAGTGTAATGGCTTTAGAAAGTGGCTTGGTAAGCATGGTAATGTTATTATTGACATTATCTCTTATGTTGATGATACACTATGTGAATTATGCCTCTAGTTATTAGTGGATTAACTCAGGTGCAACTGTGCACGTCACCAATTCATTTCAGGAATTGCGTTCCGTGAGGACTATCACAAAGGGGGGAGCAAAGTCTTAGAGTGGCAGATGGTAAATGAACTTCATGTCGAGGCTATTGGAGATCTTCCCTTAGTTCTAGGAGGAGGCTTCAAGCTATTATTACATAATATTCTTTATGTTCCATCCGTAAAAAAAACCTTATTTCCGTTGCTTGTTTAGCGGAACATGGCTTTAGAGTTGATTTTGGAGAGATTGAATATTTTATTAAGTTTAATAATGAAATTGTGGGCCTTGCTTTTAAGCGAGGCAAACTTTATTTGCTCTCTCTTGATAAATCTGCAATGACTCTGTGTGATGTTGCTAATCATGTTAAGATAAATGAGACTTCATCGAAACTATGGCATTGTCGTTTAGACCATATTTCGAAGGGTAGGATGGAGCGTCTCATTAAAGACGAGATACTTCAACCATTAGATTTTACTGAGGAAAATCCCTGCTTAGACTGTATCCAAGGCAAATTCACTAAAACAATTAAGAAAAGGGCCACTAGGAGTACGAGAATACTTGAGTTAATCCACACGGATATTTGTGGACCCTTCCCAGTGACATTAGTAGACGGTTTTGATTCATTCATTACATTTACTGATGACTTTTTCCATTATGGCTACATTTTCCCCATTAATGACCGGTCTAAAGTACTAAATAAGTTCAAGATTTTTAAGGCTGAGGTAGAAAATCAGCATAATGTTAAAATTAAAGTAGTGCACTCAGACCGAGGAGGAGAATATTATGGGAAAAGTGCTCCATACGGGCAAATTCCGGGGCCATTTGCCAAGTTCCTACAGGAAAATGGCATAGTTGCTCAATATTCTATGCTCGGTGAACCACAACAGAATGGAGTTGCTGAGCGTCGCAATCGCACACTAATGGACATGGTGCATAGCATGCTCAGTCACTCTAGCCTATCTGTGAAATTATGAATGGAGGCACTAAAGACAGCAGCGCATATACTAAATCGGGTGCCTACTAAGTTTGTATCTAAGACACTTTATGAATTATGGACTGGTAGAAAGCCGAGTATAAATTATTTAAGAGTATGGGGATGCCCTGTTGAACCTAGACCTTTTAATCCACATCTAAGAAAATTAAACCCTACAACTGTGAGCTGTCACTTACCAAGAAAGATCTAAGGGGTATCGGTTTTATTGCCCAGACCGTGTCAATAAATTTATGGAAATAAGACACGCCGTCTTCTTAGAGAATGATCAAATCTGTGAGAGCTCACATGACAGACAGTTGGACCTTAAGGAAATCCGTGTCACCATACCGATTATCCAATAGGAAAATCTGCCTGTCTCAGCAAGTGCCACAGGTATCTTCTTATCCGTCTCCAGTTGAGGGTACTAATGAATTTATAGCACAAAATGATGTACACACTGATGTGCAAATTCCTTAGCCCACTGGAGTTCCGAATGAACAACTAAGAAGATCACAGCAGGAGAGGAGATCTGTCATTCCTAGTGATTATGAGATTTTTATTGGAGAAGACATTGAGAAAGCAGATGATCCCACTTCATTTAAGGAAGCCATCATTAGTGAAAATTCATCCAAGTGGCTTGACGCCATAGAAAATGAACTAAAGTTTATGGGCGCTAACGATGTCTGGAATTTAGTAGAAATTCCCGAAAGAGTTAAAACAGTAGGCTATAACTGGGTCTATAAAACTAAGTATGACTCTAAAGAAAACGCCGAACGATTCAAGATAAGGCTAGTAGCCAAGGGTTTTTCACAGAGAGAGGGTATAGACTATAATGAAACATTTTCTCCGGTCTCTAAGAAGGACTACTTTAGAGTTGTCATAGCACTAGTAGCTCATTATGATTTAGAGTTACATCAGATGAATATCAAGACTGTATTTTTTAATGGTGACTTGCATGAGCAGGTTTTCATAGCACAACTAAAGGGTTTTGTCATGAAAGGCGAGGTGCATATGTGATGCATGCTAAAGAAATCCATTTATGGTCTTAAGTTTAGACAATGGTGCCTTAAATTCGATCATAAAATTAAGAACTTCGGATTTAAGTAGAATAAAGTGGATAATTGTATTTATATGAAATATAAGAGTGGTAAGTTTATAATCTTAGTACTCTATGTGGACGATATTCTAATAGCAAGCAGCGATAAGCATTTGCTATATGAGACTAAGATATTTTTGTCCTCTAAATTCGACATGAAAGATCTTGATGAAGCCTCTTATATTTTGGGTATTGAGATACACCAAGATAGGTCTAGAGAAGTATTAGGGTTATCTCAGAGGTCATACATTGACAAAGTATTTGAAAGATGCAATATGAGTAAGTGCTCTGTCATCCCTGTGCCAATAGTTAAGGGCGATAAGTTTGGTTTATTCCAAAGCACGCGGAATCAATTAGAAAATGATCAGATGAGGTCGATTCCGTATGCTTCAGCTGTCGGAAGCTTAATGTATGCACAAGTCTGTACACAACCGAACTTGGTTTTTGTGACCGGAATGCTTGGCAGGTACCAGTCTAACCCAAGTCTAGACCACTGAAAGGCTGTTAAGAAAGTTTTGCGTTATTTACAATGCACTAAGCATTACATGCTGACTTATAGAAAGTCTAATAACATTAAAGTTATTGGTTATTCAGATGCTGATTTTGCAGGGTGTATAAACACTAAGAAATCTACATCAGGTTATGTCTTCACTCTTGCAGGAGAAGCCATTTCATGGAAAAGCTTCAAACAATCCCTCACTGTAGCGTCGACAATGCAGTCTGAGGTTATAGCATGTTATGAGGCAATCGGGCAGGCCGTATGGCTTAAAGGCTTTATTCCGGAGCTGAGAGTGGTAGACAACATTTCTAAACCACTCATCATATACTGCGACAATAAAACCGCAGTGTTCTATTCAAGTAACAGCAAGTCAAGTGATGCTGCTAAACATATTGACATAAAGTATTTCGTTGTGAAAGATAGAATCCATGATCAAACAATTAAAGTTGAGCACATAAGCACTAAGTTAATGCTCGTAGATCCTCTCACTAAATGTCTACCATCCAATCTATTTAATGAGCATATTGCCGGTATGAGATTAGTAGGTAGCTTATAAGTGTGATTCTGGAATAGGGGCATAAGAATCAATCAACATCCTCTGAGAGTAAGTGGTTTCCTATTGAGATATTTTGGTGACTATAGATACTGTTGCCGTAGTGGCATTCCATTGATCGCTGCGACACATTATTTTAGTTCGCTATACTACTTAGACCGGACTCGTTAGCGCTAAGATCAAGTGGGAGAATATTGGTTGATCTACCGGTCCACATGCCAGGAGGAGGCGCATGGGACTATAACGACGTGGACCGATTCCCACGTACGCGAAGCGCCCGTTTTATCTTCCTAACGAAATTGCCCTCGATCTCCTCTAGCGCTAAATATAAAAGGGGCTACGACACGTGAATGGGTGACGACCTATCTCATGCTAATCCTACCTCGAAAACCCTAACCGATCCTAAGAGCACTAGAAGAAGACGAAGGTCGATCTCTTCCTTAATCGCTGGGCAGTGCAGGTGACGGTCAGAAGGGCGATGCCACCCACACATCAGACGGCTTCCTACTACATCACCGTCGACTTCATCCACGACATTAATGGGCTCCAAAACAACTGGTCAGTAAATTACCTCTGTTCCGTATAATTTTAAGATGATCATGTATAGACTAAGGTTAAAATCAACTATAAGAATTAATAGTATTGAGTTAAAGCAGGAGCCTACTAATCGGATCCCCAAATTTCAGAGAACTAGATAGCTGCACGCATCTGCACGCATCTATCTAGGATTCGAATCGCATCTATCTAGAAGTCGAATCATGCGACAGGCATCGCATCGATCTGATCAACGATGGATCGGAATGCGAGGTGCGCACCTATCGGCCTCCCCGAGCACCCGACGCGCGGTAGATCCCGCAGACCCGAGCCATCAAAAAACCCTAGCGAGTTCGCTGCGGAGATGTACCTTGAGCGGAGCCAACCCGAGCGCCCGCCACCGCGGCGGCCTCGGGGTAGACGAGGAGGAGGAGGATCCGTTCGTGCAAGAACTCCGGCGCGGCGCGCTCCCCAACCGCCGTGCCACCGTCGCCGCCGCCACCGGGACCGTGAGCGTCGGAGCAGAAGTGGGCGGGGCGCGAGTTGCCGAGGCGGCGCGAGTTTAGCTGAGCTGTGCCCTCTCAGCCCAGACTATATGGGCCTCGAGTCTAGACCCGTTTAGAAAAGTCTGTGGGCTTTAGCCTCATGGCCCAACAAAGTATCAAACCCAACCAATCCATTGCGCACTTGTAACGAGAAAAAATAACTGACTTCCACATAGAAATTTTATTTTTAAATTCTTTTACTTACAAAAAGTTGTGTATACGATGAAGCGAGACAAGATAAGGAAGGAATGTAATTATGGAGCAAAAAGAAAAATCACAAACAAAGTATCAAACCCAACCAATCCATTGCGCACTTGTAACGAGAAAAAATAACTGACTTCCACATAGAAATTTTATTTTTGAATTCTTTTACTTACAAAATGTTGTGTATACGATGAAGCGAGACAAGATAAGGAAGGAATGTAATTATGGAGCAAAAAGGAAAATCACACAAGAGTTACAGGCCATTGATTCTCAACTCCTGAATCAAGTCCAGTTTTTTACTCTTTTTTGACCTCTACGAATTTGGAACATGAAAACAAGGGAAAGCTGCATAATGTTGACAAAAGTTGGATACACAAGTGGAATTTGCTGCATCTCACAGCCCTGAAAGACTTCCTGTGGAGCCAGTCGCCATCTGAAATGAAAAGCTGTTCACTAGATCGGCCCTAGACCGAACTTAACAATGCTCACCTGACACGGCTCGAATAAACAAAGGCAGTGTGACAGCATACTTCTGCTTGAACCACACTACGCCCAGATCCTGCAAGAACGAATAGGAAGTCTCTCAGTTGTCAAATTTAACATGGCGGTTTTATGCAACAGTTGCATAAACTACAAAGGATAAAAATGGAAATAGCAGATAAAGCAGAATGCAGGCCATCATGTACTAGTTTCCTGATCATTTTTGCTTCAACGATCTTTTAAATTACCTTAGTAGGTGGATCAAGCACAACTTATTAAAATAAACCCTCTCTACTATCTTCACAACTTATTAGTCGCTGAGTATATCATCTGGTTTAGTGGTCAGCTCAAATACTCAATCAGAACAGCATTCACATTTTAAAAATGGGATTGTTTTACATATGTGTACTTCTTATGTCAATTTTCTACAACAAAAGGTTTGCAATTGTCAATGTTAAAAGTTCAAGACTAAACACCGTGTAGTTTCAGGGTAAAAGATTAACCTAACTCTGCATAGGTAATGTATTCTAAGAAGGAAACAACTGCCAGTGGAAAGGGAAGTAGTAGGATCACCCTCCTTTTTTTTGCAATTGGATTGCCATTTTGATACTATGTGAAATGAGACGGTAGTGGTTAGACAACCAAATAGATGGTAAATCAAGGACTACAAAACAATTTGCATTAATACTCAATAATTTGAGAAATAATGTAAGAAGATATGGTCTGTCCCTTAAACTATCATAAAAGAAGAGAAATTTGGTTGATAAGTCCAGGAATAAACATATCTGCTGGTAACTGAGAAAATGAAATTGGAAAGACAACATCCACAGGAAAAAAACTGCATCAAATGCCTGAAAACTACATTTGAACTCAGTTTGTTATATGTAACCATGTTTTCATTCCTCGCAAAAAGAACTGTGCTTTTATTATCTAGTTCATATTTCTCACGCGAATTCAACACTTCAATTAACTCTGTCAACAGATAGCTGAGCTAGTTCAATTCAATTGTTGGTTAGCTGCACCCCTAGTGCCAAGAGAAGTGGTGAAGAGATGGCCTCCCACAACTTCCCAAACTACATATATCTCATAAAAATTAGAAGACCCTGTTGATCCAGAGATTTCCATCAACCACATCCACATCGCTCTGTGATATCCATCTCTCTTTTAGTTGGTAATTACAATAATTTGGCCTCAATGAAAACCAGAAAATACTGACACAATCAACAACCAGCAGTGTTATATCAGGCTGTAATGAGATGGTATGACTACTAGGATTCTGAATACTTCTGATTAAACTGACTGACTGCCTAGGCTATAATGAATGCTTGATGTCACAACTCGTTTCTGCTCGGATTGATATTCTCAACCAAATCTCATTTGCATATTCGAAAGTTTTTCAGATGAAATATTCAGATGTTTCTTTTCATTGTTACAATTCGTTGACAAATCAGGTACAGAGAAGCACGACAGACTATTGTATAAATAAAAGAGCTTAAGTTCTCAATATCCATGGAGCAAGCACAAGTTCAGCATGAAGCATTATCAGGGTCAAGTTCAGATCCAATTGCACCCTTAGCTGCTCTATCTACTACGCAATTAAAATCTTGAGAATCATTTTTAGCGAAGAAGCATCAAGAAAATTGAGATCACGTTCAACTGTAACAATAGTATACCAAGAACAGTTTAACAAATAACAAACCATACACAATTCAGCAGTAAGAACTAAGAACAGAAATTCATACACAGTACTGACATTTATAAGGACGAATACGAACCAATTACAAAGAATCGGAAGGCGACCTCGCACTAGTGAGACGGCGGCGGGGGCACCGGCGTGTACCAGCGGCCGACCTCATCATCAACGTTGTCCTCCGCCTTGTGCAGGGCGGCGTGCAGCACGACGATCACGACTCCGATGAGCAGCGAGGAGACGATGTTGGCGGTGGCGTTGGTGAGCAGCAGGAGGACGAGCGTGACGACGGCGAGAACGGCGAGGACGGCACCGTCGCCGACGACGCGGCCGAAGAGCACGATGGGCTCGTCGCGGAGGAAGTAGAGGACGAGCCAGGCGATCATGCAGACGAGGAACACGATGAGGGAGGCGGGGTGCCACAGGAGGGAAAGGAAGACGACGACGAGGACCACGATGGCGTAGTTCATGGCGAAGTGGGCGAGGTTGGTGCGCACGCGGAGGTAGGCGTCGCCCAGGCTCGGCGGGAGCCCGACGGCGTGCGGGTCCGCGAGCTCCCGCCACGGCCGGCGCGTGGCCAGCGCCGTCGCGCCGCGGGCCTTGGCGCGGGAGATGAAGTCGAGCGGGGAGGCGCCGCCGAGCGGGGGTGCCGCCCCCGACGACGAGGAGGAGGAGGTGGGGATGGTGCCGTACTTGGACATGGTCGGAGGCGGAGGCCGGCGGCGGCGGGTTGGATCCGAGAAGGGGAGGGGAAGGGGGCGACACTGGGGAGGGGGATCGGGGGAAGACGAACGGGGAGGCGAGGAGGGTGGAGATCGTGGGGAGACCAGCCGTACTGGAGGGCGTCCAGTTGCACTTGCACGACAAGGGAACGTGACTCTCGAGGGGGTTCTGGACGCCAACCGTTACCCGTTTCGCAACTTTGTGTGCGTGAAAAAAACGTGAACTCAAATATACTGTTTTTCCGTGGGATCTTTGAATAAAATTCAAAAGAATTTCTCCAACAGTTTGGTAAGAGGCCCCTATCAAATCTTGTATGAATATATTTGTGTTTCAACAAAACAGGTATAATTATTTTAACAGAATAGGTTAGAAACTTGTCACAACTGTAAAAAGAAAAGAATGCATCTTACTTTAGGGGTAAAATTCATTGTATGCTGTTGAGTTTATTAGCTTTCATTTTTTATCACCCTAATCATGATATCGGCACTATGCCACCGAGAGATAGTTTGAAGGTAAGGAAAAAGTGAAAAAAAAGAAGATCACTAAAATGAGTATTAATTATTTTAAACTTGAAAAATAAATTAATATAATTTTTTAAAGCAACTTTTATATAGAAAATTTTTTAAAAAAATACCGTTTAACAATTTAGTAAATGTGCTCACTAAAACGAGAAGATTTTTTTTCTCTAACCAGCGCTCTCGAACGCATGATAAGTTTATAAGGTAATTTAAAATATACCTAAATGACCGGTTTTTCTCCACAAATCCTAGTGTTGTTGAGGAGACGAATGATGCTAAGGTTGAGGGAGAGCAGTAATGAGGATTTTGCACACCATGCTCACTTCATCCCTCGTGAATTGGCATTTAGCTACTTAGCTATAATGGTTTGAGCTATGCCTGAGAAGCAGTGAAAAATAAACTAAGCGATATAAATTATTTTATATCTATGTTCTTAGCGGTCTAGAAGCCAATGCTAAAAAAAATAAATCATAACAAAAAAATCAAAATCAATTGTAGATTAAGATTTAAAATTTAAATTTTAGTTAAAGTTGATAAGATAACGAGCAGACGAGGAGGAAAAGTTAGTGAAAACGAAGGAGAAAGAGAGGGGATAGGTAAATAAAAAAAACTCACGGCATGTTATCAACACCAGTATAATCAGAGGCAAAAGAATAAAAACCAACAGACTCCGGTAGCACTATGGTAATCTTCCCTTACAAAGACGTGTTCTCCAAGTTCCAACTGAACAGATACTGGGCTCCTTTTTGTCTATTGGGCCGCAAGCCAAGGCCGTGCTGTTCATTCCACAGTGAAAAAAGTCCAATTTAACTCCCTCAACTATAAATCGAATCTAATTGGTATCGTTCAATAATAAAATCGGGTATAGTTACTCCTTCAACTATTAAAACCGATGTAGAACTACTTCCTCGATAATATTGACGGTGGTTTTCACTGACACAGCCCAGTCATTAAAAAATTTAAAAATAGAGTGGAACCGACATGTCATTCCCCTCTCTCTCCTTCCTTTCCTATCCCTCTCTCTCGCCCCATATTTCTTCACGGCAGGAACAAGGCGGCGGCGGACAGTGGGAGGTTAAGAAGAGGCAACTGGGCAGCGGTGCATGCATCAGCTGTCAAAGTGGGGCTCCAGTTCCCCCTTGGCTGCCATTACCATCATCCCCTTCTTCCTCCTCCTCGCTCCCTTCCACTGGCGGCAGAGGGGCGGCGGCCGGCGGGACACCTCTTTGTCCCCTCGTCAAGTAGGTGGGAGGAGGAGGAGGAGCTGGCGAGAGGAGGGAGGCAGAGCTGGCGAAGAGGGCAGCATGCTCCGTGGCCCGATAGGCGATGGCGAAGATGGGCGGCGGCGATGACCCAGGCCACTGCCTCCCTTCATGCAGACGGGCGAGCGAGCTCGACCTCGACGGGGCTCGCTGGCCGCCACCGCCGCTGCCTCCCTTCATGCGGAGCTCGAATTCGATGGGGTGGCGCCAGGGCAGGCGTGGTGCTCAAGCTCAAGTGAGGCAGGTTCTAAATCCGCCGCCGCCTAGGCTTCGGTGGAGGGGTGGATGTAGTAGCTCGAGCTCGAGGGACGGTTCGCCGTCGCAATCGGGAGCTCGCTGTCACTGTCGGGAGGCAAAGGCAGGGGTGGCCGCCGCCTTGCAAACCTCTCGTGCTCCAGGTCATCCTCGCCACGGCCGCGGCCATCACTCATCGACGGGCTGTGAGCTGTCGTCGCCATCGGGAGCTCAAAGCTCCTTGCTGTTATGGAGAAGAGGGGGGAGAGGGCCAGCCGGCTAGGAGAGGAAGGGGAGAGAGGGGGGAGAGAGAGGGAGGAAGAAGTGAGTGAGAGAGAGGATGATAAGTAGGCTCCATGTCGTGACCGATATATGGGCTCCATAAATTTTTTTTGTGAAATTGTCATTGATATGAGGTCTTATTTAGTTTTTTTATTTTTTCTAACTGTGATTTCACGTAAGTGTCATATAGCCACCACGTAGAACGAAGACTAAGTCAATGTGTCACGTGGACGTCACATCAGCGACAATCAATGTCAATACTATCAAGGGAGTCGTTTTACACCGGTTTTAATAGTTGGAGGAGTAGTTATACGCAGTTTTATGGTTGAGGGATACGAACCAGATTCGATCTATAGTTGACATAATCAAATTGGATTTTTTTTCCTCCCACAGTAGAGAGAGGAGATGTGACCGGTCTTGGCCCAAAACTGGGTCTGACTGGATCCTGACCCACGCTACCTGTGGTATACTCGAGAGCCTAATATTTTTCCGTACCATACAAAATTATCCTTTCAAAAATATTTATATTTGTATTTAGGCTCTTTTTGTCGGTTTTTACTACTAAGAAAAATAGTATTGCTTATTTGGTTCTCGAAATAATTTTAAATGAAAAAATGATCAATTATAAAGTTGTAGTTTTTATCGAGAGTTACTACCTTGATATAAAGTTTGTTTCCATTGAAGATCGTTTGAAACGTACATCAAATATTTTGTTAAAATAAATATTAGATTTTGTAATGAATATTTGGAGCCCTAAATGATTGCAAATGAAAAGGTTGCCATCTACAAAGTTGTAGATCTCGTTGATATAAAGTTTGACTTTACCAAACTTCATATGACCTGCTTACAAATTTTAAAAATACGAGAAATGTCTAAATGTAAATTTTCCTGTACGAAGGAACGCAAGGCCGCCAGGCCGCCACGTCACAAAAATTACCATATGGAAGAGTATTTTTAAAAAACACCCTCCAAAAGGCAAGAGGAGTATATTTCTATGGATTTAAAAACAAAAAAAAAATATAATTTTGTCATTTTAAAAATTCAATATTGGTAGGGACACGAGTAGTACGAGTACGTACACGCCGAAAATTGCACTGTTTAACCCTTTTTTGAAACTATTTTCGAAAAATGAACTAGTTTCAAAACCTTTTTCAAAAATGGACTGCCAGCTTACAAATTATAAAAATACGAGAAATGTCTAAATGTAAATTTTCCTGTACGAAGGAACGTAAGGCCACCACATCACAAAAATCGCCATATGGAAGGGTATTTTTAAAAAACACCCTCCAAAAGGCAAGAGGAGTATATTTATGTGGATTTAAAAAAATATATAATTTTATCATTTTAAAAATTTAATATTGGTAGGGACACGAGTAGTACGAGTACGTACACGACGAAAATTGCACTGTTTAACCCTTTTTTGAAACTATTTTCGAAAAATGAACCGGTTTCAAAATCTTTTTCAAAAATGGACTGCCAGCTCAGCGCTAGCCCCAAAGCCGCTGAGGTCCGACATGTCTGTGCCACAAGGGCCGGCACTGAGATCCTTGCCCCCATGGCTGCCTTGTCCACGTCGAGGGCTGATGTGTCCAAGCTCAGCGCCAGCGGGCGCGGCGCTGAGCTAGCTTAACCCAGCACCGCGCCGTGCCAGGCCCACTCCTCCTCCTCCTTTTCTTTCCTCTCTTCTCTCCGAAGAACTCCGCGCCGCCGGTACTGTCTCTCTCTCATCCATGCCCAAATCTTCACAAATCCACTCCAAATAGCTAATATTTCGTTGGGATTTCAGGTGGACGTCGATTTTCAAGGTATCCTCCTCACTTTTCCGTATTTTCCCAATGGATTTATGATGTATTTGTGGTATTTGGGTAAACCCTATGTGGCAATGTAGTGTGTGTTTGTTAGTTGGAGAAATCCTTGGGGTGAACCCTAGGTGGCAACGCATCTGGTTCAGCTTGAACTCTATATAGCACATTGGGTTCATATCGAGTTCTTTGACTTCCTATGACATGAATCTAATAGTTGATATATCATCAAGCGCATTTTCACCCCAAGGATTTCTCCAACTAACAAACACACACTATATTGCCACCTAGGGTTCACCCAAATACCACAAATACATCACAAATCCATAGGAAAAATGCGGGAAAGTGAGAAGGATACCTTGAAGATCGATATCCACCTGAAATCCCAACAAAATCTTAGCTATTTAGAGTGGATTCGTGGAGATTTAGGGGTAGATGAGAGAGAGACGGTACCAACGGCGCGGAGTTCTTCGGAGAAAAGAGAGGAAAGGAGAGGAGGAGGAGAAGGAGGAGTGGGTCTAGCGCGTCGCGGCGCTGGGTTAAGCTAGCTCAGCGTAGCCCTTGACATGGATAGAGTAGTCACAGGGCAAGAACCACAGCGCTAGTCTCTGTTATCGGATCTCAGTGTCTTTGGGGCTGACGCTGAATTGACGATCTATTTTTTAAAAAGGTGTTAAAATGGGTTCATTTTCGGACGTACACGTCTACATGATCACATACAGTCACACAGATCCAGTGAGACGACTCCCAAGTCACCGAGTCGAAACCGACACCAATGGCGGCGGCGCCTCCGCCCTTCGCCGCCGGCGACTCGCCGACCCCCACCGCCGCGCTCCTCCCCCACACCACCGGCACCGCCCCCGGTCCGGGGCGGTCCTCCGCGTCCTCCCGCCTCCACCTCCTCCTCACCGCCGCCCTCGCCGTCGCGACCTCCTACCTCCTCCTCCGCGCGCCCCACTCCGTGGTGCCCGCGGCCGCCGTGGCGGCCACTATCCGGCCGCTGGTCAAGCTCGAGAAGCCCGTGGTCATCCTAATCTCCTCCGACGGATTCCGCTTCGGTTACCAGCACAAGGCCCCGACCCCGCACATCCACCGCCTCATCGACAATGGCACCTCCGCCGCCACCGGCCTCGTCCCGGTCTTCCCCACGCTCACCTTCCCCAACCACTACTCCATCGCCACGGGCCTCTACCCCTCCTCCCACGGCATCATCAACAACTACTTCCCCGACCCTGTCTCGGGGGACTACTTCACCATGTCCTCCCACGACGCCAAGTGGTGGCTCGGGGAGCCCCTCTGGGTCACCGCCGCCGACCAGGGTATCCAGGCTGCCACGTACTTCTGGCCCGGTTCCGAGGTGAAGAAGGGCTGCTGGGATTGTCCCGACAAGTACTGCCGCCACTACAATGGCTCTGTGCCATTCGAGGAGAGGGTCGACGCGATCCTTGGTTACTTTGATCTCCCATCTGACGAGATGCCGCAGTTCCTGACGCTCTACTTTGAAGATCCAGATCACCAGGGGCATCAGGTGGGTCCTGATGATCCTGCCATCACGGAGGCGGTGGAGCATATCGATGAGATGATTGGGAGGCTCATTGCTGGTCTGGAAGAAAGGGGAGTGTTTGAGGATGTGAACATTATATTGGTTGGTGACCATGGAATGGTTGGGACTTGCGACAAGAAGCTGGTGTTTCTCGATGAATTGGCTCCGTGGATTGAGTTGGAGGAAGATTGGGTTTTGTCAATGACCCCGTTGCTAGCCATCAGGCCACCAGACGACATGTCGCTGCCAGACGTTGTGGCCAAGATGAATGAAGGGCTAGGGTCTGGGAAGGTGGAGAATGGCGAATATCTGAGAATGTATTTGAAGGAGGATTTGCCTTCTCGACTTCATTACTCAGATAATTATAGAATCCCACCGATAATTGGGTTGGTGGAGGAAGGGTATAAGGTGGAGATGAAACGATTGAACAAAAACGAGTGTGGAGGAGCACATGGTTATGACAATGCCTTCTTCTCAATGAGAACAATATTTATTGCGCATGGTCCTCGTTTTGAGGGTGGTAGAGTCGTGCCATCCTTTGAGAATGTGGAGATATACAATGTTATTGCTTCCATTCTCAATATGGAGCCAGCTCCAAACAATGGTTCAGCTTCTTTTCCTGACACGATTCTTGTACCGAGCGAATGATCATGGATGCATGCGACTGCTGCGCTTTTGGATGAGAAAGGTCATGCTGATGGTATTCTCTTTTTGTTGTAGTTGCACTTGTACACTTATTATTTTAGACTTGTGTGTCACTAGTGGCTATTCACTGCCTGAATGCAAATGCTACTAATAGAGAGTATCTTTGTCCTTATGGACAGCATTTTGTGTTGTTACCCTGTCTTATCCTTAGTGGCTTTCTTATGCTAAATTTGTCATGCGATGGAAGTTCAATTAAGCACACGTTTTCTGCTTAAGAATAAGATGATGATGATGTTCATTCTGTTGATAAGAGATTCACCACTCTAGTTCGATGCTTAATTTCAGCCAACTTTTTGCACACTGATAATTACTTGAGTTGTGTATCTTCTGTTACCCTGGTATTTTTGTTCATAGTCACTGCCAGTTTCTTCTGATCTTCTGGTGATCTAGGCATATTATTCCAACGTATGGAACTATGGAACTTTATCGACAAATTGTGTAGCAGCGTAATATGCATGCAATTAATAAGTCTTTATTTTCCTGGTATTACATTTGTTATCAGTTCTTTGTCAGTTTGTCGTCCCTTCTTATTCGCTTTTGCCACCTTTTTGCTCCCTGCCAGTAAACCAAAGTAGTTGCCATATTTTGTTTAAGTGTTTTTGGAAAAGGCCAACAATTGAAAATAGATTTAAATTTTCCTTGTTTTTATACGAGCAAATAGGATATCTGATTGCCTAGACAATTGCCCCTTTTCACTCTTTGGATCACAAAAAAAAAACAAGTCTATGAATGAATTTTTCCATTCCTGGAAGCAAAATATGATGATAAAGCATAATTTAGAGTTTGGGGAGTGGCAAAGTAGATAATGCAAATATGCCATGTTCCACAAATAGTTTCCTTGAACACATCAATAACATAATGGTTACTTTCTTTTGCATGTCTCTCTGTGTATAGTTCAAATAACCAACTATACACATAGATACATGCAAAAGAAAGTTTGGCCTAATAGTGCAAGAGTGGCTTATGGCTTTAAAAAAGCACAATGCAATGTGTGTTTGTTTGGGCTTCGGCTTTTTGGCTTATAAGCAGGCTCTTAAGCCCAAACAAAGGGGGCCTAAGCATTGTCAACGATTCATTTCTTTCTTTTCAGATATATCATCTGAAAAGAAGCACCGTTTTGTTTGTTTACCAACTTTTTTGTAAATTCATGCATGTGCCTATATAAGCTTCCTTTTCTTTTGTCTCCTATTTATTTCATTACATTAGTAATACTATTGGTTCTATCTGTTGAACCCAGGCTGATATAAGCTACCTTATTTTCACCTGTTGGTGGTCATAGGTTCATTCTTTTATTGATACAGAGGTTCAAGCTCTTGAAGGTTGAAACTGCTCCCATGCTGTTCTGAGAATGCTTGTTAGCTTTTATTGAATGCTATGATGTCACATTCTAAAGCTTTTTTTGTTCCAAATTTCAACAGTTGCTCTTTATTGGATTTTCATAGATTTATAATGTTTTTCTCCTCAAACTATAGTTGATGCTTGGTACTATAAATTTTAGTTGGCTGCTTTGCCACCTCTTTAGGCACATGGTCGGCATGGTACTTCGTTCAACTTGATTTTATGTTTCTTGAGAGTTATCAAGAGGTATTGGTACATCTGATTGTAATTCTTTTGGGATATCTCACAGTGCCTCCTAGTAGTGTTGAGGTACCACAAAAGAACTCTATGAGGAACGGCAAGGTAGCTCCTATTGTTGATGTACTGAGATGTACCACAAATTAACTCTATGAGCTATAGTAGGTACCTTCTCAAGGACCGCAAAAAACTACACTTCTTCAGTTCTTGAAATATCATGGATGTGCTTAGAACTTTATTCTTTTTATCTAGATTAAAGTTTTTTTAGTATATAATCATGGCAGCTCCTGGATTTTCTCCTTCTTGAACAATAATATGAACCTGCAAAGCTTGCTGAGCCATGTGTAGTTTTGTGCAATATGGCAATGCCTTCTTGTGTTATTTCCTGAAGGATGTTGTTGAGAACTTATTACATTTCTGCTACTCAAAGAGCTGTAAATTGTAACTTGGTTCATTTGGATTTAGTCTTGTTCTAGTGGGTGCAGATGGGGTTTGTGAGTAATTGCAAGAAAATCGTCCAAGCATGCAGCACAGCAACCCTTAGAAACACCTAGCTATTATAATGGCAAGGATCTGCACATTTGCTATTCATGAATATAGTTTCTTGTCTTTCCCTATCTTATTGAGTCAATTGCCTCGTGTGCAATTGCTATGCTAGCTGGATTGTATATGCAATTTTGTCAAGAAAGATGATAGAAGCATTTGGTTGTATTTAGTGCAAAGATAGCACATATTGTAAGAATACAACCAAACCATGCTACCTCCGTCATGAAAGATCTTTGGTACTTTGGTAGTTTCTTTTAGCTATTAGTTCTGTTAGAGCTCATTTTTATGATTTTTAGACCTAAACTCACAAGACATTCTTGCGAGTTGATTTAAATCTTTGAAAAGTTAATGGCCATAGTAGATTCTGCAGAGGTTGGTGAGTTCATAAAGCTTCTTCTGGTTCTTCTGATCATCCTGCGTTACGTTCTGTATTCAAGTATGCTACCAGTTAGAGCTTGGAGGGCAAAATAACTTAATTGCAGGTAGGTAAATGTTTTCATATTCTACACTGCACATGTTTGATTGATACTGCAGATGTTTCATGAATTGCTTTGTAATTATTATTGAAAAAAACTTTTAGTTACAAGCAATAGAAAGTGTCCTGAACGGTGAGACTGTTTCTATTTCCTTTCATTGTTGAAATTTTCTAGATGTGCTTCTGATAATTGCCATCCTTTTAGGTTTAAAGGAAAGTAGTAAAGACCCAGAAAAATACGCCAGCACTGAATAGATTCCTGTAAACTGCATGGTTAGCCGAAGGGATCGTCATGAGGTAATGTAATTAGTATTTTCTACAGTATTCAGTCAACAAGATCAGTTTATGTGGATGGAATGGTAATATTAATTCTTGCCCCGTCTGATAAACACAGTGTTTGTTCATAACTTTGTATGTTACTGTCTTTCTAAAGGCAGCATAACTTTCAGAAATGGTACAGATAATAAGCCTTGGGAGAGAACATGTTTATTGTTTTTACTGTACCTCATTATTACTATACATAGTGTTGCTAATAATCAGCAGAGCTGTAGTTTGCTGTTTCAACCAGCCTCAGTGATAAATGCAAGCCGACAGGAGCACAATGGTCATGCAATCTAGTGGGCCTTTGAGCGTAGTTGGGTGATGTCCTGCTCCTGCAAGAGAGGGGGCCATAAGTTGGTCTCCGAAACTATGCTATGAATAGATGGAGATAAATGTGGCAATGAACACTAGCAAACGTGGCCTTATTCTAAGAGGCGGCTTGCAGGGACCGGTAACACGGTAATAGTGCAACTGTAGGGGTTATAAAGAGTGAGGGTCCAATTGCCACCCAATTTGCTAGTTTTAATAGGTTCTTTTATTGGTTCGGTGATGCAGGCAGTCGACATATTTGTTGTCCACTAACTTGCAATCTTTAATTGCTTTGGTTCATATTAGTTGTTTGCTCATGATTATAATGTGTGACCTTAAAGAATTTGCTGTATGAACTAGATCTGTCAAACAGAAGTGTAGGGCCTTTCTCTACCATTTTCAAGTTATGTTGTTTGGAAAAATCTATGTTGAGTAGCGTTTTTCCTGTTTTATCTTTTACTATTCAATCCTTTATGGCTCCATTCATAATTGGTCTGCATGATTTGCCAGACAAGTGGTACATGCATTGCATTTTCTTTTACGGATATGTATTTTTCTGTTAATTGAGGATATCTAGCTAGTTCCTGTGCTATGCACTTCTGCACATCACTTGGCTGTGCGGAGTAATTGTTCATCTTCTGTCCTTTACCATTGCTCACTGTTGAAGTGCTCCCTGCATCATTTGCAGAGTTCTGTGATAATGTGGCTGCCTGCCCGGAGGAACAGGTGTACTGCAATCAGCTGCAGGAACTACCAGCCGGTTATTCTGTAGGCAATAATTCCCAGGACTGAAAGGAGCCTGAGTGAGCCGAACCTACTGTTTCTTTATAGATCCCTTGGTAAGTACAGTACTATTGACTCGAACAATAAGTTTACCTCACCCATCCGACACCTTTTTCTGCACGGTACCATGTCCATTCTGCATAGATTTCACATCCATTATTCACAGAGTTGCATAAACCACTATCACACCTTTACCGTTTGGGAGCACTCCCATGGTAGCAAGATAAGCTTGGCAAGTCCATAATGATGCAAGACTGCAGGATAATCCGTGTACACTCATTCCAAGGACCAAAAGTGAGCCTGTACTTGTCTTCTGTTACACCCATACAGGGAAACTTTGCTCCTGGCTTTGTTCAATCAACCTCCAAGCCCATTCTCCTCCTGTTCGTGTGTCTCTTGTGCCCACACTCGTAAAGCCCTAAACTGCACTTCACCAGTGTCCTCGATCGTCAGCTGCATGCAATTTGAGCACGGGCCCTGTTGCAAGGTCACTATCGAGATCCCTTTTGGCCTGCTGACGGGTACTGCTACCCAGAAATATTGTTCTAACCTTTGTCCTTGTTGCACTCTCCCCTCATTGATTCCTTTTGTTCCTTCCTTTATAATCCCAATGTGATGCTTCTCTGTGCATACGCGAGGGCCTGTTTTGTTTTTGCCTGTGACTTTACTGCTTTCTTCCACTAACACTGCCAAGGATTGGGGCACTCGGTCATCATCTAATCGGTATCTGAAACTTCAAAGTGTTTTCATGCCTATAGAGGTACTACCTGGCTAGCTTGTTTTGTTTGTTAGAGTTAGGGTGAGAAGAATGTCCCAATGATTGTTAATCAAGCTGGCATTTCCCATCAAGGCGTCAACTTAATCATGAAATTCCTGGCAAATCTTAATGATTGCTGTCCATCTATCCATGACTGGGCAGCATCCACCCAGCCACTGCCCCATATGACTGCTGATATGTATGTGCACGAACCAAAATTTCTTAAATGTTTGCTGTTAAATGGGTGATGCATATGTTGAATGTAAAGGCCTGAACTACCAGCAATTGCTATAAAATTTCCTAACGAATCGTTCTTATGCAGAACTATGGCTCATCATGTCTGTGCTTTCCCCTCAGCAATCTGCTTCATATTAAGGTAAGGTGTTATTGCTTATTTTCCCGGACTTTGCAGCTCTGCCATGAAATTGCATCTTGCTACTGTCCTTAGATAAATCAACCAGAAAGAATATTACTTTGAAGAATTTTTTCGACCTAATCCACTGATATAATTATCACATCGTATTGACACCAAAGCAGCAACTAACAACTCAATACAGCATTGTCCTGCCAATGGATTTTTATAGAACCATGGAAATTCCAGCTAATGCACGAAGGGGTTTCCCTTTTGCTGCCTTTGTTCTTGCACCATGCTTGCTAAGTGCAAGGGACCACCTATTTAACCTAGATAAACAAACTTAGGAGTCCTAGATTAAGCTAAGGGCTTTTAACAAAGGAAAGGTAGCTCTAGCATGCCACTGAGGCCATCCTGGCACTGGCTCAAGGACTGTCACTAATATGCTCATCGCTTGGTGCCTTACAACATAATCAAAAGCTGGATGCTGGGACCTCCTATTAGACCTAAAACCATGAGTGTTTTGCTGTGTTTGCTAATCAAATCACTGATCCAAAGCTAGAGTAGAAAATTCCTGCACATAATGGGCACCATATGCATAGAGGAAAAGGCTCCCTTTGATCATGACTAAACAAGTGATCAGTGTGTGATGCTAATCATTTTAGTACCGTGTGGTTTGGGTCCGGCCACATCATTGCTTGATAGCACATTGATGTTCAAGAACTGATGCAGAGCTGTTTCTTGCATGAATATTTTTCCCTAGCTGATCAATGGGTTTGCTCTTCATACCGTGGGCTGTGCAGAACTGTGGTTGATATCATAGGTGGCCCTTTCCAAAATTGCACTGCACTGGCGCCAACTTGGTAGACATTGTTTATAAAAATTTACATATAATTTGTGTGTTCAACGCTACTGCGCCAGTCTTGTGATAAACAGTAAGGAAAAAAACTCTCTTGATGGATTTGATTTTACTCTTTACTGATAGAGAAGTGTTGCGCGAGCTGAGTGACGGATATTTCCCTGTGAAGCCTTGTCGGAAGCGAGAGAGAGTACCAGTGCTACTAGTGAATGATGTAACTCGGCATCTACGGGCAATTTTAGTCTGATATCCTTACTAAAATTTTAGTAGCGTCAAATATTGAGTGTGTTTTGGCACTACCTAGTTTATATAGGTTATGTTTGGTTTAATACCAATATAAAAAACAAATATGTGGGTAATACCAAAATATCTGGTTAGGCCTAAATTTTGAGAGGGTGTTTGTGTCATGTACGGACGCACATATGCCAGGCGCGGACGCGCCCGCGACGTGCGCCGCGCGGCTGAGCGCGCTGGGCAGGTGCTGCATGAGTTAGTCTCTAGTGGCTAAAGATAGAAACTTAGATTAGTAAGTTGTTTTGGAAATTCCTAGAACCAGGGAGAGCCTTCCCCATTTCGGTTGGGCCATTGGCCGTATATGCTTGTAATCGCTTGACAATCAATTAAGCAAGAATCATATCCCTAATCTCTCTCTGTTAAGCCTGCGGTAGAGGGGGATAACCTCACCGGAAAAGACGGCCGACGGCTACTAGTTACGTAGCCGCGGTCCAGCCAGTCGGGGGTTCGACGTCCTTGATAACCTGGTATCAGAGCAAATCAAAATGACAGCTCATCAAAATGGCCTTACATGTTCCGTAAGTTTGAGGGGCAATCGACATGATGCGGCTGGGATTGCGTTTGCAGCGGTGATTCGAGTGCGTGTGCGCCGCTGATTGGGCCTGAGCACTTTGCATGGTTTCGTACCAGCGGCAAAGGAACGTACCTGCAGCGACGTACGTACGTACCTACCGCTTGCCGTTGCTGCCTGTCGCTGCTGCTCTGTTTTCTGATGACGATGTTTGTGTTGCTGCTGGGTTTAATTTCCTGCGTCATTTTTTGTTTCTTTTGATATTCTTATCGTTCGTTCGTGAATCGTGATGTGATGTTTTGTTTGTTCGTTTGTTTTTGGAGCAGGGTGTTGGGCGAGGACTGAGGAGCGACTAGTAATGTTGACACTGATGTGCGCCAAACTAATGTATTTGGAAACAGTAGGTAAGTGACTGCATCTGTGTACGTACTTTAATTTTAGGAGGTTTGGAAAGCACTGGATTTGCCAGAAAATACGTCACATGTGCCATACGCTAGTCTTTGTGAAATGAGTTGGGGGTATGTGACGGGAAAAGATCACGCGAAAGCCAAGGCTGCGTTCGAATTAATGTGTCGGGGGAAAATTTTTTCTTATTTTTTGTTAGTATGTTTTTCGAACTGTTAAATAGTATGTTTTTTAAAATTTTCTATATAAAAATTACTTTAAAAGATTATATTAATCTATTTTTTAAGTTTAAAATAATTAATACTTAATTAATCATACGCTAATAGTTCACCTTGTTTTGTGTGATCATTTTTCTTCCCTTTATTTCCTTACCTTCAAACTATCCCTAAGACTGCCTTCGGTTTGGCATGCAAAACGAGAAACTCTATTAGCATATAATTAATTAAGTATTAACTATTAAAAATATGAAAATAAATTTATGTGATCTTTTAGTAGGGATGAAAATGGAGCGGATACGAACGGATAATGCTCGTACTGTATTCGTTTTCATATTTTTAGTCGGATATAAAAACGGATACGAATAACTCGGATACGGAAACAAATATGAATCATTTCGAATACAAATACGGTTCGAATAGAATCGGACACGAATACGGAAATAAATATTTCTCGAAACAAGAAACCACTCAAACTGTTCGTAGAGACAAATAGAACACATATATTTATCTAATTTGTTATAAATATTTATCATTTTAGGAGATATTACAAATTAAACATAGTGCATTGAGTTCAACGGTAACGCGTAGATAAGTACAACACACAATCAAGTTCAACAAGTAACACAGATAAGTTCTACATATACTGATAGAGTGATAGCATAAAAGTAACTTTAAGTAAACTTGTAGAATTGTAGTCCGATGCCTAAAGGCTACGACATCATCATTCATCCATTTCTTCCACCAAAACATCTTCCTGATTAATGTCATCATCATTCTCCTCCTTTTTCTGGCAGGAATTCAATAATATTATTATCATATTAAAATAAACATTCATATAGGTAAAATAAGAAAATAGCTCACAATTGTCAATAAGTTGGCCAGATATCTCTCGAAGCTTTTAATGTCCAACTCATTGGTAATAGCCCGATTCTTGTAACCTAAGAATGATGCCAGATGGATTATAGATTTCAAATCAGCTACACATATATATATGGAGAAATAAGCAATGAATATAAGCACAAAGTGTATCATTCTTAGCTGATAAATTTCAATCTTTGGTGCATACTAAAGCTTGAACAACCTTAGGATATAGACGGGTACGAAATGGATCAAGAACACGGCCACCAGCACTAAATTCTGATTCAGAAGCAACAATTGATACTTGTATGTATAACAAATTATGAGCAAGTTTGGAGAGAATAGGAAAATATGTTTCTTTGAGCTTCTACCAAGACAAAATATCAAATATATCTTTGAAAGTCCATTGTAACAATGGTTGTTCCATGTAAATTTCTAACTCATTTTTGTCACTATGAACTAGTTGGCTTCGCTCAAGCAAATATCTTTGAAGATACTGATCATGATCACGGGTATTGTTATTCTCATTAAATATGTCATCAAACTCGTCAGTCCTATCAATAGGCTTAGGTTGCACTTCAGATTGAGGCACATGCACTTCAGCACATTTCTTGTTTGATGTTGTAGATATGCTAACATAAACACCGAATAATTTTTTAACAACACTCTTGAACTCGTCAATTTTTTCTACAGATTTTGTACCATAAATCTGAAGAACATAATACTCTAGTGAACTTATTTTGTAACATGGATCAAGAAAACATGTAATAGCAAGAGCCATATTCGACTTCTCCTAGTACTTATCATATTTAGTTTGCATTGAGTGTGCCATAGTCTTTATTGTTGAATCTCTACTCTTACACTAATTAGCAATTGCAAGCTTAATGCAACAAAACTTACCAAAAAAAGATTGGCTGTTGGATGTGTAATACCAGAGAAGAGTTCAGTTGCCTCATGAAATGGCTTCAAGCACTTGCATAATGCTATTGCTATAGACCAGTCTTCCTTATTTGAATCACACTTTGCATACTTTGTACCATGCTGAAGGAAAAGCCTATTGAAAGCATTTCTGTAGTAAATAGCACTCCTCAACATAAAAAATGTGGAGTTCCATCTTGTAGGAGTATCCAGGGAAACACCCTTTTATCCAAATTAACTTCTAAGACACACTTCTGAAATGCCTCAAACTGCAATGGTGAGTTCTTCAGAATTGAAATAGTATTTCTTATATTTGATAATGTTCGTGCAATTTGTTTCAGACCATCTTGGGCAACAAGGTTCAAGATATGATTGAAACATCTCACATGAAAGAAGATGCCATCACAGATTAAAGGAGAAATTTTACTAAGTTTTAAAATAACACCCCTAACACAACTATCATTAGCTGGGGCATTGTCCAAAGTAAGTGTAACAAGCCTTCTATCAAGATTTCAATCAACCACACTGTCATAAAACTCTTTGCACAAATTAGTTTCCGAATGATGTCCTTCTACATGCATAAACTTAATGATCCTCTTTTGCATGTTCCAAGTGTCATCTATCCAATGAACTGTGATGCACATATAACTTTTATTTTGGTTAGATGCCCACATGTCCATAGTTGTACTAAAATGTCATGAGAGTGTAAGCAAATGCTGCCACAATTTATTCTTTTCCTCTTTATATATATTTAGAATGTCCTTTCTCACAGTTATGCGACTCTTAATTGAAAAAGTAGGACGTAAAGACTTGATAAAATCCACAAAGAATTCATGCTCAACAATGTTAAAGAGATATTCATGCATGATGATTGCCATGTAAAATTTTCTCAAGCTAACTGCCTCATCATACCTATAAGTCTCAACAGCTCCTTCACTACCATCTTTCCCCTTTTTTATCTGTAGCAGCTATTGACCTTGCTTGATGTGGTGCTTGTGCGTCAAGTGATTCCAGAAAACAGAAGTGCCACAATTACTCTCACACCGACGTTTATATGAGCACTTGTTGCATCTAGCATACTCCTCTACAATCACAGTATCATCAGGTCCTTGTTTGTTTATCTTAAACTTGGTGTAGTGTTTCCAAACTTCAGAACTGCACTTCTTTGGTCTCTTCCCAGCATGAGGAATGATTTCACTATCATCATTAGTTGTCAAATCAATTGCGTCATTGGGTGCCAAAGAACCAGCAATAGGAGAAGTGCCTGCGTAGCAGAGTTCAGAGGTGGTGGCAGTTGCAGAATTGGAGATGATGTAGCAGTACTTGCATTTGCGCTTGTGCTACTTGCACTGGCAGACTCCATCACAAATCTGGATACAAAATAAAAGGTGCATCCAACATTTATATGAGTTTATTGATCTTATATCATGAATGCCACAAAATACAGGGTGCAAGAGAAGAACAAATCAACAAATTACCAGGGCTTGACCGCTTGATATATATATATATATATATATATATATATATATATATATATATATATATCGATTTGCAGTACTCAGGTAGAGAGAGAGAGATGGAGGGGATCCAGTCACTGGCGTCGATGCTCCCTTGCGACCGAGTCGGGAGGTGGTCGAGTCGGGAGGCGCGGCACCGATGCACGATGCGGGAGTTGGGACGGCGACGCGTCGCTGGCGGCCTGCGCCTTGCGCCCGTGCGGCGATGACCCTGCCCAGCTGGGCGCCGGACAGGGAGCCCTGGACGTCAGCGCCGATGCTCCCTTTCTCCTTGGCGGCGACGCAGCGCGCGACCGGTGGCCGACCGGCAGGCGGCGACGAGTGGTGGCAGCGGGCGCGCGCGCCGATGCGCAATGCGAGAGTCGGGAGGCGGCGGCGCCGTTCTGGTTTCTGCTTCTCTGCTGCTGCCCGCTTCCCTTCCAATACCTAATGGGCTACAGTATTGGGCTGTTGAGTTAGTGGGCCGGTTTTTTAGGGGGTGGGGGTACTTCTGGGCTGCTGCCTGCTGCTGGGTATATCGCGGATATCCGCATATAATAATCTTCAGATATCCGGCTCCGTATTCGTATCCGTCGAAAACTGCGATCCCGTATTTGTATCCGTATCCAAAAAAATTATCCGTATCCAAATTATCCGAAAATTATCCGATCCGAACTATATCCGTATTCGTTTTTCTCCAGATCGGACGGAAACTATCCGCTCCATTTTTATCCCTATCTTTTAGAGATACTTTTATATAGTAAATTTTTATAAAAAAGTATTGTTTAGCAATTCGGCAAGCGTATTTACAAAAAAGAGAAATAAACAGAAGCTATAAGCTTTACCGAACAGAGCCTAAGACCTTGTATGATCCATATATTAAAAAAGGTTGGTATGTCCTTTTCAGGTAGACGGTTTTGTTTTAATTTATCTTCTGTGTCATGCACACTAAGTCACTAACATGATCTAGCTGAGAAATGGCCAAGAAGGAACCGAAGTGAAGTTGGGACAAGTTTCGATTATTCCCAACGTCAAATACTATTTGCTAGTCTATTTCTAATCTAGAACTGTGAAATTGGCCGGTTTTACTTTGAGGGCCGCTGCCTCTTCGATCCAACGGCTAGCTGTCGTGGAGGATGTTGTTATATGACACTCTTGGCTGACTTGTTTGAACCCCCTAAATACCTGGATACACTAGATATATATTTTTTTCGTCCAAAAAACTAATTTCTAGGATAAATCTGGACATAGCCTATGTCTAGATTTATCTTAGAAATTAGTTTTTTTTGGAATGGAGGAAGAATTGAGGAATGATAGGCAAGATTAGCACGAGATTTAGGGTGCGAGGTGTGCGTTCCAAAGCCTAGTGGGCATCATTTCTATCTCTTCAGCTTCGATTTGGTCAAACGATAAACCTGTTTGTCGTCTGCTAGCAGCTCACCAGATTTCACTGTTCGCCCGCTATGCCAAATTAGACCCTGACATCCTCATCACCAGCCACACTGAGTATAGGAAAGAGCACGACCAAAAGGAAGGGGAAGGGGATAGATTAGGGTAAAAGTATCAATTTAATCGAAGTGTCAAATAGTAGAGAAGGCGTTGTCACATTGGCAAAAGATTAGGAATGGCAAATAATATAGGGTTTGTTTTGATTTGATGCACTACCAAACTTTGGTAGTGTGAAAAGTAAAAACTCGGGCAAATTTGCATTATTATGAGATGATTAGAGCCTCTTAAAAAACTAGCTAAATGTGACTCTTCAAATGTCCATTTAGTTAGCCAAAAAAATTCTCATTCTATATTTCTTATGCACTTCAACGGATTTTTCATTAGACTCTTCAATATACCAGTGAGACTGGTGTGTTAACGTCTCGTCCCCATCTTCTTTCTCCCCCCTTCTTCCCCTCGGCGCCTTCTCCTACCGATCACTGACTGTGACGCGTCAACCATCTCCTTCCACTTCTAATCCCCCACATTGCCGAGACAACCGTCACCTCCCATGTCTTCCGGGTTTCTCCCATGCTCGCTTCGAGGGCGGAGGCGGTTGTGGTGACCACCACCACCACGATAGCACCTTCATTTACGGCGGATCTATTGAAGCGTGGGCGTGGGCGAAAGGAGGAGCAATGTCACCGGAGTCACACTCGTTGTGTACGACTTTCCCCCTACATGCCTCCTACCACGCCCCCTTCCCCTCCTCGTAACCCAGCAACAACCTCCACTCTCAGCAGTAGAGCGCTGAGAGGCGTCGAGGCGACACAACTGGCCTGGACTTACAAACACTGAGAGATAAGTAGACGATGCAAGCGAGAGTAAGCGGTGGAACCCATGGATAGCCAGCGGAGTAAGTTGACCAATTTTGGCTAGTGTGAGGACGTATTTGGTCAGCTGAATAGCTTGGCCAGTCTCTCGAAGGATGTTTTTCATCCCTATGTTTGCTAAATTTGGCAGAGAGTCATGTAGCAAGGGTTTTTTGAGATGCTATTATTGCTGGACAATACATTTAGGAGTACATTCTTTATGCTAACTATTAAGTAAAGCAAAGGGTATGTGTTGCGGCAGACAGCGATGTGACCGGCTTCGTCTCCAAGCACTTTCAAACCAGTCGTGTGCACATATAAGGATAGCAATCGCACTCAACCCCGTGCACAAATTTGTGGTTGGGCACCCTACCACTGGTACTACTGTACTAGTACCATGTACTCCTACACTACTACTCCCTCACTGCCCTACCTAGCACACCAAGGAATCTTTTGCTAGCGTAGCTTAAGCGAAGGCTCACTCTGTTCTATAAATTGGTCTCAACTCCCGGTGCCAAAGAAATCTTTTCTAAAGTTTGTTGGTGTGAATTGTGGACCGATAAATCAATGTGTGCTCCAGCCCCCGGGTTGACCACGAGTCCAGTCACGGAGATGAGCCTTTTCAATATAGTCAATTGGAGCACTCCAGGCAAAAGCAAACTGTTGCCTCCTATTCACACACTAGGCAAAAGTCAAAATTGTCCGATTCACCCACTACACCGTTACCTACACCCAAATTACCTTCTCAACTAGTCCCTCCATACCAAAAAGGCTTAATTATCTAACTGTATACTCCGAAATCAAGTCTTTTTAAGATGGAGAAAGTATAATGTTAGACATTGTAAAGTCGTAATTTCTGAATCATTAAATCGAATAATTTATCCCAAGTACAGATAAAATGGTTACACTCTTGATGTATGCATGGTACTAGCCTAGTGGGCCTACCCAGCAGCCCTCGCCGCCCCCTCCTTATTAACTACTCGTTTTAGTTTATAAATACTTATTGTTTTGTGCATACTTCTCAATCGAACTGATGATACTAGTAGCATTTGAAAAGTGCTCTCATGATATATATGTATGTATATATATATATATATATATATATATATATATATATATATATATATATATATATATATATATATATATATATATATATATATATAGTTAGTTAGTTAGTTAGATTTCATAAGAACTGCTTTCGACATAGAAATTTTAGAGAAATTTGTGCAAACTATCCGTAATTCCTCTATTCCAAAAGAAGTCTTAATATATGTGAGCAATCAAAACTGTTATTCAGAGACCATGAGCGAGCAGACATAATACTCCCCCGTTTCCAAATACTTGTCACCAGACACTTTGAACTTTTCAACTTTAACCGCTTGTCATTTTTGCAAAAGTTTAATAAACACTTAAAAGGACACGGTATTATTAAAGTGTATTAAACATAACTATTTATCATTCATTCATAGTAGTCTAACTATTTAAAAATTATTAGTGATCAAAGTTGAAAACAACAATGGTTATGACGAGTACTCCATTTATCTTAAAATATAGCTATCTTTATATTCAAATTTTATCTTAAATATAACTAGCTAAGATATATAAAAGGTGGTTTTTATCCCATTATTTGTCATGCTACTTTTAGTGGGCCCCATCATCCAATCAACCCTTGAGACCCGCACTATATCCATAGTATTCTTAATTCCCATCACCCTATCATCTACTAATAAGAGTATTTTAAATATTTTATCCTAATTCTTAATTCCCTTAAAACACTCTTAAGTAGCTATATTTTGAGACGGGGGAATATTTAGTATCGGAGAGAGTATATATACTCTTTAGGAATAAGTCTACTTTAACCTCCGAAATATTGAGTTGGTCTAGTTAACCCCTTGAAGTATAAACCGGGTATTTTATCCCCTAAAGTATGTAAACTGGTTTAAATAACCCCTAGAGTGATTTTGGTCACGTGGACTATAGTGTGAATAATGACATGGCAATGAAGTGTGTTTAGTATTTTTTTTTAACAAATATAACCACTGGAAAGAGAAGTACATTGATAGATATACAATTCTCGGACTTACTGGTTAGTGAGAGAAATGAATTGATTGAATCATCTTAGGCCAAATAAAATAATGTATGTACCATATAAACAATACTAGCTACCCATGTGAACAATATCATCGTCACATCATCGTTTACATATTAAAATCGTCAACAGAACCACTCTAGAAGGTTATTTGAACCGATCGGTATACTTCAGAAGTAGAATATTCAGTTTTATACTTTAAAAATTAAAATAGACCAACCCTAATATTTCAGGATATCAAGTTAACTTATTCGTACTTTTTATAATAAGCTAACGCTCTTACTATTTCATCTGGGAAGAAACGGAGAAAAGGCAAAGGTGTAGAGCTACAGTACGGTGGTGCGGCATGCATCACATCCGTCCCCGGCTACCCCCACCTCGCCCTTTTATGGGCGTGGGCCCCACGCGTGCGCGCACGAGGAGGTGAGGTGAAGTGAACATCACCACTCAACTCACCCATCCTCTGCTCCCAATTCGCAATATATATCCTCACCATCGCCGTCGCCGTCGCCGGCCGGAGGAAGACGAAGAGAAACACGGCTCGACTCGACTCATTGTGCCACCATACGCAATCATTAGACGTGGAGACTATACTACTATACTATACTCCTCTCCTTCCTCCTGTACTTTCCACTTGGGAGCCAATTCCACCATTTCCCACCCTGCCTTCCCCGAGCTGAGCTGCATATAAAGCCCCATGGCCCTCTCGTCGTAGCTCCGCACGGGGCTCGCTGCGCGGAGGAGAGAGCTGGGGTTTGCAGGTCGCAGCTGAAGGGAAGATGTCGGCTTCTTGGCTGACGGCGCCGGCGGCGCTTGTGGTCGCGGGCGTTGTTGCCGGAGCTGTGTGGGTGGTGCTGTGTCGTGAGCTGGTGTGGAGGAAGCGGCGGATGGGTGGTGGCAGCAGCATCAGCAAGGGGGCGGCGGCGGCGCGGCTCCCGCCTGGTAGCTTCGGGTGGCCGGTCGTCGGCGAGACGCTGGAGTTCGTCTCCTACGCCTACTCGCCGCGCCCGGAGGCGTTCGTCGACAAGCGCCGCAAGCTGTAAGCCGCGCTGCTCCCCTGCCTCCCGCCTTCTCTTCGTCCTACTCTGACGCGAGCGCGGGGGCGCCATGCATGGCTGGCAGGTACGGGAGCGCGGTGTTCAGGTCGCACCTGTTCGGGTCGGCGACGGTGGTGACGGCGGACGCGGAGGTGAGCCGGTCCGTGCTGCAGAGCGACGCGCGGGCGTTCGTGCCGTGGTACCCGCGGTCGCTGACGGAGCTGATGGGCAAGTCCTCCATCCTCCTAATCAACGGCGCCCTGCAGCGCCGTGTCCACGGCCTCGTCGGCGCCTTCTTCAAGTCCTCCCAGCTCAAGTCCCAGGTCACCGCCGACATGCACCTCCGCCTCTCCTCCTGCCGCTCCCACTCCCTCCTCCTCGTTCAAGACCTCGCCAAGTCGGTACGTCTCTCACCTCCTCCCTAACTGCACCCTCATTCACATCGCCGCTCTCTCCGGCGAGCTCGTCGTCGATGAGACACACAGAGGAGGAGGTTGAATTCGAGCAGACGAGAAGAGCGGAGAGGAGGGAACAGTGGTGGCGTGGCGGGCGCAGGCACCAAGGCCGGCGTGCGTGCACACGTGCGCGGCCGTGTCACCACATGGAAGTAACTACACAGGGCCGGGAAGGGGAAGGCCCAAAAGGGATGGGCCCCCACCCCCTCTCTCTCTATTCTGTAGAGAGGGAGAGAGAGAGAGAGAGGGAGAGAGTGACGCTTCAATTCCCCCACCCTCTCACCTCCACGTGGGGCCCACTCCCGGGATCGAGTTACCGGCAGGCAAAACCCACGTTCCTGTTGCTATCAGGACCGTGTGTAGATGCATATTTCTGCTGTGCGTATTCCGTGTAATCGGAATCGCCACGAGCGGTCTACTATCTATCATCAGGCAGATCGCTCGTGGTGGAATTCGTAGAAGAGATCATGTTGCATTTCTAGTAGTGATTAGGATGAAAGACATAGTACTGCAAAAAAGAAATAGATATGTAGTGACGGATGATGCAAAAATGCAGGTGGTGTTCGAAATCCTGGTGAGGGGCCTGATCGGGCTGGAGGCAGGGCCGGAGATGCAGCAGCTGAAGCAGCAATTCCAGGAATTTATTGTCGGGCTCATGTCCCTCCCCATTAAGCTGCCTGGCACTAGGCTCTACAGATCACTCCAGGTACTCCTCCTCTCTCTACTTGTACTCCATGTAAAAACCTGCACTGCACCACACATTGATCTCTATCGCTCTCTCGCCCTGTCAGTCTGCAGACATATCTCTACCTTGCTCACCTAGCTCCTTTATGTATTCATGATGCTCAGCAGCCTACTGCTCTCTGTACATGCAATGAAGCAGCAGCAGCAGCATGATCAGTGTAGTGTAGTGTGTGTAGCTCGCTCCCATTATCATCATTAACCTCTCTTAATTTGTTCTCTCTGTTTGATAAACTCGTATGATTGTATTTGTATTCGATCCAGTGCATAGTAGCTGTGTTTAAACTGCAACATGCATTGTGTTTGCAATGCAGGCCAAGAAGAGGATGGCGAGGCTGATACAGAGGATCATCCGGGACAAGAGGGCCAGGAGGGCCGCCTCGCCGCCGCGGGACGCCATCGACGTGCTCATTGGCGACGGCAGCGACGAGCTCACCGACGAGCTCATCTCCGACAACATGATCGACCTCATGATCCCAGCCGAGGACTCCGTCCCGGTGCTCATCACGCTCGCCGTCAAGTTCCTCAGCGAGTGCCCTCTCGCCCTGCACCAGCTGGAAGTAAGCCTCTAATCTGAACATCTCATAAAACTTTCTTCTACTAAGTTGCTTCGGCCACTTGTTTTAAATTATCTGTTAAGTTTATCTCTCAAAATATTTAACCTATCCTAGTCACCTAGATAATCGGTAACAATAATCTTTTCAACGCAACCGCATTCTGTGACACTTTCTTCACATGGAAATTTTCAGCTTGATGACACAAATAACCTCTTAATTAGATCGATAATTGGGTGGTAGCAATTAAGGATCCTCTGTTGTTGGCCAGGCAGCAAAAAGGGCTCAGAACTGAAAAGAGTTGGGATTTTTAGACACGAGTTGGATTTTCTTTTTTGTCTGAGAGGAACATGATCAACTATTCATATTGTCAGAGGCATGTGTATGATCTACACAATGGTGCAGACGATCTGTGTCCCAAACAAAAACTAGATCATAAAAGCCTACGAATAAAGGAGAGATACGTAGGTGGGCAGAAGGGATCAGCAGCACATAAAGAGGGTTGTGCCAACCTTGGTCCATGCCTTTCTTGTTGGCATCTTGAGCATTATTGTTTGTTATCTATGTGCCGTCTAAAAAAATAGTTGTGTTTGGACCAATCTTTGCAAGATGACGCGCATGCATCATTGTTAATGTCAGGTTGGGTACATATATATTATATCATTAAAAACAGAGTCGTCTTCTCACAAAAGAAATGCTTATTGTCATGATGTATCATCTACTTATTTGAGTTATTGTATGTGTTTAGAGCTTCAAGGATAGAGCTTTTTTTTTGACACATTTGATCAGTTGGGGGAAAAAAAAGTTACTGAATTTGATCAGTAATGTTTCCTAGCTAGCATGTCCTCTTACACCAATAGCATTGTGTCATATACTGGATTCAATTTACAGCACTACAGTGCTAAGAAATCACTCATGTGTCGACCATATATTTCTGTTTTGATGCCATGTGAACAATAAACTCATTGAAACCTCTGCATGCCTGCCACTGTTAGAGAACATGCCTATTGCGGCTGAAGATAAAATCCACCGTCAGTAATTACTTGTTGTAACAATGATCACTGACACCAATCACATTCTGATGCTACCAGGAGGAGAACATGCAGCTCAAGAAGCAAAAAACTGACATGGGTGAGACCTTGCAATGGACAGACTACATGTCATTGTCATTCACACAACATGTAAGTATAGTTCATTGACACCACAACATACATTTCTATAGTTCAATATCTACTGGCAAAAACAACAGTTGTCCTATGATCTGTGCGGTTTCCGTTCATGACCTCGCGCGATTTGGAACATTTGAGTGTAGGTGATAACAGAAACGCTGCGGTTGGGCAACATTATAGGTGGGATCATGCGCAAGGCGGTGCGGGACGTCGAGGTGAAGGGGCACCTCATCCCCAAGGGGTGGTGTGTGTTCGTGTACTTCCGGTCGGTCCACCTCGATGATGCGCTCTACGATGAGCCCTACAAGTTCAACCCATGGAGGTGGAAGGTAAGAAAGAGCCCCACATTTGGTAGAGATGTTCATCGAATTGCTACCCCTTTAGGCAACACCAGCATAATAGGGACTTGATGAGTGGGGTTTTTGTGGGACTCCTAACATGTGGGTTTACTCCTATATCAGTAATCTCATGATGCAATTGACACATTGCCTTGTACTAACACTTAATATTGTAGAAACTAACAGTCTCCCTATATTATGTACCTCAAAGTTGCATTAGTTCTTGATATATACTGGGAAAATCAGATGGATTTGGTATCACTTGAACTGGTAAAAATTCATACAACCTGAGCCAAGCGCGCCTTGGCATTGTCCGAAAGCTTAAGCTAGCGAGGAAAGGAATACGCCCTTTTTCCCCTTGCTTGTGTACTAGTACTTGTGTAAGGTCTGAAGATGATATGCAAATAATTAATCTAGGCAAATGATGGTGCTGTACTACTGGTTAAGCATCCTATCATTATGATTTGATTTGGGAAGTCTAATAATGTGCTAATTGGTCAAGAAATCAATCAATCAACAGGAGAAGGACATGAGCAGTAGCAGCTTCACTCCTTTTGGTGGTGGGCAGAGGCTGTGCCCAGGCCTGGATCTGGCCAGGCTGGAAGCTTCCATCTTTCTTCACCACTTGGTCACCAGCTTCAGGTATGGATCACCACACCTTTGATATACCCTAGCCATTCTTAGTGCATTTCAACTCCTTGGCTTTGTTGCATGATCGCTTGGCATCAATAGCATTTTTTATCTAAATAATGGAATAAAAATCACAGCCTCTGCATCATATAATGTACGCAACAGGGAACCAATAGCATACATCTCATGTCCCTATCATTTGGGCCTAGATAGCTCTGTTTGTGCATCGCGTCTCCATGATTTCGCCATCTCTTGGATCGCATGCACATTCATAGTCCTCCTAGCTAGTCTCTGTAGAAGAATAGGAAAGCAGAACAGTAGATGGATCACCACAGAGATGATTGCATTGAGGCCCAGTTTGATTTTTATTTAGCAAATTATTGTTTTAATTATCTACTTGATTATAGGAATAAATTAAATATTTTAAAAAATAAGCTTAACAAATACTACTTAAAACGAGTGGTTTAAGCGATATGATAGAAGAAAGTTTTTTCAGAAAATACATTTTTTGAAACGTGAAATAAACAATCTATTTTAATAATCCGATGAATGAGCTGGCCTAGTCTGATGGGTACGGGTATATATCAGGGTACACGATGACCTGATCTATCAAGCCGAATCTTCCTAGAATAAACAGAGACCAAATTATATATATCAAACCATAACCGTATAATGCAGTTATGTGCACTAACTACCACTGATATGTTGGACGCTAAGGGGGCTGTTCGAATGAGCTTTTGCGTGAACCTAAAAAAAAGAAACGTTATTAGTATATAATTAAGTATTAACTATTATAAATTTAAAAAATAGATCTATTTGATTTTTTAATACTTTTAGATATAAAGTTTTCTAAAAAATGTACCATTTTATGTTTTAAAAAACGTGCTAACTAAAAAAAAGCCAACCTAAGTCCGTTACTCTGTAGTATGAAATCCATAAGAAGAAGAAGAGATACCTACTACTACGTAATAACGTAGGGAGGTCCATTCCCTAGTCCGAATAGAGCGGGGTGCTCCGCGCGTGCGTGGGGCCACACGTGCGCGCACCCATCCATCCCCACACATACACAAATTGCACGCGACCGACGCCCTACGCGTGGCTACGGACAGCTAGCTACAGCACCCGCACGTCTCAGCTAGGAGGCCCTGCCTGTAGTAGCTGCCCTTGACACGTGGGACACCTATACCATTGCAGGGACAGTAGGATCCGTGTCCCTGTATATAATGCACGCTTCAGTGACGCCGCACGTTTACTACATTGTGATAGGCTAACAATTCCAACTTAACATCGATGATTGTGGAGTTAAATATATATGATATGTATGTGCTAACTACTGATAAGAGAGAATAGAGCACATTGACGAGCACCCGACTATGGAGTAACGGGGGCTCGACCAGCAGCTTCTTTCAATAATCTTTAATTGACAGAAGTTTTCTTAAATAGTGTAGATTTTTATTTTAATTCTAAGCCAAAAACTAAAAAAATTATATTTAAATTATAAGAATTTATAGTTATAGAATTTAAAAAATAAATTAGAAAACAAAAGTTAAAAGAACACAGCTTATCCATATTCTCATCACCGGCTTCTCCGAATCTCTCCTCAAAGAGGTCGAGATGAGACGGGTGATATGCACTCATGCTTTGTGCCTTGTCCGGTCCGTGACTGAACTGAATCCCAGGAACGCGAATAAAATACTGTAGGAGGAGCACGCACGCACGCAGGCGTGTGCTTTCTTTCAGTTTCACCAGCTAGCTAAGCCGGCGTGGCCACTTCACTTTGACCGGTCGTCAGACACAGTACTGCATCAATGTACGTGCCAGGGTATGGCCGATGCCTGCACAAGGCAATATTATACTCCAATATACTGCAAGAGAATCAGACTGGAGTTGCTACAAACACATCATGTCAATTCCAATAAAACAATTGTCTTTGACCATCTTCCTTCCATTCTGCTTATGTTGACCTATCTAATTAGGTTTAAGAGAAGTAACTTTGTTGTAATTACTACATTATACCTCCATCTTTGCATCACTACTCTTGCAGAATCATATATACTCTGTAACCTACATCATCACATCAAATGTGCAGAAAATCTTATGCTGGTTTCAGCAGTACTCCTAATTAACTGGATTAGCATGGGAAGCCGTCACATGCAGGGCACAGCACCTTATACTATGCATTTGTGCGGCTGCATCTCCACGCATTTGCATTGGTTGAGCAGCTAGCTGGTCCACATATACAAAAAAAAAAACTACTGTATCGTGCATGCAACTGGCCACTGGCCACAGGAAACCATCAATAAACCAATAGTAAAACTCTTGATCAGAGTTGCACGCATGCATGATGCATGTGATCGTTGCATACATCATGGATTGGTGCTCAAGCTAAGATATGTGGTTGTTGATGATGATGATGATATGTCATCTATAATCTGATCTCTCTGTATATGTGTGTGTGATTCTGAATAATCGATCGGCCTGCTACATCCATGCATGGTTGTTGGTTGCCTGCAGACAAGGACATTGAAATATAAGTAATGGACAAGTGCATCTGCATGCAGGTGGGTGGCGGAGGAGGACCACATCGTCAACTTCCCCACCGTGCGCCTCAAGCGGGGCATGCCCATCAGGGTCACCAGCAAGGAGGACGACGACTAGCCACTACTACTCACTTCACTTGAGATTCATGGATGCAGATCCATCGGTCGAGTAGCCCACACATGCATGCAACAAGCCAATGCATGCATGCCAAGTTGCACACACTAATTAAGATGCTTAGATGCATACATATATCACCTATATATATACTGCTACTGCTGCTACTATCATATATATACTAGCAAGGATATGATCAGGAGGGGCAAGCTCTGGGCAATGGTCCCTGCAAGATGGCCAGTTGCTCTAGCCATTGATAAGAGGTACATGCATATGTCTATAGTATTGTGTAGTTATACAGGAAGGGGTAGGCATTAGCTAGGAGGCAGACTTTGTTAGCCAAGATGTAGAAGCTACTGATTAATGCTACTGCTACTGTAGAACTATTGCTCACTGGTTTACTGTTGGCTATGGCCTTTGATGCTGGTGCTTATATACTAGTAGTTGTACTCACTGGTTCATATGGTAGTAGTGCCATTCATTCAAGTACTTCTATGTCACAAGGAAGAGGTAGATTATTAGTACTAAACAGATATGGTATATATGCATGTATGTGTACATGGAGGCATCTGGGCTGGTCCACAACACCAAGTAAAATGAATCAATAACCACAGGAAAGGGACCCTATGCATGCAAGCTGATAGGACTTTGACCACTGGGAAGCTGGGGTCTGGGGCAGTGTGGTGGGCATGCTGCAGCTGCGGCTGCATGCATCTGCCTCTGCTTTGCTTTGGAGTGGGGGGAGAGAAGAGATTAGTACTACTAGTAGTACTAAGTGTATATAGGACCTAGAGAGAGAAATCTAGCATGGAAGTATGGAACATATATACAGGACAGGAGAAAGAATGGATGGACTGGACACTGGTGAATGAGTTCCCTTGGAGTAGCCCAGCTTTGTGTGATCCTTCATCAAAGGTTCAGCCTGGCTGCATCTGCAAAAACATGCTGACATCCCAGTGCAGGGGGGGGGGGGGGGGGGGGGTAAAAAGCCAGTGGGTCCTTTTGGGGGGATGCCTTCATGGGGCAGATGCTATGGCACCAAACAAGAAACCTAGGGGAACCAAACTCAAGTTGCCAAACATAAAACATTGGCTAATGATCCGTCTCAAGTTCTTTCCCTTTTGAGCTAGATTTTCTCTGGTTTGGAACAAGCCAGCGTAATGCCGTGTTTCACCGAACATGTATGATATCACTGCTTTGTCTTCCTCGTGTCTTATGCTATTGGAACCTTCTTGTTCTCCTTTCACGAGGATGATAGTAACTCGGTAGGCATGATATCTCGTTGTCCTACGGCAAAGAAAATAATGGTGGCCCAAGAGCAGCAGCAGCTGCTGCAGCAGCAATCTAACATAAACCCTTTTTGGGAGGAGTTTCTGCTTCTTCAAGAATCTCCAGCTCTCCAAAAAAATCTAGATTATTACCCAGATTAATCTAGTAGTAACCAGAAGTTAAGAAACCAACCCAGCTTTTCGATATTATCATCGGCTAATGCTTAGAAACTGACCTCTGCAGCTTCTTCCCGGTATGCCCGGAAGAGGCTAATGAGCCCAGCTTTTGGGGAGCAAGGGGCGCAGGCACGCCTGCCCCGCCCTTGCCTTTTCAATTAACTCTCGTGTGGCCTAATGGTCCAATTACCATGGGCAAGCCTTCTTTCTTTCCTCTGGCCCAGCCGCATGTGTGCATGTTTGCCACTGTGCTTTTCTTAACTAAAGTTGCATAGGATCTCTTTTTTAGAAACGGCTACGCTTCCAAAATTGGGGCCATACATCTATCAACAGATGACCTCAGAAAACATGCAAATATATGCAGCAACTAGCTCAACTACTCTTTGAGGCTTCAATCCCACTCTTAGCTTTATTGAATTCTTACCGCATTGCATCGCCAAGCTGTACAATTAGCAGATACAGGTCTTGGACCACCAGAACAAGCCCCTCCTAGTGAATCAAATGCATGCCCAGATTTATCGTAGCTCTGCTTCAAGACGGTCCTGCGACACAATAGTACACTGGCAACAAAATAATTTAATACTGCTTGACGTGGCCAGTACAGAACCAAAAGAACATCGAAATATCAAGGTGCAAGAGTTTGGCATGGTTGCTGGTTAATACATCAAGCCCAATACATCAGATCATGTGCAATATCTCGATGTCATACTTCTGCCTTACTGAAGTGAACTAAGGCATAAACTGTCATGTGTTGCACCAACAGATGGACCCAATATGATCTGCTCAGCCAAGAAGATGCTTGCAATCCTAATTAGTCCAGTAGCTAAATACAAAAGTTCAATGATCTGTTCACAACCATGATTTTAAGCCCCAAACACCCACCCACCAAAAAATCGTGAATAGCAGTGATGTCATGAAACATAGAACATATGTTAGCATTTAGTGCAGGTTGAAAACTAGCAGATTGCAAAAGGTAGTTAAGGCCCAAACAGAATACAAACTGTGGACCTACATTCAGAGCAGATAGCCAATTGGCACTAAGAATGATGGATTGATGTACCTATGGTGATAAGATTCATACAAATTGTGGATGTTAACAAAGCATTCATGGACCACGCTGCAGCAAAAGGGTCTCTTCATAGAAACAAAATTCAGGTTTCTGGTATCATGGCAGATAACTCCAAATGACAGATGTATTAGATATGCAGCAGCAGCAAGGACCACAAATCCATTGTTCTGGCAGATCCTTGTTAACCATATTATCTTGGCTTGGTACAGTAAAAAGCCGGTAAGAAGCTGAAGACCGTACTAGCAAAGATGTGGATATATCAATAGCAACCACTACAGAGGGAACCACACTCCCAACAGGGCCAGAAATTTCAGACTGCATTTTCACGCAAGGACATTGACTTAACAGCACAACAGCCTATGGGACAAAGTTCCTAAAGCCCCAGTCCCAGAGGACAGAGATGTTTCTTAAATATTGTAAAATAATTCCAGGAATAGATACATAAGAAGAGCATCCTATGTTGGGGAGGGAGCAAATATTAAACAATCTTCATACCAGCCGCACCCCATGGCCACACCAGACAACCTACAGTTATTGTCACATGGTGATCATGAGCTGTTGGCTTGATTTTCAGAACTCAGAAGGCAAGAAAAATCCTACTGTCCCATGAAAACCATTTCAGCTGACCACCACACAGCAGAGAACAAAAAGAAAGTGTAAATTAAAAAAAAGGAGAAGATGCACAGAGCAGGCATATATTGCATAAAGCTAAACAAAATAGCAAAATTATGCCATCGGTACTTGGTAACCAAAATAAATTGCATGAAACCAAGGATACTTTAATGTTTGGTAAAAATTATTACGGCAAATATGAGTCAATGATAGTCTAAATGAGTATCTTTCTAAATGGAAATCAAGAGGGCTTCATATTAACATTAATGGAACCAAAGTATGAGTTATGGCACACTGAAAAATATGAAAGCAAAACCATTGTCTAATAACTCTAAGCAAAATATTATATGCCACATTTCGAGCTATTGAGAAAATGGATGAGAATGACCCAGTCATATCTCATAATGGGGCATGGAGTTCCAACATTATATAAATCTATCTTTACCGACCATTAGTCATAAGATTCAGTGAGCCAGAAATACACATAGCCATCCACAAAGAACAGCCAAACATTTTGCTCTCTGCAATAACTGAATATGCGAACATCAGCTCCATGAACGACCACCTCCATAACCTCTATATTTATCACGGTAACCTGCAAAGATGTGACAATAGTCAGTCACATTCAGATTTTTCAACTTCTTAGGGGTGAGCCATAAAAAAGTTAGAAGAACATATTGTAGAAAATCAGAATCTGTAGCTTGCTTCCACAATAATTTGAAAGCAGTAGGATATACAGCACACTTGCCTGAAGAAGGGGGTGGGGCACCACGACCCATATTAGCTAATTCAGGGCTGACCTTTTGTCCAGCCTCTTCTAGAATATTGATCAGATCCTTGGCAAATCTGGCATTGGCAGCAGTGAAAAATGTGTAAGCAGTTCCTTTTGCTCCAGCTCTGCCAGTTCGACCAATGCGATGAACATAATCCTCCAGTGATCCCGGAAAGTCATAGTTAATGACATATTTAACATCCTTAACATCTGTTTCCAGATATAAGTAACACGTTAGTTTTTTTAAAAAAATATAATCCATCAATCTGGGAGGATTTTTGTATACCTAAGCCTCGAGCAGCCACATCAGTAGCTGTCATGATAGGACTTTTCCCTGATTTAAATTCAGAAAGAACCCAATCCCTCTCAGCTTGGCTCTTGTCACCGTGGATAGACAGAGCAGGCCAACCATCCATCCGAAGCTGTCTAGTGATTTGATCACAGCCCTTCTTTGTGTCCATAAATATTAATATTCGGCTGCCATCCATTATATCCTCCAGTAGATTAACCAACCTTGGTATCAAAGAAACTCATCATCAATTCATTTTGAATGAATCATTTTAGTATGTAATGAAGAAAAAATCATGTGAATCCTACTTGTTGTACTTCTGACTCTCAGATAATATCTCGACATGCTGAGAAATGGCATGATTAGCTTTCAACTCCTCAGAACCAATTATGACCTGCATGATAAGAAAAGTAATCAAGTTCACATTTAGCATATACTGCAGCTTACCCCAAATTAATCTGCAAAATGATGTTTTGGCTAAAATACCCACCTTGTATGGGTCAAAAAGGAAATTCTTTGCTAGCTGCTCAACTTCCTTTGGCCAAGTAGCACTCCAATATAATGTTTGGCGATCTGGACGAATCTGAAAAGCCAGATGGCAATCTCTTGACACCATGTAAAACAATGTTGGCATGTTATAGGCTGAGGTTCATAGAAGTAAACACCGCCTAGAGGATGGCTGGGCGGCGTCGGCTGCTATGGATGAAGAAGGCTACGTTGGGGTGACAAACTTGGGAGTGATTATTATAAACTGATATTCATTGCTTGATTGCTAATGGATACATGCTACCCGTTCATGGTACTTTTAGCAAAACTAATCCCAAGGAGTAATTTGAAAAAGTACCGAATTTACCTCACTTGATTAAATGACTTGGAACAATACAACTAACCCATTCAAATGTTGACAATGTGCAAGTAGAATATATCATGTCACAAGCATAATCTATGCCACTTTAAAAGAAGGCAATGGTGGTGGCAGTGAATCTGCCACCACCACCCCCATCACTGATGTGTTGGCCCTCATCTCAACATGAGAAGAGAGTAGTAGGAGCATCTTTTTTCTAACTGGAGAGAGAGAAGTGGGTAGCTGTGTCTTGTGAAAGGAATTGGTATTAAAATTAATGATGGCCATAACCCATAATGTTATTATAGTGATTTCTTTTTTCTGTATGGCTGCTAAATTTTTCTTAAAAGCTGCATCAAAATTTCAAAATTTGAACTGTAGGATTTGATTTTAGCATATTTAAGGGTTTTTGTTGCAAATTTTAATTTTTTCCAATCTCTTTTCGTGATTATTAAGAAGAAAAGTTAAAAAACCTACATACAATTATTCTTAAAAATCAAAATTCAAAACTATTGTATTTCGCCTAATTACAATGTTGCAGCCATATTAATTTTTCCCACGTGAACATGCAATACCATATGGTTCTCTTTTTAATCCCGTAACAAAGTACAGGCATTCTGCTAGTGATTAGAAAATTGTTTGAGGATGGATTCAGAAGATGAGGTATACCTGAGAAACGATTTTCTTAATCTGAGGCTCAAAGCCCATGTCTAGCATCCGGTCTGCCTCATCTAAAACAAGATAAGTGACCCTCCGCAAATTTGTATGATGTGATTCTATCATATCAATCAGTCTTCCAGGTGTGGCTATAACAATTTCAACACCTGTATCCAAACCAACACAATTTAAACTAAAAAAATGCTACCACCATGGTTTTATACTTATATCTATATCCTAAAAAACAATGTACCTCCCCCCAAACACATGCACAACACACACATACACACACAGGAGGAATGTATCATTTAAATATAGATCAGCAGGATGTCCTTTTGAACACAGTGTTGTTTGCGTATTGACCAACTGAATATCCTTCGAACACCGAGCACACACGCAATACGAAGAATTCCTTTCTAGCTGCTGAACTTCCTAGCATGAGAAAGAAAGAGAACCTTTTTGAAGATCGCGAACTTGAGGACCCTTTGGAACACCACCATATATACAAGTACTTTTTATTTTTGATGATGCACCAAACTTAGTTGCCTCTTGCTGTATCTGCACAGCAAGTTCACGTGTAGGCGCTAACACCAGGACAATTGGACCATCGCTAGGAGCTTGAATAGCACAAAAAAAGTTAGTAGATTATCATCTAGGTCCAGACTCCAAAATGAATCCAGAAAAGTCAGATAAGCAACATTTCTCACCTAGAATAGGCTGAGCATTAACATGAACAATGGCAGGTAAAAGGTAAGCAAGTGTTTTCCCTGATCCTGTTTCAGCAATGCCAATAAGATCCCGTCCCCTCAGTGCCATTGGCCAACCTTGAGACTGGATAGGAGTAGGTTCTATAAACCCAGCTTTTGTAATTTCTTGCATCACATATTCTGCATAATGGAAGTTAAGTACCTTGGATCAGAGGAAATCTAGAATGCAAGATGTTAAAGCTTAAAAAAGAACAAAGAAATAAAGGATGTAGTTCTGAAGGTAAAGGGGCTCATAAATTATCATATTGGCTCAAGTCCAAGAATCAAGCAGAATAAGCATTTGAAGAGCACAATAGATCTTAAATAGATAACAAATGGCATCTTCATACACATTCCTCCTGATGCATGAATTGGCTAATGATAATGGGATTTAATGCGAGGACCAGTCAAATCCTAATTGGAGTTCAAAGAAAAGCAATGATACTTTCACCATTTAGTATCCAGCTGGTTGCACATGTATATCGCTGTTGGCCCTTTTTCTTTGGAAAATCTATTTTACAACTGTTAATTGTGGCCTAACTCCAGTTTCTAACCCTCAAAATCGAACAGCTCATTTTTCAACCATCGACTATTAGAACCATCCATCTACTGTTTAACCTTGGCCCCATTCCAGAGTGGTTGTACAGTGATGTGTCGCTAACATGGCAATGTGGCTCAAGGTTGAAATAGATTTAAGTATCTACAGCCTAAACAAACTCTGCCTGAATCAAAATAGTTTAATAGGCTCATAAAAATGGTTTTGTACAGTTCTAACAACATTGTTTCGGACCAGTTATACTTCATTTCGCTCATACAAAATCTAAATAGGCTACAAGTACTTTCATATTGCGCTTGAGCATCATGACCTATTCACTCCTCTCCTGATGCACATTCATCTAAATTGTACTACATATCAGTAAGTGCAGGACAAGGGTAGCACGCAGCAAACGAAGATGTAAGAGCAGGATTGCGGAACCTGGGAAGCCGACATCGCGGAACTCGCGCACGGGCTTGGGCACGTCACGGCCATCCACGGTGATCTCCCGGCGGCGCCGGTACGCCTCCACCTCGTCCTCCGTCATGCCGGCCACGGAAGGGGACTCCACGTAGAAGTTCTTCTCGAACCGTGGCAGCCCATCCAGGTCGGCCGCGGCGGCGGAGTCCGCCTTGCTCGGCGCAGCGAACGCCCTCGTCCCGCCCCCGAACGCCCCCTCACTGCAAACCCAATCCAACGAGCACCCCGGAATTAGAACCCAACACTTAGGGCTTAGGGTTTTAAACTCACGGGTGGGGGAGCAGTTACCTGCGGCGGTCGCGGTAGGAGCCGGGGTCCGCAGCGCGGCCGTCGAAGCGGCTCATGGCGGCGGCGGCGGTCCCCGGCGACGAGCGGGAGAGGGAGCGGGAGGCGGCTAGGGTTTAGGTCGGGGTGAGAGGCCGTCGACTTGGTGGGTCTTTCGGGCGAGGGTTCTAGAAGGAAGGAAGGAGAGAAGCGAAGCGGCAGAGGGGAATCGAATCGGAGGGGGAATCACAGTGGTTCGGTGGCGGCGAGTTCAAGTCAAGTGGATGGGGGAGAACCGAGCCTATGACATCCAAAACGTATTTTAGGAATACACAAACTCACCAGCTAGACGTAATACCCCTGTGTCTTCTATAGGGATAAAAAACCATATGGAAATTCCTGACGGTACTGGCTATTGCTTTTGTTTTGTACTGACTGTTTTATTTCGATTGTGTACTGTCTGGAAATAGAACAGAAATGGTATAGTGTTTTTCAATTGCTTTAGCGGTATACCTTTTTTATGCGGAATTACCGTATAATACCGATAATCCACCAGAAAATAAAAAACTTAGGTTTAACCCTTATATGCTGTCATTGTTGACACTATAATATCATTATAGAGTATTCAAATTAGTTACTTACTACTTTGAATGTTCACTAATAGATGTCTAATTCGTTAATCAATTTATAATGTAAACATGGTTATAATTTACTTGCCCTATGATAAGTTGTTTCCGAGGCTATATTCCGATAATTTTATTTCCGATATTTTCCGATGTTCCAATAGCACAAATATTGTTATCGTTTCCGACTCTACCATTTCGATTCCGTTTTCGAGAAAAAAAATACCGTAATGGAAATGGTGTAAGCTGTCAATGTAGTAGATATAGCATACTATGTATACATCAACATACGTCGCCGAGAATACTGCATACCTAATGTGATACGGAAGATGATGACCGGATATAGATAAAGTTACAGTCAAGAAAGGAAGTGTACTTTAGATATGGAAGGATACCGGTTCGGTTCGGGGACGACGAGAACTTGTCTGCCCGTATCTTATTTGGGATCCTTAAGTTTTACTTAGAGAGAGTGATACGGGCAGTCTAGCATCATGGTCAGTTCCTTTCCCTATTGATCAAGATATTACAAATCATTTTGAAGGAGCAATAACCCGCGCTTGTGCAAAGCAAATAAATCAACAGGTGAACTCACTCCTAAGTAAGAATAGCATTACACATGAGAATCAGTTGCTACCTAATGCCTATAATTTAATTGTTCTCAGGTATGAATACAATGGAGAATCTCAAAAGGAGCAGCACCAAGTCATCAACAGCCATCAATCAAGCAATAAATGCCATGAAGGCCATTTCAGTTTCCAGTGAGCAGCTAGGAATAAAATGTTCATAGAAATTACATCTTAAATCCAATAAATGTGTTCGACCACAGCTTGGAAAGTTTATGAGATAAGCTTTCCAACGGATCCGCCCCATTCAATAATTCCACCAGAGCAGTGAATTATCATTGAATGAATCTGGATCCTAGAAACTGTCAACCTTTTTTATTTGCCTTAATTAGGGTACTGCGCACCAATTATGTTTTTAATGCATTGAAAAACGTCCAGATCAGATCTGGACACCTCTCCATCTCTATCCATCCCTTCTATATAATAGGATCTTTCTCGATGTGTAAGAAGATTATTTTTTTGGGGAAAAACATTTTCAGATTGAAACAATATGCTAAATGCATTTTCTTAAGTGTTCTAACCAGAGAGTGAATCATCTCTGAGATTGTGCATTCCTTCTCGTTGTTCTTACAAGTTCTTTGTGATTACAACAAGGATTGTAATCCGCTTGACTTGGTTGAGTGGACAACGTGAGGTTGGACGAACCCTGTGCTGCAGGTTGTTGCACATGCAACGGTTGGCTGCACCACATTCGTCAGGTTTCACGAGTATTTTCGATTCTACGCCGTGAAGGTCGGGCGCACCCTCGTATCAGAGAGGGTCATCTTCTAGTTTAAATACAAGACCTCCCAGAAAGGGAGGACATTAAATCATAAGCCTGCAATCCAAGACACATCAAGCCTACACCATGGGAGAAGCCATTTGCTAGCCGCCGACTAAATTGCTTTGTGTATTCTACCGAGATTAGTTGGTAGGCTAGATTAGATAGCTTGCTTCCGCCTATGTACTTGGTGTGATACGCCCACCCTTAATACTTGTAAACAGGAGTAGGACTATTATTACACTGCGGCTCCAAACCTGTATAAAAATCTCGTATCATGCTTCTCTTTTACAGCTCAATGAATATCTTGGCACCAGACGACCCTTACGTCCTCAAATACCGTAGTCGAAATCTCACCTGTCGACATAAGCATTTTTACAATCGTTTTTTTATCTCTAGTCTTGTGGGTATTTTTTTTCTTTTTTACTCTTGCTTAGAACTGCTCACGCTGGGTAAACAACCTATCAAATTTATCAGACAAAGTGGCGACACCAGCTATTCAACTGTGCATCCATCTCTCAGTATTTCATATGACCTACCAGATTCACTGTACAACTATGACTAAGATCGGACACTGTACAAAAAGGAGCTAGTATAATATTTATTGAAAAGAAACTTGTAGAAAAGGACCTAGTGCAAACATGAATCTATTGAAAACACATCAAGATTGGATAAACTCATATGAAGCACAATGAGTCAAGTGATATTTGTTAAAAACAGTGCGACCTTAAAACAAAACCTACAAACACCTTAGTAAACTTCGGCCAAAATCTTGCCAACATTTATAACAATGACCAATGGTTACAATCTCTATGTGCTCGACCGGCAAACCTTAAAACAAAACCTACAAACACCTTAGTAAACTTCGGCCAAAATCTTGCCAACATTTATAACAATGACCAATGGTTACAATCTCTATGTGCTCGACTGATTTGCCGGGTACTCATGACAAAAAAAAACCCTCATTCCATAACAATTTTGTTGTAACAATTAGAAAAGTGACATATGAAAGAACTAGGGGTGGCAATTTCCCCGTAGGGGTGAGTCTCTCAGGTGGCCAGGTAGGCAGGTAGCAGTGTAGCAAGGGCGGGCAGGCAACAGCGGGCTAGCGACACATCGTAGCAGCAGCGCGCTGCAATAGCGCCGCGGCCTATCCGACGGCCGATGCCCACGCTCACGCACTCCGCGGCCTGCCCGACGGTTGACGCCCACACACGCCGCGGCACCTACCCGCTCCTCCGTGATGGCGCACTGGTGCAGGCGCGTCCCTTCTCCGGTTCTCTTCGACAACCGTCCGTCCCTCCGAGGTATGATGCTCTGCAAGTCAGCATATGTTCTTAATGGCTAGATCATTGTTCATTGTGGCTCCTAAGTACTGTAGTCCATGTTGCGACGATTGTAGGGAGTAAGGCATCGGGGCTCCGGAGGGGCCAGGGCCTGGGGGTTCATTTCGCTCCGCTTATGGCATCGGGGCCGGGGCTGGGGCCATGTGGAGAAGTCGGGGGTCGAGACGAGGGTGTTCCTATTCAACCCGTCCCCAAGCCGCCCCTTCGCCACCCCTAGAAATGAACCAGTAATGCAAATCCAAGAACTCAAATCATGGTGCCCATAAAATATTACTGTAAGTATATGATTGTGTACGTGCGTCTTTCGTGTGCTTAAAAAACTGAAACAACGACTTGGTACGTTGCCACGCAAAAAGAAAAAACTAAAGCGGACCGAATGTGTGGGTAAAGGGATTAGGGAGAGTGGGTTGACAAGACGAAGTCTTCGAAGAGAGATGGGTGGCCTTTATGAGGAGGTCTAAACTATGTGTCGTGCGAGAATCAAGACACAATTATTCTTTGGATGGACCGGTTTATAGCACCGAGGAAGAATAGGTGGAGGGATGTATTCATGGGGGCAAAAATGAAATTATTTGTGGACAAATAGTATAGAGGCAAAGACAAACTTATTTTAGAAAAAAAAAATATGTAGCATCTTAGCTTAAGTGTTTAGAGACTTATATTACTTGCTCTAAACTAAACCCATGACACGTCACGTTCAATCAAACTCAACCAACGCATGCATGGCAGCCAACAAAAACACAAGCAGACAACGCCCTCAATCACCTCCACCGCCGCCGCGACCCTTTTTCATCCTTATCCGTAGCATCCACTGCAGGAAGGAGCGATCTACTCGGCTAGTCTCCGTAGCTTAGCTCACTCGAAACACCAACCAAGCATCGCCTCGCCGTGCCGCGCAGAGCTTTTAAAACGCAACGCCCACGCCACGCCCCCCTCCTTCCTTTCCTTCCTCCCTCCCACTTCAATTTCCCAAGCGCACTCCAGCAGAAAAAAGAAACTTAATAAATAAATAAAAAATCAGCGGGCGCCCGCCTGTGGGATGACGAGCTCTCGCCGGCGATGGACTCACCACCGCACGCGCTAGCTCACGCCGCGCTCCCCCTCGTCATTCTCCTTCTCCTCGTCGTAGTCGTCGCGGGGCTTTTTCTCCGCCTGCGCGGGCGCTGCAGCTGTCGCGAGGTTCGGCTCCCGCTGCCCGAGCAGGCCGGCGCGGCGGCGGGGGGAGAGGAGGAGGAGGAGGAGACTGCTGAGGAGGGCGGGAGGGAGAGGAGGCGGCGGAGGAAGGCGAGGAGGAGGCAGCGGAAGGGTGGGGACGACGAGGGGGCGGGCGGCGGCGAGGGGGACGAGGCGCTGCAACTGCTGCTGCGGAGGCCGCGGTTCCCGCTCGCCTCGGTGGCCGGGGCGCTGCAGAGGCGGATCACCGCGCGGTACGACGACCTCGCGCGGGCCAGCCAGGCCCAGTCGCTCACCATCGACCAGGTCAGTGCACAGCGTCACCTGCTAGTGGTGTGCTCATCGTTGGCCCTGTTGATTCCAATATTCCATGACAAATGTTGCTACAAATGGAAGGATTCCGTGCGGTTCGAACTGCCAGATACAGACAGTGTAGTCGATTATTAAGGTATAGAGCGTCGATTAGGCATGTAAGATGTGACTCCAGTAGCTTGGCTGATGCATGCTTGACTATAACTGGGTGGCGTTTGCTGTTTGTTTTGCTAACTGTTTTAACTTCAGGCTTTTAAGATGAATCAAACTTAAGTGATTATGGGTTTAATGATGCCGACTGGCACATTTTGACTGCTGCGACAAGCATTGAATCAGTGGTTTTGCTAACTCTACATGCCAAGTTTGTTCACGACAAAAATATAAACTATCCTAGTGCTATCAGTATTCACATTTAGAGCTACATAACTTCAGGGTTATAATGTTGCCTTGCCTGCTGAAAAACAACCCAAAGTAGAGTTCTATTTTGCTGTTTTGGTAAAACTAGATGAATGCATATATGACTTGGGCTGGCGCTATGCAATACTCAGGCGGTCAGGCCACATGACAGTGATTTGGCGAAGCCTCAATTTTTCATAGTTTTTACATAGGCAGAGGGCAATTTCCCGTAAAGTACAAATTGCATGGCATAGGTTTATCTAGTAGATCTGCGTCCGCTTATGCTTTCTTGGATGGCACATAAACTGGAAGAGATGCGCACAAAGGCTGAGTATGAATGTTTTGTTCGTCAACTCTTGGTGCAACCTTCTAACCTTATTGATGCCATTGGCTGTTCAAGTGTTCAACCGCCTTGAAAATTTGTAGAAAAGAAATAGATCTCAAAGTGGACGATTGAATGACAAATCTGTTTAACCATATTCACCACACACCCTTCTGTAGTGCATACTGGATTCATTCACCAAGTGTATGATTCATGGGACGTATGACACCACCTATGGATTTTAGAAGGAAAGTGCTGTTCCACGCTCCACAGCCCCGGTCTTTAATCCAGTCGACCCACATTCATGGTAACTGTGCATGAAATATCTAATCGGAACTGAAGCTTTTAATGAAAGCAAGCAAAAGCCATTTTTTTTTCAGAAAACACCAAATCCTCTACCATTTTCTCAAATAAGTGCCAAGCAAACTGAGTCATCCTACCTCCCACGGCCTCCTAGAAACAAATAAACAAAAACAAAAGAATCGAAATAGATCTAGATATAGCTTGTGTGACCAGCTCCTACAGTCCTACATCAAGGATTTCGTCTCTGACCTTGTGCCAGAACCCATAGCCATGGAGATTTCCCCTATTCGTGTCTTCCTTGCCATCCTTGCCAACATGTTTCTTCAGTCCCCCTACCAGCAGCCTGACTCCCTGCCTCCTGAATCACCCCAATGCTCGATGCCACTTTCTAGCGAGAGTGGAGCAAAGAGGAGGCAGGCGAGGAGGAGGCAGAGGGGCTTGGATGGTGGAGACGAGGAGGTGTCTGTTCATGAGAAAAAGGTGGCAAAAACATCACCTTTCCCCCTCCTGCTGTTGTGCCGTGCAACGAAACGGCGGATCACAGAGGTGTATGATGAGATGTGCCAAATCGCTCGTGCTAAAAGGAATGATATTGGCAAGGTTAGTAAAATTCTCTTGTATTTGTGATACAGCTAACTTTGGTGGATTTGTTTGACAGTCGGGTTTTAGTTGAGTTGGGAAGTTGGTCTGATTTGGGTATATGCAAGAACAAGAATAGGAAATTTTGGTGAATGTGTGAAGTATTCACCACAAAATTATTCCTTGGCCTGTAGTTTTTGTGCAATTCGAGCAGGTGCTATCAGGATTTGCGTTTCTAACCGATGATTCTGTGAAATTAAGGTGCCCAGTGTTTATAACTTTCTATTTCTGGCAGATAAACATGGTTTAAAGAATTCCATTTCTATGCATCTTCTGGGGGAATTTTGCTACCTAGCTGGATTTAACTACCCCTTACAGCCTTACTAACTTGGTATGGATCCAATGCATGATCCATGGCATAAAAAGATCAATCGTAGAAGTTAGACCCTTATCTATACACCATTAAGTAGTGTGGAATTTTTATTTTGCTTTTTTAAGTCAAAATTGATTCATAAAGAGGAATTGAAGTGTCAAGTGGAGCAGATTAATGAAAGGGAGACCTAATTGTAAGTTCATAAGTGGTTTTTCTTGTTTTTATGGATATATCTTCTTTATTCATCACTTTGCTGGACGATGATTTCCCCTTTTATGTTGAGCACTTAGTATCTTAGCTGCATGCTCCGTTGCTGGGTTGCTCACAACATTTTGGACCATGTAGATCTGATTAAATGGCCAATTCTTCAGTGATCAGATTCCTTAGTCTACATGCTCTACATTTTAACCAGCTATATATCAGAAATAGGAATCCTGTCTGTCAACCACCTAGTTTGTAGTAGTGTTAGGACTTCGGAATTGTGTTTGGAGTTAAAATGAAGTCACCAACACAAAGGACAACATGCAATTTTGTTATGCTGCCTCAACCAGGTAATATGGGCTTGAGATAATGTTGAGCTGCTAAAAGGAAAACCAAAGCCAAATGCTACTAGATATGTTATGTTTTGTTCAGCGATTATTTGTTTCTTCTGGCTATTAGTTTTCTACATTCTGTAACAGCCTTGATGACTTGGATATACCCTGTTATTTCAAAATGTATAATGATTTATATGGTTTTTAACTTTTTTTTCAGGTTCACGAGTTTATTAACTGTTTGGTAGATGCAAGAAACGAACTGCTGCACAAGTATGTTGATATTTGCATGAAATTTACCTTCAGACACCCATTACTCCAAATAATGTGTTATGCCTATTAGGTCTGAGACGGTTCAAAGAAGCTGCAGAATAAAGAAGGCCTTACTATCCAACCCTTGTAGTCGTAGGGCTAACAGTTATGACCGCCTCTGTGAACAGGTGATGCATTTGACAAAAACAAATTTCCTACCAACACAACTAAGCGATATATTTGCGACCAGAAGATCTATCCATGCAAACCTTTGCTAGCAACATCTTTTGATGTCGTCGTGGGCATTGTCGTAGGTACATAAATTGGAAGCCGAGCACAAAAGACTAAAGAAGGATGCAGATATCTACAGTTATATTCAGGAGCAGCTTCAGATGTCACATTCATACAAACTGGTAAACTTTTATGTTCTTGTTATAAGCAACTCTGCCCTGCTATATTAAACTATGATGGTTGCGATAACAATGCCATTTACCTTCGCAGTTGATCGAGCTTAGTGCGGTGATGGAGAAGGAAGCCCATGAGGATGCCCTTGCCGCTGAGGCCACAGAGATGACATTCGAGGAGCTGCTGGCTCAGGAGAAGAGTGATGCTGCCTTCTGGCAGCGTCACAGGAAGCTGACCTCAATCTCATCCAAGTAGAGTTTGACAACTGACAGCACAATTGCACCATCGTCAATAGTAGCCCGAACCCGTAACCAAACTTGTTCCTGGTGGGAGCTTTTATGTTGCTAGTTGCAACCATGGTGTAATGCGGCTTGTCAAGCTTTTGGGCGCCTGAATCCAGAGCCCCTGACCTTAAAACCTGGGAGATTCAGGTGGTTGGCTGATGACCAGCAAATGCTTTTACATATATGTTATCTGGTAATTCGGCCATGAAGATTGCTTGCCTGTGGATGCCCTGATCACCGATAATCTTTCTTTGATAATGATATTGAGGCAAAAATTCTGGGGCTGAGCCATTCTCGCCGCACTGATGGGTGATGGCTTGCTGCTTCTGGGTTCAGCTCAGCTTGGTGTAATTTCTCCTTGAGGCATTACGGCTTAGCCATTACGGCCTTACGGGACTTCAAAGCTGCAGAAATGAATCAGATGATTATGGTTGCTGCATGCTTGAGATTTCTTCTTCTCGTTTTCTTTTCTTCTTTGGTTTAAGGAATGGCTCGAGAAATTTAGAGATACTTTTTCTATCTTAAAATAATAAAACCTAGTACTGAATGTTTAGACTCAAAATAATAATATTAAAATATAGTACTGGATGTGATATATTTTAGTATTAATTGGAGAGAGTAGTAAAAAATCTTACTAGGCTAGCAGTTGTGTGATTTCAAGCTATACATGTTCAAATGGGTTGTGAGCTGGCCCGGGCATGGTTGGCTGTGGGCCGTATCGACATGGCCCGAGTAGCCGTGCTGTGTCTGGGCCGGCGGTGCGGTATGGTGGGCTAGCACGGCATGGCATGGGACATGGTCCGGCACGGCCTGCCCGGAGGGTGGCGGCGGAGGCTGGCGGAGAGGCAGAGGCAGGCGTTGGCAGCCGGGAGGAGGCGGGCACGGGAGGCGGCTGAGGCCGGGGAGGCGCGCAGGCGGGGAGGCGGCAGCGGAGGGCGGCGGAGGAGGCAGAGGCAGGCATCGGCGGCTGGGAAGAGGCGAGCGTGGGAGACGGCCAAGGCCGGGGAGGCGCGCAGCCGGGGAGGCGGCGGCGGAGGGCGGCCGAGAGGAGGCGGGCGCAGGAGGAGGTGGAGGCCGGGGAGGCGCGCTGGCCGGGAGGAGGCGGTGGCAGCTGGCAGGAGCGGTGGCGTCGGTTTAGAGCCTATTATAGTATATACTACAGTGTCACCACAGTGCGATACAGTGTTCAGGGAGGGCGATCGTTGCACATCTGCCCGTTGCTACAGTGTACATGCAGACGACCGTTTGCTGCAGTGTTCGGCCACGTTGGCCCAATAGAAAATTGACACGTGTCTCAACGGTCCGAAATAATGGCTAGATTTTGAATCTAGCCGTTGGAGGACAAAAAAAATCCAAAAATTGTAAATTTTTTCCTATAAATAGGGGAGCCACTAGCCACATTTTTGCTCATCCAAACCTCCTAATCTCTCCTCTTGTGCTCTATTCTTCTCTTTTTTGCTCTCTTGCGCTCTAAATTTTTGATTTAGACAAATTTTTGTCTAAAATTCAAATTTTTTTCGTATTCTCATAGCTGATAGCTGCAGCCTCCGGTACTTCTGCAAGGTACAATAAAATCCTAAATTTTCTTCTTTGTTCGTACTATTTTTTTTACTAATTTTCTCTATTTATATTGCAGGATGGATCCGAACTAACCGATATTCTAACTGAGCGACTTCGACCCAAGCTATCTGCTGATGTCACAAGGAGACGACTCCGGGTCGGCTCCTATACCGCAACAACATTCGGAGGAAGTACATACGGCTTCAGAAGGATCCGAAACTGCGAGCGGGAGCCTATCAACGACAACCGGCTCAAAGAAATCAAGAACTTCCTCCACCTGGCAACATTTTGATGAGATCAAGGAGACCGGCGTGGATGAAAGGGAGGTAACTTACGCGAAATATAAAATTTGTAAGACTAAACTCTCTGGAAAATCTTCTGGTGGAACATGGCATTTGAGGCAGTATGCTGAGGCGTGTGCGAAGAAGCAAGGTTACCAGCTACGACAGCAGCAACTGGTATTCAATCCTGACGGTACGGTACGTTCATAGAAGTATGATCCTCAGGTAGCACGAGATTTCCTTACTCGTTTAATTGCTAGACAGGATCTACCCCTAAACTTTGGTGAGTTTCTTGCATTTGAGATTTACATTAAAACTGTTCATAATCCTAGCTTGAACTAGGTTTCAAGCTGTTAGTAGACAAACTACAAGCCGGGACCTGGTGAATGTTTACAACCAAGGCTGGGATAGTATTAAATAATTATTTGCTACATGCACATTTTCTATTAGTATCACATCTGTTATTTTGAGTGGTAGGGCTAAGGAAGACTATTAGTGTAGTTGCTTATTATGTTGATGACTGGGAACTATAAAAAAGAGTAATAGTTTTAAAATTAATTGATGTTTCATATACTGCAGAAAATATTACTGAACGAATTTCTAGAGTTTGTGAGGATTTTGGCATCACAAATAAAATATTTGCAGTAACTTTAGATAATGCAGCTGTAAATTCCAGAGCAATGGAAATTCTGCAGCCTTTATTCAATGTTTATGCTGAATCATTTCTTTTACATCAACGTTGTGCTTGCCATGTTATTAATTTTATAGTTAAATCCGGTTTTAAAAGAGTAACTGTATATCTCGATTATATCCGTGAAGCCATAACATGACTGAATGGTTATAATCCTCGACTTGCGACTTTCAAACGATTTTGCATCGCTTCAGACAAGCGTCCACGCAAGTTTCAAACGGATGCGGATCATCGGTGGAACTCGACTTATTTGATGTTGAGACATGTCTTGCCTTACAAAAATATACTAACTGTTTTCTTGCAGTCCAAGAATGTTGTTACCAGTGACGGGCAATCGCTACTGATAGAACAGTCTTGGCATATTGTAGAAAGGTTTTATTACTTTCTTGAAACATTTTATGATGCAACTGTTACTTTGTCTGGTGTTTACTATCCAACTGCTAATTTAATTTTGCATAAAATTTTTGAGATTGCCACTTTATTAAAAAAATATGAAGATGACCAACTACTAGGACTTGCAGTATTTCACATGAAGCAAAAATATCTTAAATACTGGAGGGACATTCCATACTTGTATGCTTTTGCATTTATTCTTGATCCTAGGGGTAAAATACAGGGGTTTCTAAATATTTTGAATCTTATTGGGGATACAATGTGTCGGAGGATAAAACCTCGACGGCGGGAAGTCGGGAGACCCCCCTTTGAGATTCGGCCAGGGGAGTAGTTCTCAGGCGAAGCCGGCTTCAGGTGTAGCAGAAAGATACGCGAAGAAGACGGTGAACAGCACACTCAGAGGAGACACGAGGATTTATACAGGTTCGGGCCGCTTGGAAGCGAAATACCCTACTCCTGTGTGTATGCTATCTGTGGTGAATGAATGTAATATGGTAGTTACAAGGTAAAGCTAGCTCACGGCCGGAGCCGGAGAAGAGGAACAGTGGCTAGAGAATGAGCTTGGGAGCAGAAGACGGGGAAAGCTCTGTCCAGTTCGGTCTCTCCCTTTGCCTGTGGCTTGGATCCTCCTTTATAGATGAGGGGAGTCCACAACGCCGGATGCACGTGAGAGAGCTAGGTATGATCTGTCTTGTCAAAGTCTTGTCGCCGTCTTGTCTTGCACGTCCGCCTGCTGCGTCCAACGCCGGGTAGGTCGGCTGCGGGGGACGGCTGGAGCGTGGAGACGTGACGGTGTACGCCTCCAAGTCAAAAGGCTCTGACTGTGAACAGCGGTTGCACAGTGAAAAGAGCCTCCGTAGTCAAAAAGGCTTCTGACTGCATAGTAGGGTGTCCACGAGGAGCCATGACGAGGCGCCCACGCGTGGCAGAGCAGGCGACAGAGTCGATAGGCCTGTCGCCTCGTCATTAATGTAGGTAGTTGGGGAGTGGTGCGCTCAAGTCAACCTCGTGCCCGGCGTGGAGTGCTCCGCGCCGGCACCCGGGACAGAGGCAGTCGGCACCCCGGAGCCGGGGGGCTTGGTGCCGGGGCCCGAACCGAGGCGGTCGCACTCGGGAGCCGACTCCGGGGACCCGGGACTGGGGACTCGGTGCCCGGACCAAGAGCGGGGAACCAGGACTGGGGAGCGGGACCGGGACCGGGGAACTCGGCGCCCGGCCCGGGCCGATGCTGCCGTGCCCGGGTCTTGGGCGATGTCGCCGGACCACGAGCCAGAGGAAGCGCACCGGGGGAGCACTCCCGGACCCGGGGAAGGCACTCCCGGAACCGGGGCCCGGGCAGCTTCCGTGCCCCGGGCACTTAGCAACTGTCGGTCGCCACTTGTGCAGATTGTGAGCCCGGAGGGGCTGACGTGGCCGGAGATCCACGCGTCCCTGCAGAACGTGGGACCCCCAGTCCCACTTCGCCGACAGTGGCCCCTGGCCCTGTTGCTCGGCCGGGATTAGCCCCGGGCAGGAACAGGGCCACGTCTTGAAGAAAAGAGGGGACGCGGGGTCCGCCTGGTTCGCCATGGATTTGACGTAGCTTGACGATTTGGTTGATTTCAGATGCGATACGTACCGGGAACCGGGCTGAAAACATGGGACGAGGTGTTGAGGAAGGCCGGCGGCAGCGGTCGTGATGGCGAGGCGGCAGCGGTCGTGATGGCGAGGCGGCAGCTTGCCGCCCGTACTGTTGCCATCGAGTTCTTCGTGGTGACCGCTGGTCGGAGGCCGCCCATCAATGAGGCGCGTCGTCCATTTGGAGGCTGCCACCTAATCCGCCGCCGATGAGTTCTCCCGCGCCTGGCCCGAGATGGAGGCGCGGGAGAAGGAAACACTCTCCCGGGAAGAACGCGTCCGGGCCCAAGAGGCTGGGCTCGCGTCCCGGGGGTGTGAGTTCGGCGTGCGCGAGGGAGTCGCGGTTGTTCGCGAGAAAGAAGTCGCGGTGGTTCGCGAGGTGTTCGCGGCAGATCGCGAGGACGTCGCGGCGGTTCGCGGAGACGTCGCGGCGTTTCGCGAGGAAGTCTCGGGAGGCGTGTCGAGCCCGCTGCCGCGGAGGCAGGTTCTTCGACCGCGGCGACCATCTCGTAGAGCTGATGCCTGACGAGGAGGTTGAGGAAGACGCCGGTTTCCTTCTGACGCCATGCGCGGGCGCCTTCGGGGTCCGGGGGCCCTCCATGCCCCCGGGCGCCCTTCTTCTGTCGTCGTCCGGGGTCCGGTCCGAAGGAGGTCAGCGACCTCTCCCCGTGCGACGGCGTTTCCGGGCCTCGCTCGTGCTTGCGCTCCGGTTTCGCCTGTCTTGTACGAAGAGAGATGTTTGCATATGTATATGGTCATGTTTATACTTTTCGTACCTTGGTTTATTTGTTTGTTCGGAGGTCGCTTGTACTCGGGTCCCGTGTCTGGGGACGTCGAGTATCGGGCGCCGTCCGACATCGAGGCCAGCAACTGCGAACAGCCGTAGGGTGTGAGAACCCCTGTCCGGGCCCCGGCGCAGCCGCTTGCCCCGGGAGTTCGGGCCCCGGGAGGCGGCGAACGCGACCGTCGGACGCCTCGGGAGCTCGGTCCCCGGGGGCGCGTGATGTCCGGAGGTGAGCTTGGCGGGCGATGAAGCCCGTAGGTCCGGGCCCTTCCTTCTTCTGGTTCCGGGGCCCTCCGCGCCCTCGGGCGCCGTTGGTCCGGAGAGCGTAGCGGGGCCACGAGGACACTCTTGGCTCGCCGAGAGCCCCTTGGAATTGATCCCACCCGGGCCCGGGGTCGCTAGGCAACGAAGGCCCGGCGCCTCGGTCGGGCACCGCCATCCTCTCCGGGAGCCTAGGCTGATCATACAGGGAAAAATACAAGTTGAGAATATGTGAAGCTGGATAAGGTAACGTATCTGGATATTTGCGAAGGGCGCATGGCTTCGCGAGCACCATCCCGGGACTGGGAGTGTTGTTCTCGCTCGGGAGCGCCGAGCATCGGGCCGATCCGCCGTGAAACGCCTTAGCACCCGAGCCCTCTTTCCGGGGCCTGGGGTAGGCGCCTGCCCCGAGAGCCCGGCCACAAGGGCCGCGAGCACCTGGGCGCGGGGCTTGCGGAGTGGTCGAGTCTGTGGCTCGGTCCCTTCTGTGTTCCAGGTCCGGGGTCCTCCGTGCCCCTGGGTCCCGTTCGCCTAGGGAGCACAGTGATGTCGCGACGACAGGCTCTACATGATGAATCGTGAGAGCACTTGGCTCGCTCCCTTGTCCACTCCATGCTGCGAGCCGTTGCGTCTACCACCTCCTAGGGCCTCTTCGCGGTCGCGACTGAGCGGAGGAAAGGATTGCGCATAAGGAATCTGCCCCCTAGCAGCGGAAAAACGAGCCCGAAGCCAACCAGTGCGGGACACCGCAAGCCGGGGCTTAGACGATGTCCGGGGTTTAGCAGATGGGATACGGTAGCTCGCTGGTAGGGAACAGATGCTTAGGCGCAACACCCAGCCACCGCATGGGCGCGACCCGATTATGCCCCCGGGGGAGATCATCACGATCGCGACATAGAGAAAGGATAAGGGCACGAGCCCGGAAACGATAATAAAAATATTACTCTGGAAGGCGAGTACACATGGGCCTGCCCAGTGCTGAGGTTTAGAGGCACTTACAGGATGTGTTTTCAGATAATATTTGTGAAGATGCTCCCAGGCTTACCGAGCCCGGTTGGGAAGTTCCGATCACCAGGGAGGGCCTTCCCACGGGGGGAAGATTTCATTCCGGCCGTAAGAAGATACGGCGGAGATTCGAACCCAACCCTGAAGTGATCGGGCCCAAAACCTGACCCAAAGATAGCGCTTGAGGCCTTGCTGGTAACGAGCGACGCGGAGCGGAGCGCGCCACCTTTGTTCCTCGAGGAAGTCGAGGTTGTTGAGATGCATATCGTCGTGGTTGATGTCTGTCGATGTAGTGCTGTAGCCGGAGCTGAAGGAGAGTCCTGGTGACAGAACGGCTTCGGCCCGGTACACCAGGAAGAAACTAGGTCTCCCCGGGGTCCAGCTAGGTGTGGTATGAATCGTCCCCAGGACCGCTGGGAAAAAATATACTTTGCACATAGTGAACTGTGAGCGCGTCCGGTTCGTTCCCTTGTCCATCCCATGCTACGAACGCAACACATGGGAAACGACGAAAGGAACGAGGCCGGGAAGGATATTAAAAACATTGCTTATGTAAAATGTATATACATGGGGCCCCGGCCAGTGCTGAGATCTTGGAGAAATCTGACGCTGGCCCGGGCTCACCGCAACTTACAGGACGTTTATACAGATAGATTTGTGAGGATGCTTGATGTGCCTAGGGATGGAGCTCGGACTCGCTTCCCTCACGAGCCTGAGTCTGGCATGTGCTCGGGACCCGGGGGCCCTGGCGGTCATGCGAAGGATAAGTGTCCGGGCCCCGGGGGCCCCAGACTGAAATATAGTTTTGATATAAGCCGGGTTCCGGGGGCCCGGGCTTGAATATGGGATGTGAGACGACCCTCCGGTAGCATTCTCGCCGGGGCGGTGCTATCCGGGCTATCGCGCCCTATTCCTGGTGTCGCGTTCCTAGGCTTGCACCCGCCTTGGCGAGGCCGCTCTGGTTCGGCACCTCGGTGTCGGACCCACGGCACGGATTCGGGAACCCGTCCCGCGGCTCAAATATGTGCCCGGGACCCAGGGGCCCCGGACTGAACTGTGACTTGATATTTATGGTCGACTTGTGCCCCGGCACGGAGGCCTGGGTAAGTACATGGACCACATCGGACAACTTCCCGGACCCGCTTTGTCGAGGCGATGCTGTCTGGGTACTCGCGCCCTGTGAGGATTCATTCCGGGTGCCACTTCCTAGGCGCCCACTTCGCCTGGGCGAGGGTGCTCTACGACGAGCGCCGTGCTTGCTGCCTGCAGAATATCATTGGTGCACGCCCAACCATCGACCGCGCGTCACGCCTGAGCCACGGCGAGGAGTGGGCATGAGCCCGCTACCTGAGGGTAGCGAGGACGCTCTCGAGTTCTGGCCTGTCAGGGGCAGTGTTTTGGGCTCAGCTTCCCTTTCGAGGGTGCGAGCTCTCGACACCGGGAGGAGGTCCTCAACCGGGAGCGGCCTGCCCGGACTCGCGTTCGACAGGGCGGCGTGGTCCGGACTACCACACCGGGACCCGGAGGCCCCGGACTGGGTCGGGACGAACCGCCCGGACTTGCCACCTAATCCGATGGAGTCCGAGCAGCCGTTCCCTATGTACCTTGGCGCCCAGGCCAAGGGCTCCAACCGGGGCCAGTTACACGCGCCCGGGAGCCAAGCTCCGACCGGGCGAGCATGTGCCCGGGAGCTAAGCTCCCCGGGCTAAGTACGCAAGTACGCGCCCGGGGCGAGCTCCGACCGGGGCGAGCATGTGCCCGGGAGCTAAGCTCCACCGGGCTAAGTACGCGCCGGGAGCCGAGCTCTGACCGGGCGAAGTACGCGCCCGGGAGCTGAGCTCCGACCGGGGCGAGCATGTGCCGGAGCTAAGCTCCACCGGGCTCAGTAAGTACGCGCCCGGGAGCCAAGCTCCGACCGGGGCGAAGTACGCGCCCGGGAGCTGAGCTCCGACCGGGGCGAGCATGTGCCCGGGAGCTAAGCTCCCACCGGGCTAAGTAAGTACGCGCCCGGGAGCCAAGCTCCGACCGGGGCGAAGTACGCGCCCGGGAGCCAAAGGCTCCAACCGGGGCAGACAAGGGTTCCTAACTGAAAAGCTGATTGACAAGTGCCGGGTAAGGATATGTACCGTATTAGGACGAGTTCCCCTGGTCCGCCCTTGCCGAGGCGGTACTGTCCGGGTACTCGTGCCCGTCGAAGTCGTTCCGGCTCGGAGCAGGACTCGGACCGTCCGCCAAGGGTTCGGATCATCCGAACCGCCTCGTCGGGCTCGGCCCGCTACTGCTCCTGCCGGAGCTTCTTGACGCGCTCGGCCAGCTTTTGGACGCGCGGCATTTCACGAGGTCATGCGAATCGTCTCGTGGACGGCGCACCACCTCCGGGCTTCGACCGGCTCGAGGCGCTCGGCCAAGCGCTGGACGGCACGACACTTCGTGATGTCGTGCCGGTCCGTGTCGTGGAAGGCGCACCACCCACGGGCTGCGGCCGGCTTGAGACGCTCGGCCATCCCCTGGACGGCGCGGCACTCCGTGATGTCGTGCCGGCCCGTGTCGTGGTAGGCGCACCACCCCCGAACTATGGCCGGCTCGGTACGCTCGGGTGAGCGCTGGATGGCGTGGCACTCCGTGATGTCGTGCCAGTCCGTCTGGTGGAGAGGGCACCACTTCTGGGCTGTTGCCGGCGGTGGCGGCGCGCGTGCGGCCTTTCGCCGCTTGCTGCGACCATCGCCTCCGCGGGCATCATAGCTCCGGGAGCTGCCCGTAGTCGCCATGGCGTAGCTCTCGGCTGCCGCCTTGGCCTTCTGGCGCTTCCTCCTGTTCCGCCGCAGCGCGGAACGTGAAAGCTTGCCATCTTCTTCAGGACCCTGGTCGGGGGCCCCAGGACTTGCGGCAGCGTTCGCGCGCCGCTCGCGCTGCCGCTCGATCGTGACCCGGGCGTCCTCCTGAACCTGCGTCCGGTCCAACCAATCGTGGAGGTCGCCGTGGCTATTGTTGGAGCCCCGCGGACGATGGCCTTCCTCCATGGAGTGCGTTGGTGTTGGAGGCGCCGGCGTACCACCTGAAAAGGAAACTCCCCCTACCTGGCGCGCCAGCGGTCGGAGGATAAAACCTCGACGGCGGGAAGTCGGGAGACCCCCCTTTGAGATTCGGCCAGGGGAGTAGTTCTCAGGCGAAGCCGGCTTCAGGTGTAGCAGAAAGATACGCGAAGAAGACGGTGAACAGCACACTCAGAGGAGACACGAGGATTTATACAGGTTCGGGCCGCTTGGAAGCGAAATACCCTACTCCTGTGTGTATGCTATCTGTGGTGGATGAATGTAATATGGTAGTTACAAGGTAAAGCTAGCTCACGGCCGGAGCCGGAGAAGAGGAACAGTGGCTAGAGAATGAGCTTGGGAGCAGAAGACGGGGAAAGCTCTGTCCAGTTCGGTCTCTCCCTTTGCCTGTGGCTTGGATCCTCCTTTATAGATGAGGGGAGTCCACAACGCCGGATGCACGTGAGAGAGCTAGGTATGATCTGTCTTGTCAAAGTCTTGTCGCCGTCTTGTCTTGCACGTCCGCCTGCTGCGTCCACGCCGGGTAGGTCGGCTGCGGGGGACGGCTGGAGCGTGGAGACGTGACGGTGTACGCCTCCAAGTCAAAAGGCTCTGACTGTGAACAGCGGTTGCACAGTGAAAAGAGCCTCCGTAGTCAAAAAGGCTTCTGACTGCATAGTAGGGTGTCCACGAGGAGCCATGACGAGGCGCCCACGCGTGGCAGAGCAGGCGACAGAGTCGATAGGCCTGTCGCCTCGTCATTAATGTAGGTAGTTGGGGAGTGGTGCGCTCAAGTCAACCTCGTGCCCGGGCGTGGAGTGCTCCGCGCCGGCACCCGGGCAGAGGCAGTCGGCACCCGGAGCGGGGGCTTGGTGCCCGGGGCCCGAACCGAGGCGGTCGGCACTCGGGAGCCGACTCCGGGACCCGGGACTGGGGACTCGGTGCCGGGACCAAGAGCGGGACCCAGGACTGGGAGCGGGGACCCGGGACCGGGGAACTCGCGCCCGGGCCGGGCCGATGCTGCCGTGCCCGGGTCTTGGGCGATGTCGCCGGACCACGAGCCAGAGGAAGCGCACCGGGGGAGCACTCCCGGACCCGGGGAAGGCACTCCCGGAACCGGGGCCCGGGCAGCTTCCGTGCCCCGGGCACTTAGCAACTGTCGGTCGTCACTTGTGCAGATTGTGAGCCCGGAGGGGCTGACGTGGCCGGAGATCCACGCGTCCCCGCAGAACGTGGGACCCCCAGTCCCACTTCGCCGACACAATGAATATTGATTACACTAACTACTATTCCGATTCTAAGACAAAATTGTATGAAGTATTTCGAAAGTATGAAACTAAGTTTCAGGGAGTTCGCGTGCAAAGAGCCCTACCCGTCCCTGTCCCAGGTAAGAAGAAATTGCAGTGGGGCCGAATTTGGGGTGGTTCCTCTTCTTCTTCGAGCACCGGTGGTAGAAGTTCGGCCACCGTAAGTCCTGCACACGCTTCGCTTGAAGCCCTTGAGCTGTCCACCTACTTGGACAGCGACTCCATCAACCAAGAAGATCTCAACGTTCTTCAATGGTGGAACGATCAGAAGACCCAATATCCCGTGCTCTCAAAGCTAGCACGGGATGTGTTTACGGTGCCTGTATCTACGGTATCATCCGAATCAGCCTTCAGTCTTTACGGAAAAATTATTGAGGAGAAAAGAAGAAATCTCCGCAGTGAGGCGATAGAAATGCTACTTGTGATTACTGGGAGTTAGCCAAGGAACGTGCCCAACACACCACGGAGAACCAAAATTTGGCTGAGCAGTTCGAAAATCTTTACCTACAAAATGAGGAACTGGAGTAATGTTTTTTATTTTTAAGTGTTGACCTTTAGGTACACTCTTTTTTCTTTGTTATGGTTTTCTCAAAATTGAGTTTTTACATGACAGAGTTTTTAATGAGGCAGCTGTGTAATATCAAAATCAATAAAGGTCATTGCACAATATTCTCCTATATTTATATAGAAATTAAATTACATAACTATATATGTGCTTTTATTTTGCTTGTTTTAAAAAATAAAAATTTTCCTCCAATAATATCATCAAAAAATACCCTGATATTTTTTTTACTCATCTCTAATAATTTTTTTAATATTTTTTCATTTTTTTACAGCTTCTCTAATTTTTTCAAATTTTTTAAGTCTTTTTTGCTTTTTTTCATCGGTTGCACACACAGGCAGCGGTCGGGAAGAGGCGGGCGCGGGAGGCGGCGGATGCCGGGGAGGCGCGCAGGAGGGGAGGCGGCGGCGAAGGCCGCTGTAGGCGGTGGCCTGCTGGGAGGAGGCACGCAGGCGAGGAGACGGCGGCGGAGGACGACGGCAGATGCTGCGGCAGGCATCGGCGGCTGGGAGGAGGCAGGCGCGGGAGGCGGTGGAGGTCGGGGAGGCGCGCAGGCGGGGAGGCGACGGCGGAGGGCGACGGTGGGGGCCGCTGCAGGCAGAGGCCGGCCGGGAGGAGGCGGGCGCAGGAGGCGGCGGAGGCCGAGGAGGCGCGCAAGCGGGAAGGCGGCAGCGGAGGGCGGCGACGGGGGCCGCTGCAGGCGGAGGCCGACTGGGAAGAGGCGGGTGCAGGAGGCGGCGAAGGCCGAGGAGGCGCGCAGGCGGGGAGGCGCTGACGGAGGGCGGCGGCGGAGGCCGTTGCAGGCATCGGCAGCCGGGAGGACCGGTGGCGTCTCGGGTAAGTGCTCGCTACAGTGGTCCGGGCCAGCCTGGGCACGATGGGCCGCCAACGGTGCCATGCCGGCACGGCACGCCCCACGACCTCGGCGTACCATGCCTGGGCCAAGGAAGGCACGCGGACCGATACGACACGGCCCGCTATAGGAACCGTGCCTAAATGGGCTATGCCGTAGCAGGCCGTGCCGGCCTGGTCCGCCAGTTTGGCCACCTATATTTCAAGCCCATCTGTGAGAGGAGAGCAATGGCCACGCACACGCAGGATCCGTCGCCGCGGAGGCCTCGCGTCCTCGTCGCCGCCTCCGGCAGCGTGGCGGCCATCAAGTTCGAGAGCCTCTGCCGCGGCCTCGCCGAGTGGGCCGACGTCCGGGCGGTGCCGACCGGCGCCTCCCTGCACTTCATCGACAGGGCGTCCTTCCCCAGCGCCGTCGCCCTCCTCACCGACGACAACGAGTGGTCCACCTGGCGGAAGGTCGGCGACGAGGTCCTCCACATCGAGCTCCGCAAGTGGGCCGACGCCATGGTCATCGCGCCGCTCTCCGCCAACACGCTGGCCAAGGTAGTACCTTTGTGATGCCCCTCGCCGTCGGCTTCGACGTTTCCCTCGCCGTGGTGGCAACTGAGAGGGTTTTGGTTTCCGCCGCCGCGCAGGTCGCCGGCGGGATGTGCGACAACCTCCTGACGTGCGTCGTGCGGGCGTGGGACTACAGCAAGCCCGTCTACGTCGCGCCGGCAATGAACACCTTCATGTGGGACAACCCCTTCACCAGGCGCCACCTCGACGCCGTCGCCGAGCTTGGCATGTCCCTGACCCCTCCGGTGACCAAGCGGCTGGCCTGCGGGGACTACGGCAATGGCGCCATGGCGGAGCCCTCCGAGATCTGCAGGACCATGAGACTCCTCTTCGGGCCACAGGATCTTTGAGCTCTTCAGTATCTGTCTGTACCTCTCAGTCTGTTTGGTCTTCAGTACCATCTGATAGTCTCATGGCTACTGCATTTCTTGTTTCAAATGCTTGCAATTGAGATCATCCATGGTGCATTGTTCATCTTCCATCTCTGCATATAGATCATCGAGGAATCTGAAAACATCCTCAGCTCCGGGAAGAGACGGCGGCGCTCTCCCGGCGGCGAAGGCGACCACCTTGTTGTTCACTTCAATCCAGCTCTGCCCCGGATTCTTCGTCAAGCCGGCCTCCTTCGTCATCACCCTCAACCTCTTGGACTCGTCCCACATCCCGCACATGGCGTACAGGTTTGGTGATCAGCATGTGGTTGCCGGTGCTCTCTGCCTCGGAATGCAGAACCTTGGCAATGGTGGCCTCGGCCATGGCTGCATCTCCATGAATCCTGCAGGAATTCAGCAATGCTCCCCACACGCACAGGTCAGGTCTCGTCGGCATCGTCTCGATGAGCTCCGACGCGTCCCTGAGCAAGCCGGCACGGCCGAGGAGGTCAACCATGCATGTGTATTGCTCCATGGATGGGGAGATCTTGTGCTCTCACCATGTGATCAAATAATCGGCGGCCCTCCAGCACACGCCCTGTGTGGCTGCAGGCCGACAGAACGGCGACGAAGGTGACGCCATCGGGCTCAACCATATCTCCGGCCATGTCTGCGAACAGGGCAAGGGCCTCGTCGCACAGGCCATGCATGCCATAGCCGGCCAGCATCGTGTTCCATGAGATCAGGTCCCGCGTCTTCATGCCGTCGAACACCTTCCGCGCACTGGCGACCTTCCCGCACTTTGCGTACATGTTGACGAGCCCGTTCTTGACCAGAGAGTGCCTGTCCAGCTTGGCTCTCATGGCGTGGCCATGGAGCTCTCGACCCAGCCGCAACGCCAGTAGGTCGGCGCAAGCGGAGAGGACAGTCGCCATGGTCGACACGTTCGGCGAATGCAGCGCGCCGGAACAGCTCCAGTGCGCGTTCAGTGTCCCCGGACGACGCGAAACGCCCGATGACAGCGCTCCAGCTGACCACATTGGGCGCAACCACGCCGCCGTTCTCCATCTGGACGAGCACATCAAACGCCTCGTGATCAGGGTGTTCCATGTCACGGTGTTCTTCTCCGTGGCGTCCTGAAAACCTTCTTGGCGTCATCCATCTCCCCGAGCTTGCCGTACATGCACACCAAAGAGTTGGTGACGAACAGGTAGTCGTGGATGACACCCTTCACGACGCCGCAGCCGTGTATCGCCTTTCCTTTGGCCAATGCAAGGTTGCCGGCGTAAGGGCAAGCAGAGAGCGCCACTGCCATGGACTCGGCGTTCCCCTCGCAGCCGCTCCTATGCATGTCTCCGAACAGTTGAAGAACATCCGTGTGCTTCCCGCACCGCGCATGCGCCGAGAGCAGCGCCGTCCACGTCACGGCGTCGGGACGCGCCCGGGCGGCGGCCATGCGCGCGAACGCATCCCTCGCAGATTCGGGGTCGCAGCCGTTGGAGTAGGCGGAGATGAGCGCGTTTCAGGAGAAGGTCGTCCTCCCCGACGGCATTGCGTCGAACACGTGGCGTGCCTCGGCGGTGCGGCCGAGCCTGGAGTAGGCGGCGAGGAGCTGGCCGGCGACGTCGGGCTGCCCGTGGAGGCCGAGGTGAAGGGCGTGGGCGTGGACGGCGGAGGCGACGCGAGGGGAGTCGGCGGCGCGGAGGGCGAGGGGGAGCGTGTAGGAGTTCGGCATCGCGGGGGCGAGCGCACGCACGTGGCGGTAGAGCGCGAGGGCAAGGTCTCCTCGGGAACGGCCGAGGTGGGCGCGGAGGAGGCGGTTCCATGGGACGGCGCTGGTGGTCGGCGGGTTGTGAGGGATCGGTTGGTCGCCGGCGGCGGCGGTGGAGATAAGGCGCGGATGACGACGATGGCTGGGACGAGAGGCAGCGGCGCGACTGCGAAGGAGACGGCGCATCTGGGAGTGGGTCCCACTTGCCAGTTACAGCACAAATTACAAGTAAACTAAGCAACGAAAAATCGATTGCTGTTTACTTGTTTCAGGGCAAAACTCCATTTTCGTTTAAGGGAAAAATGGGTATTAGCACTGCAATCTCGTCCTCCAGTTTTTTTTCCCCAAAAGTTAATTAACACAAACAATTCTGGGTTGCTCACAAATCACAACATTAACATACATATCTGGGAGGGGCACAACCCCTGTTAATGCCGCCATAAATCTGAAACACATCAGGGTGAAGAAGAGAAAAGGTTCCAGGAAGTGAAAACCAAGGATAAGGTAGATCAGTTAGCTTCTACAAAGGTTTGTCAGGTGAATTATGTGGTCGTCTTCTGAACATTCAGAATTTTCAGAGAAGTTGTCACGAGTCTCTGCGGTAAAGTTGTAGAAGTAGAACCAAGATTAGCAGGAGGCATATAATTTGCATTTCGCAGAAACGATTTCACAGGCACGGTGTGTTAAAAAAGGATATGCATACTATTTACTGGAAGTCTGAAGCGACAATCTCCTTGAGTTATTCTATGAATCAGCTGTTCAAAGAGCCCAAATATACCTGATGATTTTAATATTTCTGAAGGATAGCATCACAGTAAGAATCAAGGTAACCACCGCAAAGCAAAGGTGCTCCAAAGAATGGCCGCTGATGAAGTACCGGTTCACACTGTAAACCTTTCTGTCAGCAAGGCCTTCAAATCTTGCAAGAAGGTAAAAGCCTGCAACAGGATGCTAATCAAACAATAATTTGTTTGAGCTTAACATAACCTTACTGCATAAGATGTTCACAGTTACCTGTTGCAAGAAACCAAAATCTTGAATGTGTATATTTTGGAGGAAACAAGAATAGCATTGCAGGAATTGCAATGCACGGAGCGAAGTTTAAAACCAACCATAAACGCATATCATCAAGAACCCTGCAATCAACCAGAATAAAGCAAGGGGATTCATTTTATTGATAAACTGAGATCAATGTTGGTACAGGCTATCGGAGCAGGGGCACTTATTACCTTTCACATGCACTGCTCACCAGTATGAGAGATAACAGTGAGAGCAAACAAGATAACCCAGCCCTTTCATCAACTCTTTCAATTACCAATATAGACAAGAGTGAAGAAGACGATATCATCATCTGTATTTCAACAGCATCCAGTGAACATTCATATCCAGAAGATCTATAGCTACATACTCATTAGTATCATTGGTTGTGCACGATAACAAGATAGTCAGATTGGATGCCTAGCAGAGTAATATGGAACTCAGAAACATACATTTTTCCTTATGGTTAATACTTGGATGATACAAAGACAATTCGAGTAGGCGAACTACATTTGTTGAACATGAACTATTTGATACAGTATTTTTTCTCCAATAGACTCAAATTATGAAACGACAAAATATCAAAAATTCAAAAGTTCAAAAACTATAGAAAACACCATGAAATTAGTAAAGAGCAGATAGGGAAATGACAGAAAGATGAGATATTTAGATACCGGCAACCTGTCCCAAATTAAGCGGTCATCATCTGGTTTGAGGTGATAGTAAGCCGAGCCAAATGCTGCTGCTACATTCCCAGCATAGAAGAGGAACCAACCCAAGGCCTCCCATCTCAAGCTGCACAATTCCATAAAGTGAAAAAAATTTATTAAACACCAGTATAATTTATTTCATCGTGTTCATTATAACCTAAGAACAGATTCTCTTTAAATGACAAATCTTATATACTGATTTGTTTTTGTTAAATAAGGATAGCTTGTTAGGAATATCTTTTTAAGAATCGCCTTCAATACCAGCCTAGTTGTACAGCAAGCAGTAGATTTTAAAAAACATGAAGATCACACAGTTGTTAACTAAATTTCCACATCAAAATTTCAGATTTGGGTACTGCAGTTTGGTGGAACGCCCTAGTTCAAATTCCATTAGATGACCCATGGCAAGATTACATACTATTAAAGCAATTTGATGAGGAAGCATGCAATACCTAGAAAGACAGAGTTATTCTAGCATAGCAGCAAAAAATTCATTTCACTGGTCACCAACATTCCAGTCCAGCTTTCTCTCAAACAGAAGCAGTTTATGAGGGCCAGGGGAGTTCATGACCATCCCTTTCTCATTCTTTTTGTAACTGTAATGAAGTACTGGTAAAATGAGCAATTATGAAATAATTAGGCACAAACTGGTCTCCTCTTTCAAGGTTTTCGAACATAATCTGGGTAAACGGCCTCCTATATAATTTTGTTCAAGCTCCTGCTACTCAATTCCCAAACACTTTGGTTACACATCCCTTAAAATATAAGTCTTCGCTTGGAGCATCATATGAAACAGTGAAACTTCACGCGCCTCTAAAGTTCTTTAGGCGAGACATTTCATCGAACAGCATTCGAGCAAGAGCAAGGGCAAGGGCGGGGACGCACCTGATGCCGAAGCATCCACTGCCACATAGGCAGAGGACGAGCCCGGGGACCCCCGCCAGGAGGAGCGGGTACGCGGTGAGCACGTTGAGCGTGTTGGGCACGCCGAGGAGGTTGCGCATGTCGGCGAAGAGGTGGAGCGCGGGCGAGTGGCGGAGCCGCGGCGTGGCCACCAGGAGCAGCGCCGAGGCGAGGACGGCCCCTCCAGCGAGCGCCCGGCGCCGGTGCTCCCTGCGGAGCGCGGCGGACGCGAGGTGCCCTAGGCCGAGGCCGGGGCGGCCGCCGCCGCCCCGGTGGTGGTGGTCGGCGGCGGCGAGATGCATGTGGCCGGGGGGCTCAGAGAAGCAGAATGCGGTGGCTGAGGATGAAGGCCTGAATTTTTCAGATGTTGGGCCGTCTTGTGGTTGTGGGCCTTCTTTTCTCGGAGAATCTTTCAATCATGTCCCTTCCATTCGCTGGCCATACAAATTAGTCCCTGAAATATTCATGGAAACGTGGTACTCCCTCCGGTCGTCTTTATTTGACGCTTAGCTCTCCCCGTGTCAAATAATATTTCTTTTATCATCACTCAACTAAAGTATTTTTGGACAAACATCAAATTTTTTTATCTTGGATTCATATAGATTTATGGTCCATCTCGCATTGACATTTTCTTCTCTAACTCTGGTTACTAGTTTATTTAGTTGATGAAAATCTTGAGCCAGCTTCTTGGTACTAGTTTATTTTAGGATTTTACGGCTAATGGATTTTTACAATTTAGAATGAGAATCTTAGCTATTTAGAGAAACTAAAGATTCTTGAAGTAGCTCTAGCAGCTAGAAGCTTTCAAAACCGGCCCCTTGATAACCCAGTTTCTATCTATAAGTTTATTTTTTAAAGTTTGTAGCTACCGAGTCTCATAATCTGAACGAAAATATCAGAGTAGATAAAGCAGCCAGCAGAAATTCCCCAGGCATGACGGAAAGAATGGCATGTACCGGTGGTGGCGCTTATGTGATGTTTGCTCTCACCGGCTGCCCAACTCCACGTGTAACAGATGAATCATGCATGTAAAGCGTGGCGCTTTACAAGTCTTTTCGCTCTCTCGCAATGAGAGAACTAAGATCACCACACACGTCCCAATCGCCAATGCTCGACGTACGCTTGCATTGCAAAGAACGAACCAGGAGGCCGGCCGCCTAGGCGAGGTGTGTTTGCTTCAGAAAGCTTCACCACGTAGGTAGTGATGCTAATCACGCAATTCCAAAATAAAACATTTCTACTGTTTCCTTCGTCTCACATTACTATTATTTTTGATATTTAAATTTGTTCTAAAATATTATGATTTCTCTATCTATCAAATAATGACAACCATCCCTTAATTAATTTTTTCATTTACTTTCTCATCTCAACCAATTATAACCACTCCCCATCTCAACCTTAACTTTCTAAAAAAAATAGAAAAACTCTACTATTATGGGACAGATGGAGTATATTATTTAGAAGAGATTAATGTTAAGTACAAAAGAATTTGATGCCTCTTAATAAATAAGAGATGGCTAGGGGTAGGAGCTAGCGCGATTGACGGTAAAGTAGAAAGAAATTCAAATAGAAAGTGATTAATGGAACAAGTAGCCATATGTAACGTCCACAAATTCGTAACCAGAATTCTGAATATTTCTGTGTATTAAATCCTTATCCAGGAAAGTCAGGGTACACAATACCAAATTATCATACAGAGTGCGTCTTACAAACAGAATAAAATTGTCTTACATAATTATAGCGGTAAAGATAAATAAAGCCTATATACAGCTAGCCAAGCGGAGGCTTCAATTCCACAGGCGTCTTGACGGCGGATCTAGCCTAGTCCTCCTGATGATCCATGTTGGACAGGTACTCCACCACTGAGAGGGGGAAAAGGGAGCAAAATTGAGTATCACTTATAGTACTTAACAAGTCACACCCACGAATATGCACAATGCAAGGGAGACAAAGGAAGGCTCGGGATTCATTTGCGTAAAAACAGTAAATAAACAGTAATAGTTCGCAAGCATTGAAAAGGTTAATTAATTAAGCAGTATTAACCCTTCACTGATCAATATTACACCACGTTAACCAGACCCAACCATTCATTCTATCACTATAGCAAATTTTAATTCAATTTATTATAGTGAGACTAATCACAGTGAGTCTTGACCAAGATGCTCATGACCGCGGGCACGGCTATTCGAATAGATTTTAACTCTGGCAAGAGATGCACAACTGTACCCACAAGACACAGCCCCACACACGTTACAGTTGAAGCAGATGAGGGTCTTGCCCCCGCTATCCTTCCGTGGCTGGTCTTGCTGTGCTAGTGCCACTGGTGGGCATGGAGCAGGGTGACGGTTGTGTTGTCCGCTATTGTTGCGCTGGTCTTCCTGGCGGATCGCCTTGTCCACCAACTTCTCGAAGTTGAGGTAGTCGCTGGAGAGAAGCTGGTTGGTCAGCTCGTCGTCAAGTCCCTCCATGAACTTCTCATGTCTCTCCGCATCAATGCGGACGTCCTCTGGCACGTAGCGTGCCAAGCGGTTGAAGTCATGGAGATACTCCATGACTGTCTTGCTTCCCTGCATCAAGTCCCTGAATTCCCTCTTCTTCTATGCCACAATGTCGGCCGAAATCTAAGACTTCCGGAAGTTGTGGCAGAATTTAGCCCAAGTGACCTCAGTGATGGCAATGCGGGTTACGAGAAAATTGTCTCACCAAGCTGAGGTGGGACTCTGGAGTTGGTGCGTGGCAAAGGCGACCTTTTCCTGGTCGGTGCATTGGAGGAGGTTGAGCTTCTTCTCGATTGCCAACAGCTAGTCGTTGGCATCCATGGGGTTGGTAGTGCCAGAGAAAGTAGGCGGCCTAACCCTCAAGAACTCAGGCAGCTTAGACTGAGGTGCAAAGGCTGGGACGTGAGGTTGCTAGTGCTGTTGCTGCAGGTTGTTTTGGTGTATCTGCTGCATCATGATCGCCATCATCTGGTGCTGGTTGGCCAGAACTTGGGCGAGTATCGGGTTCTCAGGTAAGGGAGGTGGCATGTGGTGGGGAGTCTTGTTGTTCTGTGGCGCTCCATCCTGTTGATTCGTCGCACTAACATCACTGGCAGCGCGGTTACCAGTCCTGGTGTTCACCATCTGAAGGAAGATGGAAATGGAAGGGAAGGAGGAAAACAGGTGGCTTAGAAATAGGAGTGATAATTAAGTGACTGAATTAAATTAATTGAAGTGCATAGTTTAGAAACATTACAAAAACATTTCGACTCCTAACTGAGACGGCCATACCACAACTGACGGTATGAACCCCTGACTAACCCCAAGCAAACATCCTGACATTACAACTAAACATGAAATTAAACTAAGGAAAACGATAAAGCTAAGAACGACGCATCTAGTGCTCTGAACGGCTCCTGCGATCGTCTGAGTTGTACTCCGGCTCCTGCTCGTCGCCCACCTCGTTGTCGGTGCGGCTTCTAGATCCGCTCACGTAGTCCTCACTACCGTGAGCCGACAAACTAGCCTCACTGCGGATGCAGGATCTGCTGGGGGAGCTACTGTCGTCGGTGGAGGTGAAGCCCCTGTGGATGCTGGTACCTCCTTGAGAGCTGCCGTCGCTTGACGATGCGCTGATCATACCGTCGGTTGGTGTGGGTGCGGGTGCTGGAGCTGGTGCTGGTGCAGGAGCTGGCGCTGGTGCAGGAGCTGGCAGTGCGTGTGGTCCGTTCCTGGGGGCCAACTGAATACACACTAGAGGAAGGGTTCTCTTCCTCGGGGTCAGACGAATCTTGGCCCCACCGGGTGGCGGCTATCCCTTCAGCTCCGTGACCTCCTTCTTCAGGCGGTCGATCTTATTCTGGAGACCAATGATGGTCATCCTGTTGGCATCCTCCCTGTCGTGGGCCACACGCACCTAGTTGGCGTGCATGAAGTGCATGGCCCTCATCGCCTGTCTCATGTGGACAATTGTGGTGTCGTTCTCATTGTTAGCCGGCTGGAAGGTACTATAGACCTGGTAGTGTGCCCGGCAGGGGAGGTAGCAATAGGCGGTGGTGCGTAGGGTAGAGTGGTGCCTCCGGCATAGCTCTCCAATCAGATGGAAAGCTGCCTCCTGACAGGCGTGGTCGTAGGTACCCCTGCCGTTGTCAATCTCCATGGTTGGTAGGAAGTATAGTTCACCTGGCAGCTCCAATCGAACACGGTGTGGCAGCTCACCCTCCATGGGCTCCACTGCGGTGTACTTCGGAGCATGGCTGTACCCCAAAGTGAAGCCCATCATGCGAAGATCTTCCACGAACCCGCCAATGTCTGCACCACGTTGGTTGGAGAGGCTGTCCATTTATAGAAGGCAAGGAGGGAGAATCAATATATGCTCAGATCCCAAATAGAGTGAACAATAAATAATTTGAAAATAAGCAACAATTTTATGCATGAAATAGTTTTGTATATAAACTTTATTAAGAGACCGACGGAATAATACAACAGAACCAAATAGTATCGAATAAATTTTAAATAATAATTGCAAAGTAAGTGGAAATATTTTTGCATGCCTAAACCATACATCCCCCGATAAACCAATGTTTTCCCAAAATTTGGACACCTATGCCATAACTCTCAAATAAAATTCCTACCCTAGCTTTGACTTGAATCAAAAATTTCAGTCAAATAAAGGCCAAAATTTTATCCCTATCCGAGAACAAATTCCCAATTTTTCCTGAAATAACTCCAAGTACAAAAAGCATATGCAAATGAGAATTTCAGAGGGCTCTTAGGGTTTCCATTTGGCTGGTCCTATGGTCAAGTTCGGCTCTGATACCAACTTGTAACGTCCAGAAATTCGTAACCAAAATTTTGAACATTTTTATGTATTAAATCCCTGTCTAGGAAGGCCAGACTACACCATACCAAGTTGCCATACAGAGTGCTTCTTACAAACAGAATAAAATTGTCTTACATAATTGCAGCGGTAAAGATAAATAAAGCCTATATACAGCTAGCCAAGCGGAGGCTTCCATTCCACAGGCGTTTTGACGGCGGATCCAGCCTAGTCCTCTTGATGATCCATGTCGGACAGGTACTCCACCACTGAGAGGGGGAAAAGGGAGTAAGACTGAATACCACCCACAGTACTCAACAAGTCATACTGGCGAATATGCACAATGCACGGGAGACAAAGGAAGTCTCGGAGTTCATTTGCGTAAAAACAGTAAATAAACAGTAATAGTTCGCAAGCATTGAAATGGTTAATTAATTAAGCAGTATTAACCCTTCACTGATCAACATTACACCACGTTAACCAGGCCCAACCATCCATCCTGTCACTATAGCAAATTTTAATTCAATTTATTATAGTGAGACTAATCACGGTGAGTCTTGACCAAGATGCCCATGACCGCGGGCACGGCTATTCGAATAGATTTTTACTCTAGCCAGAGATGTACAACTGTACCCACAAGACACAGCCCCACACATGTTCCTGTGTGCTGATGTGTCACCACGACACCCCGCGAAAGGCTGTGACGGGACCGTTCACGCAACCTCTCCCTACCATCCATACCACGCTGAGGTTGCACCTGCTCATAGGACACCCTATATTGGCTAGGCTACCCCCTTGCGCCACAATTGATCCGGAAGCCGATCAACCTGATCCCGAGCCGACCCAACTCCATCACGTCCATTCTCACCAACGGTGCCTAGGAGAGGGAGAAGAGACGCTACAAGCTCAGCCGTTGCCCACGTTGGCTTGTGGTATGTACGATTAATTGCCCAAGGGGTTCCCGTGAATCGGTCCTTAACTACCATGGGTGTGACCAGCAGAACCATACAACCACAGCCCACCATTTATGTCAAATTTTAGTAGATTAATATCCGCATATCCAAAGTTCTATTTTCTAACATAGAGTCAAATAATAAGTGTAAAATAGAGCATTTAATTCCCCATTTGAGCTAATAGTCTCTAAGCATGGCTAAGCTTCATGACCATATCCTCTAGTCATATTATTACCTAGCTACAAAGGTATACAAGAGGAATCAAGCCATAGCAATTAAAATTACATCCATATAGGTCAACCTTCTCACATGAAATAATGCATGTTTAACAATTAAAAACAAATATTTTGCAATAAATGGGCACAATATGATCGAGGAAATGATGTAACTTGTCTTGTTCTGGCTCGGCGAACTCCGTAACGACTTCGTAATAAACGGAAGGATCGACGGTGCCGGATTCTATAACAAATAATGCACAAACAATAAAAAAAGTACACGTGGGCACTGAAACAGGGGTTAAAAGTATTTTTAATGGATTCTTGACATTTTTCTGGATTTAATGAAGTTTGAATAGAATTAATTGGAGTTTGTATGAATTAGTTATGGAATTTTGAAGTTTTAATGTGATTTTGCTGTACAAAACTAATTATTAACTGATTTATTACGCAATTAAACGAATTAACGCTTCAGTGGACCACGGGGGACCGGCGCCGACAGACGGGGCCAACGGGTCTGTGGCGCGGGGAGGACCACGCACGGGTTAGTGGCACGGCGGAGGGCCATGGCGAGCGGCGAAGGAGGTGAGGAAGAGGGTGGGGTGCTCACTGAAGTGCGGCGACGGACGGAGAGCGGCGAACGGTGGCGAGTAGAGAGGATTGGCGGCAGCGAGGTTTGGGATGTTGACGGCGATGGCGTTTCGGCGGTGCAACGCGGCCACAGAGGCACGGACGAGGTTGAGGGGGGGTTCTGGCGAAGATCTAGGAAGAGATTAGGGCTGGAATGGCCGAGCAGATTGACGGAGAGGTGATGCCGAAGGCCGGTGGAGGGCTTACCGAAGGGGATTGGTAGCGGGAGAGGGACTCCGGTGGCGTAAGGGCTCGCGGGATTCTTTGGCGCGTGGTGAAGCTGGCGGTGGCGGGCACGTGGCCTGGCGGCGGCGACGTTGATCGGTTGGAGGTGGTGGAGCGTGGCGGCGGCTTAGGTTCACTTCGCGCGAGGGGCTAAGGGGCATGGAAAGCATGGGCGTTTGAGGGAAACTGAGCGGAGGGGCATGGAGGTGGTTTAAGTAGGCGCGAGGAGAGTGAGATTGTGGCCGAGCCGGCCGGATTTTGCGGAAAGAGGGAAACGGCGGCGAGCGCGGGATGTGCGAAATTCACACGGGATGATGCGCGATAGGGACGGGAGACGTGGGGGAGTGGAGCAGGGACTCAGTCCGCGGGGTTTGAACGTGGGGCGAGTGCGCGAGAAGGCGGGTGAAGGCGGGGATTGGACGGTGGTGGGAAATTTTCCCCTCCGCCCGATCCGGCCCTGGTCCCACATGTCGGCGAGAGGGAGAGGGGCATAGGCGAGTGGACGCTGCCGGGCGGGCCCTAGCTGGCGGCGACCGAGGGAGAGAGAAGGCGTGGGGAGAATGGCTGACAGGTGGGACCCACAGGAGGCGCGCGCGTGGTGGGGGCCGCGGCAGGCCGAGGAGCAGTAGTGGGCCGGCGGCTCGACAGGAAGAAAAGGAAAAGAAAAGGAGAAAGGGAAAGAAAAGAAAAGAAAAAGGGATTTCCAGAAGGATTTTAATTCCGATAATTTATTTTGAATTATTAAAATTACTTCCAGTGCTCTAAAAATTTCCATAAAAATCCTGTTAGTGTATTTTGGCAAGGGGAATATAATAAAAATACTCTCAGCCATAATAAATTATTATTTTGTATTTATCTCATTTAATTAATTCACTTGGCCTTTTAATTTTATTTCTTTGAGGCTTTTTTAATATATTTTGTGTGGCTCTATTTAAGGGGAAACTTAGGGTATGACACCACGTGAGTAGTGCTAAAAATGCTTATATTGTGGAAAAAGATTTGAATCCTATGAATGCTTATATTTTGAAAAGAGATGGAGTATTTTCTCTGTCCATAAAAATAGGCATTTTCGAACAATATTAAATCAAATATTTTTTATTTTGACTGAAATAGCAATAAAAATAATAAAGATAAAGGACATAAGAATGATGTTACTAATTAAATTTATTGTTAAGCAAACTATCATACTATATAATTTTTTATTTAAAATAATTTATTTTTATAGATATTAGTGATCAAAGTAGCATATTAAATACCATGTGAAAGTCTAAAAGTTCTTAATTATATATATTTGTGTACGGAGGGAGTAATAGACTATAAGTATATATTTTGTAGGTATATTCTATCAATCACCTTTAAATTATGTGCACATGTACATTTACGTACACAGAGACGCCGTCTGTTTTACTTAATTAAGGCTGTTAGTGCATATATAGTGGTTTCTTACTCATCAGGATCAGAGTAAAGTTTATGTGATATATGCCCAGGCAACTCCACTGCTTTGTCATGCATGCACAGACAGAGAGTTAAGTTTTCTGTGCAAAGAAAAAGTTATTCTATCGTCAAGTTTGATTTGGTTGATAAATACTTCCTCCCTCATAAAATATATTTCCTCAGTACTAAAATATAACTTCTATAATTAAAATTTATCTCAAATACAATAATCTAATACTTATAAAAGCTAATATTTACAACTAAGAGTGCGTTCGGCTCAGCTTGTAGCCGTTGCTTATTCCCTCATCTTTCATAGGCACGCTTTCTGAACCGCTAAACGGTGGATTTTTTAAAAAAATTTCTATATAAAAGTATATTAAAAAATCAAATAGATCCATTTTCAAGTTTGTATTAGCTAATACTTAATTAATCATGTGCGAATGAAATTTTTTATTTTACGTGCGGATTATAAGCCACTTGAAGAAGCACATCCGATCGGTGCCTAAACTACCCATACTACTCCTAGTCTTTATTATCACATAACCAATTTGGTTTCACACACTGTCCATCCCGAGAAAATGAATAAGTCTTTTTACTACTCCCCTAATACCTGTGCCAAATTTTAAAACTGGCTATATTTTGGAACGGAGGAAGTAAGAAGTTTTAGAGCTGGATGCGAACTATTAAATCAGTTGGTGAAATTAAATGGAAAAGATTATGATTGGTTAAGAAAAGAAAATTGATGAAAAATTTTAATGGTAGAAGTTGGTGATTGGTTAAAAATAAAATATAATTATAGAAATCATTATATTTTAAAAGATAGCGAGTAAGGTGGTATTTGAGTTGGCTTATTTTTCTGGCTTATAAGTCACACGTAATTAGCACGTGATTAATTAAGTATTAACTATTAGAAATCTAAAAAATAAATCTATTTAATTTTTTAAAGATATTTTTATATAAATTTTTTTTAAAAAAATATATCGTTTAGTAGTTCGAAAAATGTGTTTATAGAAAACGAGAAAATAAGCAAAAGTGAAGAAGTGGGAACAACAGAGCGGTTATTTTGAAGAAAATAAGCAAAAGTGAAGAAAATAGTCGTTGTTGGAACTAAACAGACTGGCCAGCTCAAAAGCATCCATGTCGTTGTATCCATGTGAATCTCCGGTGTCGTTGGCCGTCGTCGTGAATCGTCAATGGTCTTTCTGATGACTGCCTTAGATACAGAGCTGAAGGTATCAGGAAAAGCCAAGATTTTATTTCCCAGATTCGCCTCAAGATATCCTTTGCTTGTCTCCTTTCTCCATCGATCATGACTCGTGATCACTCCTTTCTGGGATCTCGTGTGTCGCCTTTAGCTGCTATCTAGTACTCTTTGGATCTCGTACTACGACTGGCCGGACGCAAGTCCTGCCTAGGCTTCTACTAGCTACAGTTTTTTTTTTTTTTCTAAAATTTTCTTTTAGTAAAAACTTCTCTAAACAGTCTAGATTTTCACATAAATTTTGAGAATATATATAGTTATAAAATTTAGAAAATAAACTAAAAGCTAGAAAATCTAGCTTTTTCTTATTATCACCAGCTGCTCAGAATCTTAAACTCCTTCAAACAGAACCCTATCTTGATATATAGTGCCTAGATCGGCTCGATGTGTGCAAGATCTGTAAGAAAGCTGGTAGCTAGATAGATACTTCCTTTATTTTAAAATATAGTTATTTTTAGGTTGTTTTAGAGAAGTTAAGAGATAAGATAAAAAGACCATATTATCTTTCGTTAATACGAGAATGACTTTAGAGAATAGGATGGTTGATGGATGTGGGATGGTTGATAAGAGAATAATAGACATAATAGCATTAAAGGAGTTAGGAATATGCTATGTTTTAAATTATAAATAGCTATATTTTAAAACCGAGGGAGCACAATAAATGGCTGCAGACGTCAAACGAAATGTTTTTTCTTCGTGATTATCTTGCAAGATCTTCGTACCAGATCCTGATATAATCTCGTGTATCCATACGTTGACTAGAAGGTAATCTCATTTTAAGTAAACGTCCAGCAATCTTTTTTTATACTGTATTTGTTACATAAGCAAGGATGAACTATCAGGCTTGCCTTTAGACAGATCTCAAACTACATCATACAAATTAAAGCTAGCTAGGTTTACATAAGATATACATATATAGCTTATGATGCTTTCAGCCAGGAAATTAGTGTTCTCAATTAGTTCTGATTCAGTCTGAAGTCAGGTTAATAGTCAAGAATTGTTTTTTTATGGAGGGAGTAATGAGCCAGTAGATGGCTACACACCATATATATTGATCACTCGAACAGTGTCTATATATGCACTGTTCCTTTCAGAGGTAGTACCATTCGAGATCTGGCTCGGATCTAGCTAAGGTAGCAGCTACTACACACCAAAACATCGAGCAGCACTACATGACAGTTGACAAGTCGTCACACTCACAGTAACAGCGTACATGCTACTGTTGCTGCATGTCGCACAAGTCTCTCCGTCTTCATGACGTTGCTGATATTTTCAACGTTAAGATTTCGATCTGTACGTACACGTAGACGGGCCCCCTTCTCACGTACGGGGTTATTATTACAAGCTTTCTTTTTCCTTGAGAAATACTGTGTGAAAATGGACTTTGGAGCGTCCTGTTTTTATCAGCTTCTAGCTTAAGCTACGTTATCGATTTTTATCAGCATGATTTTCAAGTTGCTAATTAAATGATGTGTTTTTTTAAAAAATATAGGTAGAAGTTCTTTTAAAAATTAAATAAATTTATTTTCATATTTACAATAGTTAATACTTAATTAATCATATACAAATGACTCTATCATATTTTTCATTAAAAATAAGCTTAAGTCAAAGCTCACATCCAAACGGTGGTGCCTTAGATCTTAATTGGCATGCATATCATTTGTGCATGAAAAACGAGCACTACTGTAGAATATGCTATTCGTGTCGGCATATCAGTGCTGGTTCCTCTAGAACCAGCACTGATATGTGGTTTCCCGTCCCCCGTCATGTTCGCGCCCACCACCAAATAACAACCGGCACTGATGATAGTCCCCAACCGGCACTGATGAGCTGGTCGATCATCAGTGCCGGTTGGGGGCATCCTAGGCTGGGAGGAAAACCCATCAGTGCCGGTTCGAGACTACCAACCGGCACTGATGATTCTCTATATATCTGTCTCTTCATTCAGACCCCATCTCAAGCTAGTAGAGCAGAATAGGCAGACGACCTGTTCTACTCATCTACTCGAGAGGGGGAAGGGGGTGAAATTTTGCCTCTTTTTTTTTAATCTTTGATAGTTTGGAAGCTCTTTTTGGGTTTTATTGGCGTAATAGAGTGAATAGTGAGGTAAGTATAATTTCCACACTCTTAATTACTATTTATATATATTGCTTGCGTTTATTATTTCATATGGACCGTAATTCATTAATTATACACCTAGAACATTATCGTTTGAAATATTATGAGCTCGCTTTTTTGTCCTCTCTTTGCATTATAATATATAGTTGCAATGTGATCAAATCTTAGATTATTTATTAATAGGATGCATAGTATTTATATATTGTGAATGTGTGAAAAATATTGATTGCGTTTATTATACACATATTGTGAGTGTGTGAAAACTATTGATTGTGTTTATTATTTCTTAACACCGCAATTCATTATACACCTACAACATTATCGTTTGAAAAATAATGAGCTCATTTTTTTGTTAGTTATGTATATGTTGTGAATGTGTGAAAAATATTGATTGCGCTTATTATACACAATTGTGAGTGTGTGAGAATTATTGATTGTGTTTATTATTTCTTATGCACCGCAATTCATTATACACCTAGAGCGTCATTGTTTGAAAAATAATGAGTTTATTTTTTTGTCTTCTATGTGCATTATAATATATAGTTGCAATGTGGTCAAATCTTACATTATTTATTAATAGGATGCATGGTATTTATATAATTATTTTTGAAATTATACAAATGGATCGACGATGGATATACAATTCAAAACGCTCTTCCCTATAGTACATTAAAGGCTCCCAAGACGTTGATTTGTCAGGTTGTTTGATGACGACAAAATAGCTCTCTAATTTTAACTTAGAACTATTTTGCTTAACTTGTACTTGAACCAATGAGTTCCTATGTTAGATATTTGCACTATAACCGCTAGTGTTTAATTATCGATGGTGTAATAATTAATAATTATTAAAATAGGACTCTATTAACGACTGCTATTAATAATTAACAATAGCTTTGATAAAAAAGATTTATAAATTAATTGTTTTTTATTTTCTAAAAAGTCATCAGTGCCGGTGGAAGCCATGAACCGGCACTGATGACTAGTCATCAGTGCCGGTGACAGATTTGCATCGGCCTAGTCATCAGTGCCGGTGACAGATTTGCATTGGCCTAGTCATCAGTGCCGGTGACAGATTTGCATCGGCACTGATGATACTCATCAGTACCAGTTCGGGGTAGGGCCCGGTACTAATGAGTATCATAAGTGCCAGTGCATGCTACGAACCGGCACTAATGATGCCCACCTGGAGGCCCTCGAACCACTCCAGGGGGCCACCTGTGCCAGGTGTGTAGCTGGCACTGATGAGGGTACTCATCAGTGCCGGAATAGTTATGCTGGTTGGGTACCCGGCACAGATAGGTCTTTTCAATCGGCACTAATGACTATTTTTGTAGTAGTGGGGATTAGCAAACTAGTGTATATAAGTACATAATTAATTTACACAACAATACAGCGATGGATGCATTCATGCATGCATGATTGGGAGTACTTATTAGTTAATTACTAGTTATATACTCTCACAGTTCTAAAATATAGCTATATTTTAGTATTACTCATATATATAGGAACCGCCTATTGGTCAAACGTTTGAAAAAAAGAATTCATCAATCAATTGCAGTTGCATATATTTATGACTGAGTTATATAAATTTATAACTAAAATTGCTCGTGATCGATAAGTTAGATGCAGTTGTATATATTTATGACTGGGTTGCATAAATTTAAAACTAAAGTTGCGCATAATCGATAATAGGAACTACAATAAATTAAAAGTGTAACTACAACCAGTTGAAAGTATAACTTGAAACTTGATTCCCTCGCTCTGAATCTTAAAATTACATCCAACGGCTAGTGTTGTTGTTTGACAGAAAAAAAAAATCAAACGTTTTATTAATAGTAAATCATATATATATATATATATATATATATATATATATATATATATATATATATATATATATATATATATATATAATGACCTAATTAACCAACTTATTCTAATCATGCATGCAAACACTCGTCCTTTTCACTTATTAGCTGGCATATATATATGCAGCGCACTATCTAGCTAGCTCTTCTTCTAGGAAACCTTGCACACCATGTATCTATACTGATACATACTACTCCATTATTTAATTAACTTAGTCCATCGATCTCTCTCCCTGCCAAGTTGCAGTATAGCGTACGTACATTCCCATGTGTATATACACACGTATACGTATTAATTATTCCCGGCCGAGATGTACGCAGACGACGCATGCATATATCATTTCATGCAAGTGGTGACGTGAAGATTCTCTGGCCACGGGACAGGATGGCCTTTGGGTCGTACATGCTCTTCCGCTGCACGAACTTTGGCCAGTGCTTTTCACCGAAGTGCCTCTTCTCCCAATCTGCCTGGCTGCTGTAGTACGGCAGGTACTGCTTGTACGGTATCCCGGCCACCTCGCAGAATCCGATGATCTGCTTGTTCTGCTCCTCCAGCCGCCCCACATCGCCGGTCGCCACCGCCGACCGTAGGATCCCCACCGTGTAGAACACCTCCTCGTCGTCGTTGGTGATCACCGCCGACATATTGCTGTCCCACCTGGAGATAGACATGTGTGCGTGTTCGGTTATTATTACATATAGATATTTATGATCGGAGGGAGTATGTAAATTTTATGTACTTGTTGTGGTTCATGGGGTAGATGAGGATGGGCCCCATGGCGGTGGAGCGGTGGAGGATGCTATGAAAGACATTGGAGGCAAAGTCGAGGACACGAGAGCGAGGGAGGAAGAGGTTCAGCCATGGGTGCGGCACGTCCCACCGGCCAACGGCGCGGAGCCTGAGCTCACCGTCGTGCACACGGTCTAGAAACTCCGCATATGTCACGTCCTGTGAGAACGCAAACCCATGTTGGTACTGTAGCTCTTGCAGCATCACCTTCATCCTCTACAAAACAATAATAACATGAATAATTCATAGAAAAAACTTTTATATCTATGTCGGTTTAAAAGACAACGCTAGAAAATAGACTTAAAAAAACACTGTAAATGAACTACAAAATTAGGTTTGAAAAATTAAATATTAGTTGTGACGGATAAGCTAACAAGCACATAATAAGATGCTATTTTTCTGCAACAGTGTGACAGGCAGATTCTTTACAGATAGATCATCGAATGAACGGTGATCAAGTTTTGCCAGGTGGACAAGTGACGACGTCATGCATGGAAGCAGAAGTACTTGTCTGGTAAGATCGCGCTAGATATGCAACTATGAACTATGCAAGCATGGAACTAGCTAGACTAGCTATCTAGCTCAACATGTAGGCCAGTTGGCAGGGCCGGACGGAGTAGTCGCTGATGGCCAGCCGGCGGCCGGCCGGTCGTGTTGCAAAAGCTGGGGGTTATTCATGCATGCATGTGTGTGTGCTAGAGCTACTTCCTTTATCTCAAAATATTTCAACTTATATTATTTTTTTGAAAAAATTAAGTTTAGTGTTGAGAAATAATTATAATTGGTTAAAGTGAGAAAGTAGATGAAAAATTAAATAAAGAAAGATTGTGATTAGTTGAGATAGGAAGGCACGTAAAAAAATAATAGTATTATAAGACAAATTTAAATAATAGAAATAGTACTCTCTTCGTTTTAAAATAATAAAATCTAGTACTGGATATGATGTATAATGATACGTCATATTCAGTACTAGATTTTATATGTCATATTTAATATTAAGTTTTATTATTTTGAGATGAATGAAGTAGCTAGCTAGGGTAACCATATATAAGTTGATGGATTGGCCATCATGGATGCACTGTATCTAGTGGCGCACAGGTCTCGCCCGGCCTGCATCCATGAGAGATCCATCCATCCATCGGAATTTCCAGCTTCTAGCTAATTAGCTAGCTAGTACATATGACTATGATCAAAAGCTAGCTAGCGCATATATATATGTGATGTGTGTGTGTGTGTCGCCATGAGGCATGCATGGTAGGTCCCAAGCTGATATTTCTAGCAAAGCTCTACTTGCTAGTTTTGCAAATGCATAGATATTCATAAGTATATTGTTTTGCAATCCAGTCTACTAGCTAGCTCAAAAATATGTTGTTTAATTTGGACATGAATTAATTCAGCTTTTAGTAATTTGCACATTAGGGAATGGATTCTAATCAATATATGACATTTCTTGCGTGTAATCAATATATATCTTCTGAAAAATTTCAATTGGGTATATCACACATGCTCGATTTTCCTTTTAAAATACTTTTCACGATATTAAAAATTTCTCATTTTTTCAAATATTTTTTAAAAAATGTTACAATTATATTTTAAGACTGTATATCGATGTCCAAAACAGCATGCTTTTTTTGGCATGACGGACTACAAAAACTACTTAATGATAAATTTCCTACCCACCAGCATGCATTTCCTGTTCTGGAAGAGAGAAGTTTTCACTATTACTAGTTAAAAATATTATGTCACAATCAGTAGATCTATATATTTTACACCTGTTTAAGCTTAGTGAGAGCGACTAAGCTAAATCAGGTGCGAGTGTATATCTTTATCGTTCCGAGAATTAAGAAAGTAAAAGAACCGAATATTTACTTCCAGTTCCAGTTAGGTGCGTGATAGCGAGAGATGCATCGATCATGGCAGACAAGGGTGGTAGGCCAAGTACGACGATGTTGACGGTGCACGCGAGTTCAATTTCATGCACCGTTTGAATGCATGCGTAACGCAGATGGCGCCAAAAGTTGCACAAAACGGCAGCTAGCTAGCTAGTTTGATAGTTTCCCGCCATCACAAGGTGGGACCCGCTCTGGTTGGCCGGCGCAGCAAGCACAGCAAGTACCTTGTCAACGTCGGCGGCGGACGGCCCGGCGGCGCCGCCGTAGTAGATAGCGCCCTCGAGGAAGTACAGCACGCCGCCGGTCTCCTGGGCGAGCGCGGCGATCCGGGCATCGTCGGCGTTGGAGAAGAAGGACGGCGACGACGAGGGCGGCGGCGGCGGCTGCGTGCGCCAGTCCTCCACCAGGCCCTGGTTCAGGTGGACCGAGCCCTCGACGTAGTCCATAAGCCCGCCCACCGCGCTGCCGTCTTCGCCGCCGTGGCGGTCGACGTCGATGAGACGCTCCTGGTCGGCCGTCAGCGCCGCGGCGCTCGTGTACACGAACCGCACCCACCGCGCTCTCGCCGGCGCCGGTGCGAGCGGGATGCGCGCCCGCGTTATGATGCCGAACTGCCCTAGCCCGCCCAGCACGGCGTCGAACAGGTCCGGCACCTTCTCCTTCGAGCACGTCACCATCTCTCCGACACCTACATATAATATATGTATATGTACGCTGGCACGTGTCAAAACATCGCGTCATGGCGGCGCGTGACGTTATTGTACATGTGACGCCCACGTGTTACGTACCGGTGATGACGTCGAGCTCTTGCACGTTGGAAATCTGGGGGCCATGGCGGAAGGCCTGGCCGCTGATGCCGGCGTTGGACAGCGTGCCGCCGACGGTGAGGTGGAGGTAGTCGGTCCACGACACCGGCGTGAGGCCGTGCGCCAGGGACGCGCGCAGCACGTCCACCCACAACTGCTCGCCGCCGGCGTCAATGTACCGCCCCTCGACCGACACGGCGAGCCGCGCGCCACCGGCGCGGGCACCGTGGCGGCCGAGCGACGCCATGTCGACGACGACGCCGTCGGGCGCGGAGGCCTGACCCCGGATCGAGTGCCCACATCCCCGGGCAGACACCGGGAACGGCACCGGGCGCGCGCACGACACGCGCAGCAGCGCCGCGATGTCGGCGGGGCGCGACGGGTAGAGCACGGCGGCGGCAGGCCTGGCGCTGACGGAGAGGTTGCCGAAATCGGCGGAGGCGCGCGCCGTGGCCTCGGGGTCGGCGCGGATGAGCGGCGCGATCCCGAGGTCGCCGAGGTCGTCGAGGAAGGAGGTGGACGGCGGCCATGGGAGCGAGGCGGCAGGCGTGGCCTTGACGATGCAGTTGAGCATAAGGAGCACGGCCATCCTAACCTGTTCTTGCTTCATGATCTATGTGACGGCTTTGACGATCAGATGAGTGTGTGTTGTGTGTGTGTATTTGCGGATTTGTAGAAGGGCCATGGTGGCCTATAAATAAGCTACGGCTAGCTAGGGGCATGGAGAGATCGATGGATTCTTCTGTTCTGTGCTGACAATGCAAGGCAGCTGCAAGCTTAGCTGTGGTGACTGACTTGGGTTCACTGAGATCTGTGTGACAAGGACTGGAAGATTTGGTTTGGTTTGCTTTGTCGTTTTTGTGATTAGGGGAGAGTATTTTTAAAAGCGAATTTAAGGGAGATATCCTTCTATAAATAACATGTTTGCATGCATGCTTAATTGTAAGGTGATGTTAGCATAAATTCTATTTACATATACCTACATAAAACATTAATACAAGTGGGAATGGGTCGCATGTGTGCGGATAGATTCATTTGTTCGTAAAACCCTTCCTACAAACGTTGAATTAATTTAGCTAGCCCTTATAAGCCTAATATAGTGCTCAACCCACTTTCTTTACAAGAGTGTTGTCTACTTCTATACTAATTGACCATTTTGAGGGAGCTCCCACCTTAATAAAAAGATATGACTGACTAGGTCGATCGTATTATCACGACCGTAGAATATATCAAGAGTTTGTGTTAAATAAAACATACCTAGAATTTTTATTAATACATTTTCACAAAACAAGAGTCCATATTAATAAAAAAGAAGTCAACAATATCAAATACTATATATTAATTATTCGTTTCGAAATTTTAAATTATTAAATCATAAGACTAATCATATATACCCCTTAATTACGGATTTCGGAATGACTAAATCATGAAATATACTAATTAAATTAAAACCCAGCATAAACACAGTTAGAATTAGAACAAAAAATATTTGGAGAAATTTTGAATTTAGTATTTCATTAATTTAATTAACAAATTGTAAATGACATGGACTGATCTACTTTTAGTGTAATCCTCTATAATTTGAAATAAAATGACATAGGAAAAAGTCCACTTTTCCAAGAAGGAAAAAGTCCGAACTACACCACTAAACTATTGAGCTAGTCCAAAATATCCCTCCCCCTCCCCAATTACAATACTGGACATTTCGCACCCCTCAACTTTCTACACTGGACAAATAACCCCCTGAGCATCGTTTCGAGTGGTTTCGGCCAGGGATGGCATACGTGGTTGTCCAACGTGGCGGGAGTACTCCTTGTGAGCAATTCACACGCGCCAAATTGTCGGCGTCCGAGCACTGACGGTTGATGAGAATCACGGTCCTGAGTTCGACCAAGGGGCTAGGGTGTGTGCAGCTTATCCGGATGTGCCCGGGAGCTAATGAGACATGTCGGGTATATAGATTCAGGCCTCCCGAAGGATAATAATCCTACTCTTGTACCTTGTTACTATCAAAGAAGCTCTTATAGGTTCTTGAGAGCTTGCGGGCTAACCTAGAAAGCTTGGAGTTCTTACTGATATAAAGAGTCTAACCCTACTATAGGGTCTAAGATGGATTTTTTATACCCTACGATTCTCACCGCTCACCGTTTGAGGAGAGACAAGAATACTGTACATAATTATAAACCTGAGCTAACTCCTTGAACTAATCGTTAGAAACACTGTAGCACTAGAGGTCTTGTGGGACTCTAGCCAGGCCCACCTCCGGTCCTCATTCTCTCTCACGAACGTCTGGCATACGCCGCTAGAGAGAGATGGCCCAGAATACGCCATATCTCTTAGCATTAGTGCTGAGAGAAAATCTGCAAGAATCTTTAGTAAATGCGATGGATGGGCTTTGTAGCCTGCGCATCGCTCCCGAGGGCAACGTGGTATCCGGTTGGACACCTATCCACTTGTCTCTAACGAGCGAGGACACTACCTGGCCACTCTAGGGTAGTTCGAGGTGCTCGCCATCGGACACCTAGAGTGCAGGGTTCGACCTCCTCCTCGGATACAACTACTTGACGAAGCCTGAGAAGAAGTGACTTGCCTGCTTCACTTGACCTGGCTAGTTAGGATACACATGGCGGTCTCTAGGCAGCCCGAAGCCGTGGACCGGGTTCAGAACCATGCCACGAGACGGTTCCCGGACATCCAGCCAGAATGTTCCTTTTTCTAGCTTAGGGGACATGTGGCAGTCTCCGAGCAACTCAGTGGAAATGGACTTTGAACCTGGGTCTATAGGTCTCTTCGAGTTTCAGACGTCCAAGCCTCGAGCGTATCTCAGGACGGATAATGGACACGTTGACCTCCTCAACCGAGTAGATGTTGTATTTTAATGCTTATGGAGTCATGCAACAAATTACAACGTTTTTTTCAGGTGTGCTCGAGCAAAGCCACGTTCTTACAGTATCCACCAACAAAAGCCACTTTTTTTTAAGTGCCCAGGAGCAAATTTTGCCATGTTACATAGGATTTGCTAGATTTTAGGTTCCTAAAAATTTATAGTTTTTGTCAGCTAATTCACACTACTAAGCCTAGAATTAATATGCTATACAATGTACAATTTTGTCATTGTTTTTATCTAAGTTTGAGTACTTTTACAAGAAATTTTGTAAGTTTTTATAAATTGTAAATTCATTTCATCAGTTAGAGTAATGTATCATATATACAACCATTTTGTATAAGAAAGAAGTAACTTTGTTTTGAATAAGTAATAGTGAGAGTAATAAGAATCGTTGGATTCTCTTAAGTATGAAAAAATGACTAACAGTTTCAGTCGGCTAGAATCTAGACACTCCCTTTTTGATTAATTTTCACTCCGGATGCATGATGGGCAGGTTTGTAATATTGTGTAATTATCTTATGGTTATCGCGGTTAACACATACGGTAACCTTCTTAGTTTTTGAAACCTCATGGTTTTTCGCAGTAATTATACGGTTACCACGGTAACCATGATATCGCCGTATAATGATAACCCCACTAAAACGATAAGAAAAACACTGATGATGGGTGAGAAATATCACATCCTACTAGCTAAGCGCCTGCATCCAGCTGTAGTGCACGTACCAGTGTGCTGCTAATTGAGCAATAAAAAGGCACCCCTGCTTGCATATGCATATATAGTTCTCCTACAAGCATGGTCATTGGTCGTTTAAATAATTCAGCCAAAACATGATTTAGAGCCAAGTTTGGGGCTCACGCTCTAATTGCCTCAGGCCTAACTCCGTCCCTGTGTGGCGGGCCTAGATCTAGTAGTGAGCCAAAACCTTTCGTAGTAGCGACTTTTATAGAATCAGATATTTAGCATAGTTAGCTAGTATACGATCAACAAAGAAAACCTATTAATTAAACAAAGAAAATCTATTACTATACGACCAACAAAGAAAATCATGCATGGACAAAATCTTGTGAGACGAATCGTACGTCGTGTTTTGCATGCATGTCCCTGGGTGAGGGCCCACCCGACAGTGACAAGACGTGGTTGATTCGATCGACCGACCATCTGGCTGGGAAGCATATTTGTTGCCTTCTGCTACTCGCTCTATCTCAAAATATATATACTTTTAAATTTAAATTTATCATAAAATATAGTAATTGTTTTTCTACCTATCTCCTTATCTCAATCAATCATAAGTTTTTTCAATTTTATTTTTTTCATCTACTTTCTTATCTTAATCAGTCATAATTATTTCTTACTTCAGCCTCTTAATCCCTCTAAAAAGAGTATATGTCTATATTTAGGACGTAGGGAGTAGCAACTAATGCACTGCACAATGGTGCCATCTCTTGGTACTTCTAATCACCACGACAAAAACAATTTTTGCCAACACCCCCAGATAACGTAGGCGGATGAAAAGTCTAACCGCCTGCGTTAAGTGAGGCAGGGTACGAGGTCGAGGCCCGCCCGTGAAAATGAATTAGCATAGGCAGATAATTAAGATAACCGCCTACGAAAATTGGCACATTTACACATGCAGCGAATTAAGAGGGCCGCCTGTGATAGTCACATTTACACATGCGGTCACTTAAGCGGTCCGCCTGCGAAGATTGACTCACTTCCACAGGCTCTATCTTAAATGGGCCGCTTGTGTAAGACTGTTTCCATGGGCGGCCCCTGTCACACCCTAAAAATTATTTAATAAATAATACCTGCAAAAATATAATTTTCAGAAATTAATTAAAAGCCTAAAGAAGTGGTTAATAAAAATCCCAAATAAATTTCAATGTAAAAATGGGCCAGAGAAAATTTTATTAAATACTTCTTTAATTCTTGTAGTCCCTGAATTTTTCTAGGAATTATTTGAGCTGTGGAAGTATTTTTAATAAATCAAAAACCAAATCAGTGAATAAATAAATTAGAAAAAGGTTTTTAAATCCCTCTCGAGGCCATGGGCCAATTTCGGCCCATCTCTCCTCCTCTCTCTCTCCCTTGCCTGCGGCCTAGGTTGGCCCGCTCGCCCTCTCTTTCTTTTTCGCAACCGACAGGTGGACCCTACCTGTCGGGGCCTTCTTCCTCCTCGGGCCGAGTCCGAGCCTGAGCTAGCACCGCCGTCCCGCACGAAATCCGGTTGCCCCGTTCATGATCTCTTTGAATTAGTTGAGGGGAAATCCTCCCCTCTATCCCCGCCGCTAACCCCCTCAAAATCCGGAGCGAATCGATTGAGATTTGAGCCCGAACTCGAGATTCTTTCGGAGACCGCCGCTGCACGACTCCGTCATTGCCATAGCCGCCTTATCCGCCTCGGACTCCTTCAATTGGTGACGCTATAAGTACCACCGTCCTCCCCTCTGTCCGCTGCTGCCCTCGCCCTAGCCCTAGACACCCTGAAGAGCCCTAGCCACGGTTAGACCCTAGCGCCGCCGTCACTGCCAAGTTCAGCCGCGCTGCGCCACCTCCCGGTTCGTCGCTGCCCTTCGCCGTCGGTCCAGACGTGTTCACCAGGAAGAGCCACACCTCATTCGCCACCCTGTAGCTGCCCTTCCCCGTCGGAGCGCCGTCGCCGCTAAGTACCCGAAGTTCGCCGTCGTCTTTTCTCGTCACCGGTGGTCAATTCCTCGCCGAGTGACCGTGAGGTGAGTTCGTCTCGTCAAGCTCTCTCTTCTAGCGCAAACCACAACCGCCGCCGTGCCCTGGATCACCGGCAAGCCTTGCCGCCTAAACCGCCACCGTCGTCGGTCGTCCATGCCATCGCCTCGTCAGCCGCCACGTCACCTCCCCAGATCGGCGCCAGGTGTCGCCCATCCATGCGCCGCCAACGGATTTCATCCGAGCCATTATATCTAGGTTCATTAAATCCGAATTGTTGGATCTTGATCCAATCCATCCAAACCGTTGGACCGGGTGGACCGATCCCGTGGACTCGGTCTACGGTGGACCGCTCTCTGATGACGCAATAAATCTCTTTTTTCTTTTCAAAATTAATTCATTATTGCGTCATTATTGCTTTCATATTTCCTATAAATAGTTTTAATCGGTTTAAACTTCTAAAAATTATACCTAATTCATACGAACTCGGATTGAGGTCGTTTACGTCTCTAAATTCTTTAAAAATCAAGATCTATCCATTAAAAATATTCACATGTGCTGTTGTTATGTGGTTATGTACTGTTTTTGCTCCTTTTGTTATTTGCCTATAGTTTCGAATGTTTCGGAAGAGCCAGTTTATGCCGAGGAGGGTTCGGAAGCCTTTGCGGAGCAGCAAAGCATGTCACACAGACACACAACCCTTTGAGCATGTTGATCCTATGATTTAAATCTCTGTTTTGATTCAAAGGTTTATTTATTTTATAATGACATCGGGAAGGGAAACCCTGATCCTTGTTTATAGCCCGTTGTTTTGATAATCTATCTTTGTGCCTATGGGATTAATATGACTAGTTACCTAAAGCATTGGCTAGCTAGAATAATTCTAGGTTGCTTAGCACTGCGTAGAAACTATAGAAACATATAAAGGTTGTTAATCACATATGATTATACATAAAATGATGATAGTTCTGTTCACGATGGTGGTCGTGTGAGGCTGATTCTTAATGGGCAACTAAAACATGGATGAATGGTAGGTTGTTAGCACCAAGTTGGTTTTGATGCTGGCGGTGCTCGTGACAATCAAGGACCGATTCATGATCTACTGTTGTGAAGTATTTACCGTACTAACCACAAGCCAGCATGGGCAACGGCTGGACTTGTAGTGTAGTATGTCCCAGTAGGAGACACTATGGAGTGTTTAATTGATAGGTGGTAGTGTCAATAAATCCACAACGACAATGCCAATAAGACCATATGTTTGGGAGCCAAGAGTTTCTCTAGCCTGGAGATTGGGCCACCACTACTGGGGACTTGGCAGGTGGTTATTCTGTTGGGCGTGTCATGCGAAGAATCCTGTCACAACTCCTTTCCGAGATATCGTGGTGGTGTCAAGGCGCATGATGACATGTTGTGGGGTTGTGTCTTGTGGATAAAGTTGTACACCTCTAGCCAGAGTAAAACTATTCGAATAGCCATGTCTGCGGTCACCGGCGAGCTGAATGATGTTTTTCGTGATTAGTCACATTTATTAATTAATGTTTAAATGAGATATGAGACATCCAGATTGGGATGGTTTGGGCCTATGTAGCCAGGTGGGCTATACAGTGTTGATTTAGTACTGCTTAATTGCTCTACTGTTTTAATTCTCTCTTAACTGTTTATTTAAATGCTGTTTATGCTAATTAGCCCTATATGACATCCTTTGCTATCTTGTGCACTTGCATATTTGGTGTGTGGCTTGTTGAGTATTCCATGTACTCACCTTGCAATATCAAATCATTAGAAGAAGAGTACTACAGTGAAAGAGAAGATTTGGAGAACTAGGCTGGGTCCAAGTAAAGTTTGCCTGTGGATTATGGAGACGTTGTTATCGCTAGTTAATTCCGTTGTGTAGACTTTTTATTTGCTTGAGAGGTTCCATCTGCCTCTATAATAATTGTACATTCATCACTTTATTCAATATAGATTTGTACTTTGTTACCAAATTTGTTATTGTGTACCTCGGCTGATTCCTGGACGAGGATTTAATACACAACTAAGCATTTGGAATTTTGGATGGAAATTTCGAGCGTGACAGCCCCTTAGGTGGTCCGCCCGAGTTGTGTGCCCTTTCATCTTCCTCTAGTCCATCACACCGAAATCGGTACTCGAGCCACCGCCCCGATACCGGTCGCCTCCACTCTCAGATCGTGCTGAGGGGCATGTAGAACAAGTTCAAGCGGAGGCAGCTCCACTATTAGATCAGTGTGAGGCCCATGTAGAACAAGTTCAAGCCGAGGCGCTTCTACTATTAGATCAGTGTGAGGCCCATGTAGAAGAAGTTCAAGCTTCCCCCGAAAGACCGACATCTCCTGTAGTGCCAAAGAAGATAAGAGAACATGATAAGAAGTCAAAAAAGAGCATACAAACAGGTGGATGATAAGCACATTCAAGGGCAAAGGGAGGAAAGTGAAGGGGAAAAAAGGGACGATGATGCTAAGATCAAGGGCCTGAAAGTATGCTTGTCTGAAGAGTTGGATTTTATGCCTACGTCTGATGTACCAAAAAAGTTTAAGAATGGCAAAGCTTTCCTACCTAGTTGGGCTTTAGACAATGGTCCATGGCAGCTAAGAAAATGGCACCAATGGTACATGAAAGTAAGTCGAAAGGGCCTCAACGCCATAACCATTATACACCCCCTTGAGATTTTCATGGATGAAGGAGGCATCCTATTTGTTGAATTTAGAGACATTCACACCTTATATCATCGGCAAAAACTTGACATCAATCCCGTCGCAGTGTGGTGCATGTACGTGTACACATACGTTCAATTATGTTTGTTCACACATTTAAGGGGTCATGTTATTGTCGAGTATTGATTAGATATGTTTTTTGTAGGATGAATTTTGTCCTAGCAGAGAAGAAGGGAGAACCCATTGGCTTCCTGTTGACGCCAAAATTTGGTATGGCTTTGTATCAGATTTGGTTAAGAAGGGGATTATGGTTGAATTGATCCAGAGGAGACCGAGTCCAGGAAGAAGCCGTGAAGACCACAATATGGCAGTCGATTATTGTATCTATTAATTAGGCAAGTGCTTATCTTTAGGAAACCTGACCTCGTGTCTGGTCGGGTCCTGTTAGTGTTTCCTGTTATAAGTAGGAAACGTGTACCTGTGTCCAATAAGGACTCATGTCAACTCGGGGTATAAATACGTTATGCCCGGGTGCTGTGTAAAAAATCATCAATCGATCAATACAAATTCGGACATCGACCCTTCGACGGGTTCTTGCTTCTTATGAGCTTCGGCTTGCATCGGTTAAATTTCGACTCTGCGAGTTAGGGTAAGTCTCATCACCCTTCGACTACCTATCGGCTAGGACTTCCTCGGTTTAGGTCCGATATTCTAGTCGTTTATGGTAGTCGGCTTACCCGATATATCTATTCTGTCTATGGCTGCATCAGTTTCAGTTTGATCTCATAGATTGATAGGTATATCAATCAGCGTGCGTAGATCGTATCGGATTACTGGGAGCGGTTTTATCCACAGTTTGTGTTGCATCGTTGGGTCCGACTACGTAAAAACTGCCAGTGATAAATCGTTCCTGCTAGGTTGATGTTTTGTGCGCATAGCATCTTATCGAGGTGTATAGCCTGATAAGTTATCATATTTTACATAGATCGCATCAGATCTATCGGCCTAATTGAGGTCTTGTTATCATCTATCAGTCTGTGCTGGCAACGGTTGGGTTCCGGATCTACTAGACTGACGATAATAACTTTATCCTTAATAAGCCGATGGATTTTATGCGGTGTTTTTATCGGAGTGCTTAGCCGATAAGTTATCTTTTAAATACAGTCGATTATACTGCTTGCTTTGTTATACATTCGTCTGCATTATTACGATCGGCTAAGGGATAGTCGATTAGTTTACTCTGCCGATCCGAGCACGAGCTCAGGTAAGTTCCCGGGCACGATCAGCAGGCAAGGCCCCGGGCACGGACAGAAAGCGAGGACCCGGGCACGGGCGGCAGGCAAGGATCCGGGCGCGGGCACGAGCAAGGGCCCGGGTACAGGCGCGAGCAGTACTACATGAACAATCACTATTGCAATCGGCTAGAGTTTATCAAATTCATTTATTTACGCATTCTGCATATCTATTTTATCAATTTATAGCCGATTTTCAAGTATCCTTCGGCAATCGGCTAGCTCAATATTTGCTTATTATCATTAGTTGTTCATGCCATCATCGGCTTCCAGCCGGTGTATAAGTGCTACAGTTCATATCGGCTATCGGCTGATGAGACGAGTCCAGATCGGCTTCCAGCCGATTGGCTCATTGATCTAACATTTTATCTCCTTGTCAATTGCAGGGTCAAATTGACTGGCACGCCTACGAACCTCAAGATTTTAGGACCTGCACTGGAGTGAAGCAAATCTCGCAGGCCTTCGCGTGTCTCCAAGGTGCCGGACGGCCCCGGCGGTTTTCGGCGTCAACACGTTTTTGGCATGCCTGGTGGGACACGAAGTTTCAACACAAAGTCTCAATCGGAATTACAACATGGCCGGGAAAGAGATCAAGAAAAACAACGTAATTTCGGTCAGCATGGAAGATTTAATAGACGAACAAAAACAGCAAGTTAAGCAAACTATGGCCAATTTTCAGAAGCTTTGCTTGGAATCCTTCAGCATGACAAGACAAGGGCCGATTCAAAAATCCCAGTTTCCGAAACTAGTACTGGTTGGAGAATCGAGCCGTATGCCACCTGAAAGTCCACCGGTAAAACCCTTGCAGGAGATGGTGAATGAAGCGGTTCATCACGTGCTCATCAATCAATCCGGGATTCTGGTGAACACGCTTCATAACCTCATAAAGAAGACAGTGGAGGGATCAATTCTTCAAGAGCCTACTCGAGGTCCTGTTTACCTCCCGCCAAAAGCTGAGCCAAACCAAGTTGCTTACAACATCAGTAGAGACGTACCAGAAAACTTGTTTGCACAAAACCAGGCTGGGGGGCAACAAGATATTCCTGCTGGATACCATTGATCTGCCTATTATGGGGGATATCAACAGAATTACCCAGGTGGCATTGCCGATCCAGGTAGTTACCAGAGAGAGTATCATAGACAGAATCGGCAACAAACTCCACCTGTGTAGTATCAACAGGACAACCCGAGGGAAGAAGATTTATCAACAAGGGTTGCAGAAATAGTAAGGGAGCAGTTCGGGATCAAGCCCAAGGAGCAGACATTTATGTATCGGCATCCATATCCTGAATGGTTTGATAGAGTGCCATTGCCACACCGATACAGGGTCCCAGATTTTTCCAAGTTCTCAGGGCAAGACAGCACATCTACAGTAGAACACGTCAGCCAATTCCTGGCACAGTGCGGAGAGGCATCGGCTGAAGAGGCTCTGAGGGTTAGGTTTTTCCCCTTGTCACTATCTGGATCGGCTTTTACATGGTTCTCTTCATTATCACCGAATTCCGTTCGGGGATGGGCCGATCTAGAAAAACAGTTTCATAAATACTTCTTTGCTGGAATCCATGAGATGAGACTAACAAATTTGACATCGGTTAGGCAACGACCAGATGAAACAGTACCGGAATACATTCAGCGATTTCGGGACGTCAGAAACCGATGTTACAGTTTGAACCTGAGCGATAGGCATCTAGCCGATCTGGCTTTCCAGGGTCTCTTAGCGCCGATTAAGGAGAGATTTTCATCACAAGAGTTCGAGTCCCTGGCGCACCTGGTTCAGAAGGTATCGGCTCATGAAAGCCAATTTCAAGAGGTGAAAAAAGATAAATATCAGAGAAGGGTTGCTCAGGTACAGGTTTATTCATCAGACTCAGACGATGAGGGATCCGATGCTAAAGTCGGATTGGCGGAGTGGGCTAGGAACAAAAAATCAGTATCATGCCCATGGGTCAAGGATATCGGCAAAGAGGAGCGTTATGATTTTGATATTAATAAAGCCGATAAAATCTTTGATTTGCTGCTACAAGAGAAACGGATACAACTTCCGCCAAACCACGTGATTCCATCAGCCGAAGAACTAAAGAAGAAAAGATATTTCAAGTGGCACAATACTATATCGCATCACACTAACGAGTGCAAAGTTTTTCGGCAACAAATTCAATCGGCTGTTGAGCAGGGAAGAATCAAATTCGAAGACAAGAAGCCGATGAAGATTGATGGGCACCCGTTCCCCGTAAACATGGTCTATGCATGATCATCATCAAGGGCTCAAGCCGATGAAGGAAGGCATCAAAGGTACAAATCAAAGATTACTTCATCGGATATGATAGAAAAATATTCAAGGTACGAGGAACAGAGAGTTGAGCCAGAAAGATATAATCCGCATTGGAATTGCCTGTTCTTCCGATTCTGCTGGGATCAAGGGATGAGGTTGCCATCGATTGAAGACTGCCCTGAGTGTAGCAATATGGGATATCGGTATGATCAGCAGGAAAGGTTTTCGCAGGATCGGCCGCTTGGGAAAAAAGCATCGGTTCATAGCCAATTAGGGCCAATCCATGAAGAGTTCTTTGAAGAGAATGAAGAGGAAGTACATGAAAAACAGATCCAAAATCCTCAGTGGTGTCCTAGCGGAATATTCACGAAGAATCAGAAGAGAAGGGCACAGCGATTACGGCACCGAGAGCAACAGGAAGAACAAAGGCAAGATCAGGAAGAGGCCGATCATCGTCATAAGAGAACTAAACAAGTATGGCGCGTGAAGAGGAAGGACGATGAAGTCGATCCATCATCCCAAGTAAATATGGTGTTCTTTTTGCCTCGGGAGTATAAAGCACTTTCATCAGATGAAGAGGGCAATGAAGAAGTGTTCGCTCAGCTAACATTGCAACCCGATCAGGCTGTATTTGATAAACCTGAGGAATCAGAGCATTGGCACCTAAAGCCATTATATATCAAGGGTTATGTGAATGGGAAGCCGATGACGAAGATGCTGGTTTGATGGGGGAGCAGCTGTTAATACTCAATGCCTCATGCTACATTTCGAAAATTGGGGAAGACTGCCGAAGATTTGATCAAGACAAATATGGTGCTAAAGGACTTCGGTGGGAATTCATCAGAGGCGAAAGGTGTATTAAACGTGGAATTGACAGTGGGAAATAAGACATTACTTACCACGTTTTTCGTCATCGACGGAAAGGGGTTATATAGTTTGCTTCTTGGCAGGGATTGGATTCACGCGAACTGTTGCGTGCCCTCGACGATTGTGGGAGCCATGGGCCCCGGGTACCTCATTACCAGCACATGGGCCACTCGGATAGAGGATGGGCCAGATCATGTAATTAGAGATAAGATAGCACCCGGCAGGCTGTGTCTTGTACAATAAGGAAACATAGCCTTAGTCGGATAGGATTCTATCTCTAAGAAGGAAATCCCTTGGTCGTATCCGACTGGGATCCTTACCATGTACCCCTGTCCCCTAGTATATAAAGGGAGGCAGGGCGCCCCATGAGGGCACACCAGATCATTGATCACAAATCCACCTCAGAGGAATAACACCTCAACTGGACGTAGGGTATTACCTCACATTGAGGGCCTGAACCAGTATAATTCTCCCGTGTTCCTCTACAATCCACCGAATTCCAGGTCGCCGAGTAGCCCCATAGTATTATTGCCGGTGCAAAGCATCGACAACGATGCATCAATGTTTGATACAGTGGCAGGGAGATCAAGTCGAGGTGGTCCTAGCAGATCGGTCAACCAACATTGCAATGACCGATTTGCCAGTCTGGGAAGCCGATGGTGTTGATTGCCTGTCCGGGAAAATATGGGAAGGAGACTATCTTAAAGTTACTAGCCAAGGGATACAGCCGATTCAGCAAGTCGGCTCTGAATTGTTACTCTGATGGGCTCCATTGAAGATTTTGAGGGGAAACTAGGACAGGGGTTTACGTCGGCCGATGATTTGGAAGAGATTGACATAGGACCAGGAGATAAGCCAAGGCCGACGTACATAAGCAAAAAGTTATGTCCTGAACTTCGAGAAGAATTGATAACACTGTTGAGGGAGTATCGGGATTGTTTTGCCTGGGAGTACCATGAGATGCCAGCATTAAGCCAATCAATTGTTGAACATCGGCTGCCCATTAAATCAGGATATCGGCCGTTCAAGCAGACTCCAAGGAGATTCAAGGCAGAGTTATATGAGCCGATCAAAGCGGAAATCACAAGGTTATATGATGCCAAGTTTATAAGGCCGTGCCGATATGCCGAGTGGGTTTCTAATATCGTCCCGGTGGCGAAGAAAAACAGAAAATTGAGGATATATATTGATTTCCGGGATCTGAATAAAGCTACCCCCAAGGATGAATACCCAATGCCGATAGCGGATTTATTGGTGGATGCAGCGTCAGGCCACCAAATTATCAGCTTTATGGACAGCAATGCAGGATACAATCAGATTTTTATGGCTGAAGAAGATATACATAAGACTGCGTTTCGGTGTCCTGGAGCTATCGGTTTGTATGAGTAGGTAGTAATGACTTTTGGATTGAAGAGTGCCGGTGCGACTTATCAGAGAGCGATGAATTATATATTTCATGATCTCATCAGCTTGTTGGTAGAAATTTACATTGATGATGTGGTGGTTAAGTCTAAAAGTGAGGAAAGCCATATAGCCGATTTGCGAAAAGTGCTGGAGAGGGCCAAGAAATACGGACTAAGGATGAATCCCAATAAATGCGCTTTTGGTGTATCGGCTGGGCAGTTTTGGGGTTTTATGGTTCATGAGCGAGGGATTGAAGTTAGTCAGCGGAGCATCAGAGCCATTAAGACTACATAGCCACCAAGCAATAAGAGAGAGTTGCAGTCATTGATCGGCAAGATTAATTTTGTGAGGAGGTTTATATCAAATTTGTCAGGGAGAATTGAGTCTTTTACTCCATTATTGAAGTTGAAAGCCGATCAAGAGTTTGTGTAGGGGGCAACGCAGCACAAGGCATTTGACGAGATCAAGAACTATCTGAGTTCCCTACCTATTTTAATTCTGCCGCAGAAAGGAGTGCCGTTCAGGTTGTACTTATCAGCCGATGAGAGGTCCATCGGGTCTGTTTTAATTCAAGAGTTTGAAAGCAAGGAGCAAGTTGTGTTTTATCTGAGCCGAAGGCTTTTGGATGCTGAAACGAGATATCCTGCGGTGGAGAAATTATGCCTTTGTTTATATTTCTCATGTACAAAGTTAAGGCATTATATCCTACGGCTGAGTGTACAGTGGTTTGCAAGGCCGATGTGGTGAAATACATGTTGTCGGCTCCTGTGTTAAAAGGGCGAGTTGGTAAATGTGTTTTTGCTTTGACAGAGTTCGACCTAAGATATGAATCGGCTAAAGCTATCAAGGGACAAGCGGTGGCCGATTTCATTGTACAGCACAGAGGGGCTCATGAAGATTATGTGGAGCCGATCCCATGGACTTTGTTTTTTGATGGATCGGTTTGCAAGCATGGATCTGGTATCGGCTTGGTCATTATATCGCCTCGGGGGGCAGGTTTTGAGTTTGCTTTTACAATTAAACCTTATCGGACTAATAATCAGGCGGAATACGAGGCGGTATTAAAAGGACTTCAACTTTTAAAGGAGATCGGAGCCGATATCATAGAGATTGTTGGTGATCAAGCAGTTGTCTGGGGAATATGAGTGCAGGGATGATATTTTGAGATCATATTATGAGGAGTGTACAGATTTGTTAAAGGATTTCAAGATGGTATCAATAGATCATATTCCCAAGGAGCAGAATTTAGAAGCCAATGATCTTGCACAGATTGCTTCTGGTTATCGGCTGAGTAGGCAGGTTGAGGTTGAAATAGCCGATAATGACATTCAGGATGAAGCCGATGATTGGAGAAAGGAGATAATAGATTATCTGCAAAATCCGTCGCAATCGGTTTCTAGAAAACTTTGATACAAAGCTACAAAGTATGTGCTGTTTAATGGGGAGTTATATTATCGGACTTTTGAGGGAGTTCTGCTTAGATGCCTGAATTTGGAAGAAGCCAAAGTGGTTATGTGCGAGGTGCATGAGAGCGTTTATGGGACTCATCAATCGGCTCATAAGATGAAGTGATTGCTGAGAAGAGTAGGGTATTTTTGGCCGACAATGCTAGAAGATTGCTTCAGGTACTATAAAGGGTGTCAAGATTGTCAGAAATTTGGAAATGTACAGCGAGCACCAGCATCGGCTATGAATCCTATCATCAAACCGTGGCCGTTCAGAGGATGGGGAATTGACATGATCGGCCAGGTTTTTCCTCCATCAAGTAAAGGGCATAAGTTCATATTGGCAGCGACAGATTATTTTATGAAGTGGGTAGAAGCGATTCCTCTGAAGAAAGTTACATCCAAAGAGGCGATCGAGTTTGTAAAGGAGCACATAATTTATCGGTTTGGGATTCCTCAGACGATAACTACTGATCAGGGGTCTATTTTCGTGTCTGATGAGTTTCAACAGTTTGCTGCCAATATGGGGATCAAGTTATTAATTCATCGCCTTATTATGCTCAAGCTAATGGACAGGCGGAAGCTTCTAATAAGAGTTTGATCAAGTTGATTAAGCGGAAGATTGATGAACAGCTGCGTCGATGGCATACTACATTAGCCGATTCACTATGGGCCTATCGGATGGCATGTCAGTTGGTATATGGACATGAGGCAGTTCTACCTTGGGAGACTAACATCGGCTCTAGGAGAATTTCTTTGCAGAATCAGTTGACAGCAGATGATTACTATAGTTTGATGACAGATGAACTTGAAGACTTGGCTCAGAATCGGTTAAGGGCATTAGAGAGGATCAAGGAAAACAAGGCTATGGCAGCTCGGCATTACAACAAAAAGGTGATGAATAAATCATTTGCCGAGGGAGATCTTGTCTGGAAGTTGATTTTGCCGATCGAGTCCAGAGATAGTAGATTCGAAAAATGGTCGCCTAATTGGGAAGGGCCCTATCGGATTAATCGTTGTGTGCCTGGTAATGCCTATGTTTTAGAGGATCTTGACGGGATGGAATTTGCCAAAGCACTTAACGGGAAATATCTCAAGAAATACTATCCTAGCGTTTGGATCAACTCTTAAATCGGTTAAATACAACCGATTTCTAAAATAGTTCAGAAAGCCGATGTTTTTGCATCGCCTGAAGATAGCCGATATCAATCGATATCGCCTTTAGATCAAACAAATAGAAATATTATCAAGGGTGAAGGAGGCAAACAATAGAGCCGATCAAGATATATTACAGCACAACCAGCATGTTTCAGGAGGCCATCGGTCATTAATTTACATGAATTTTTGGATCGTTTCGATTGCACGCAGGCGGATTTGGTCAATTTCATTAATAGCACGGATGTCGTCTTCATCGGAGCCCGAGATGGTCTTCAGATTTTTGCGCCGATGAACGACTTGACGCACCGTTGCTGCAACCTTAGCCTCTTGGTCTTGTATAGCTTGTGGCAGGCCGATAAGCTAGGATTCTGTTGCTTCAAGATCCTTGCGAACTTTTTCAAGTTCTGCCAGCAGATCGGCCTCCCTTTTCTTCAGTTGGTCCAACTTGGATTGGAGCTCTTGAGGGGCAACTGCCATGTCATCAAGCTTTTTCTTCTCTGTTTGGGCTGACAGCCGATCGGCTTGGATATCTTGGGTAATCTTCTGTTGGTCAGCACGATCGGCTATGCGCTGTCTAAGCTTGATGAGTTTGAATCTGTGAGATTCCAGGTATGCCGCGGAAATCAGTGCGTCGATGAGTTCTTCGGGCAGATGGTGTTCAATCTCTGCAAGTCTTGCCTGGATCGGCCCGCAGTCTTCCACTAGTGCATCGATCGGATTTTCTAGCCGACTGATGATGCTCGTTAAATACTCACGCACATCGGCTGGGAAGGATGGCTTGGTTGCTGCGCTGGTGGCTGTTGCGTCTTCTGCCTCTAAGTACTTGCTGATGTCAAAAGAGAACAAATCGGCTAAGGACTGCAAAATTGACATCGGTAAAAGAATCAGTAAAGAGTTAAAAGTGAAGTATGGGCATAAAGAGATTACCTGAGGTAGGGCATCAGCAGCTCGGGTGGCATCGGCTTCAAGGGGATGAGTAGGTTGTTCTTCGGGATGGCCGATGTCAGGCGATGGAAAAGGAGCAGTCTCATCGACAGCTTGAGGACTTGGTGCTGAGATTGGGGCAGCTGGAGAAGCCATCGGCTCAGTGCTTGGAGGGATGTTAGTAGAAGGTTGAGGTTCTGGAGCCGATGACTCGAGCTGAAAATGAAACTGATAAGATGAATGAGAAAGCGGGTAATGATATCAAGACTTGGCATATACCTGAGGAGATGAGGGAGCCGATGTTGTTTGGGGAGTAGATGGCGTCGTGGCAATGACATCGGCACTGGTTTTCTGCTTCTTGAGAGAGGGGCGGTGCGCTAACTTCTTGCGTTTTTGTCCTATCGGCCGAGGCGCCTTGAGGAGAGCCGATGGAGAGGGAGCATCGCGCCCTAAGTTCGGAGTGGCCGATGGGGGTTGATACAGAATCGGCCGACCGCTGTTGCTTGTAGTTGGGGGTTCGACGTTGACGGCCTACAAAATTAGGGGTGAGAGATGATCGGAGGTGATAATTAAGGCTTATGAGTGTTACCTCTTCATCGGATTCGATGTAGTCGGCATCGAGGCGGGAACAGTAGTGGGTGGCCGCTAAGCTGAATAGATGTTTCTTCCATTCTGACCACCATCGGATGAAAAGCTTTGTATTGGCAGTGCAAACATTCACCTCGGTGGCGGTGCCTAGAAGAAGGGATTCTGTTAAAGTCCGCATCCGATTGTACTCTAGGGCGTTGTTGACATTGCCCCGGGCCTGAAGCTTGTCGATGAAGAATAGGCCGATCGGAAGTTGACCAAGGCCAAGCTGACAGGAGCCGACCGATGGATGGTAGAACTCATATGATGGTTACGATCGGCCTAGAGAAAAGCCAGTTGGCAGCAGACAAGGGGTAATGGCCGATAGGAATATGGCCTTGGACTCATCATTTTCCAAAGCATCAAGCGGGTTGAAATTGGAAGGCATCTCGAATGACAATGCATCATTATATGCGAACCAGAGAGTGGCCTCCTTGGTGAAGCCGTAATAGAACCCCTTGAACCATTGGCTTAGTCCAGCGGGTGTTATCTTGCCACCAGAAAGATCCGATGCAGCTTCGCCCATGGAGACACATCGGCGGTAAATGGGATCCTGGTCTTCTGTATGATCGGCTGGAAAGGATTGGTTGAGAAAAGAGGTCCCAAAGAAGGCCTTGGAGGTGTAGACGTTGAGCCAGAGTTGCACAAACCACCAAGGACCTCCGATATGGCCGATGGGCTGGCCGGCCAATAGCTTGGTCGCTACTTGGTGAAGCAGCTGATAAGTAGCGCCAAGGAGGTATTGCCCCAAGGGGATCTGTTTCTGATCGGCCAAGCACTCTGCCAGACATTGCATGTTGATCGTTGGGCCGAGGGTTGCACCGCCGAAGACAAATCGTTCCAGCCACAGGTTCAAAAAGGCGACATGTTCCCGGTTGTCGACTGGTCTAGTTCCCTTGTTGTGGATTGATATATACCTGGACCAGCCACCAATGTTCTTCGCTTGAAGCCGATGAGTGGGTTTGAACCGGAGCTTGAAGGGATTGATGTAACTTGTCTATCAAGGCAGGTGAGCATAGTCACATCCAGCAAAGTGGGAGTCATCGGCCCGTGCCCATGCATGAATGCGTTGAGGGTGTCGGACCAGAAATATGAAGCCGATGCAAGCAGAGGTTCATTCCTTTCCATATCGGCTAGAGAGAGATTGATGCAGTGGCCGATATGTGATTCTTCCCAGAGGGTTCTCTTCGCGGCCGATACTCTGATATACCAATCCCTCCACCCAGGTAGCTTGCTCGGCCATGACCTGAAGCTATTGGTCCAGTCACTAACTAACATGGCGGAGTTCTTGAAAGGAATGCGTTGGGTCTCGGCGCTTATAACGTCTGTGGGATCTTCGCTACCCATGGGGCCATGGTAGAAAAAGTTTGGGTAATTGGCGGCCGAAATCAAGATCTGGTCTCTCAGGTGCTACAGTGAACAAGAACACGACGAAGAACAGGTAAAGAACATGGCAGATTGGATTCATCTAGGCTGCAGATCGGAAAAAAACAGTCGGGCAGAAAGATTACCTCGGGGACTGCGAATGCTGATGCCATTGCGCCGGAGGAAGAAGAACGGGAATAAGCGGTCGAAGAGGGGAGACGCGACGGTTCGTCTGAGTTCGCCGGAGTTCGTCGGGGTCTTGGAAGATGAAGCGGTAGTGCTCTGGTGATGTGAAAGCGTAAAAAAGGCTAGGGAGACGAAGCGTTTTATAGAGATATGATGACCGGGCGGGAATCGAGGCCGTTGGCACTGTTTCAAACAATTAAGGCAAGTGGGCTACCTTGGGCCGCCTCAGTATGGAAGGAATCTGCAGGCCCAAAATGAAAGAATTTCGAAGTCCTATTGAGAACTCCGAAATTGGGGGGCATGTGTTGACGCCAAAATTTGGTATGGCTCTGTATCAGATTCGGTTAAGAAGGGGATTACAGTTGAATTGATCCAGAGGAGACCGAGTCCAGGAAGAAGCCGTGAAGACCACAGTATGGTAGTCGATTATTGTATCTATTAATTAGGCAAGTGCTTATCTTTAGGAAACCTGACCTCGTGTCCGGTCGGGTCCTGTTAGTGTTTCCTGTTATAAGTAGGAAACCGTGTACCGTGTCCAATAAGGACTCATGTCAACTCAGGGTATAAATACGTATGCCCGGGTGCTGTGTAAAGAATCATCAATCGATCAATACAAATTCGGCGCATCGCCACCCTTCCGAGGAGTTCTTGCTTCTCGAGCCAGGCTGCATCGGTTAAGTTCGACCTCCTGCGAGAGGGTAAGTCTCGTCACCCCGGCTACCTATCGGCTAGGACTTTCTCGGTTAGGTCCGATATTCTAGTCGGTTTATGGTAGTCGGCTTACCACGATATATCTATTCTGTCTATGGCTGCATCAGTTCAGTTTGATCTCATAGATTGATTAGGTATATCACATCACGCGTGCGTAGATCGTATCGGCTTACTGGGAGCGGTTTATCTACAGTTTGTGCTGCATCAGTTGGGTCCGACCTACTAAACTGCCAGTGATAAATCGTTCCTGCTAGGTTGATGTTTTGTGCGCAAGCATCTTATCGGGGTGTATAGCCGATAAGTTATCATATTTTACATCACGATCGCATCAGATCTATCGGCCTATCGAGGTCTTGTTATCATCATCAGTCTGTACTGCAACGGTTGGGTCCGATCTACTAGACTGACGATAATAACTTTATCCTTAATAAGCCGATGGATTTTATGCGGTGTTTTTTATCGGAGTGCTTAGCCGATAAGTTATCTTTTAAATACAGCCGATTATACTTCTTGCTTTGTTATACATTCGTCTGCATTATTACGATCGGCTAAGGGATAGCCGATTAGTTTACTCTGCCGATCCGAGCACGAGCTCAGGTAAGTTCCCGGGCACGATCAGCAGGCGAGGCCCCAGGCATGGACAGCAAGCGAGGACCCGGGCACGGGCGGCAGGCAAGGATCCGGGCGCGGGCACGAGCAAGGGCCCGGGTACATGCGTGAGCAGTACTACATGAACAATCACTATTGCAATCGGCTGGAGTTTATCGAATTCATTTATTTACGCATTCTGCATATCTATTTTATCAATTTATAGCCGATTTTCAAGTATCCTTCGGCAATCAGCTAGCTCAATATTTGCTTATTATCATTAGTTGTTCATGCCATCATCGGCTTCCAGCCGGTGTATAAGTGCTACAGTTCATATCGGCTATCGGTTGATGAGACGAGTCCAGATCGGCTTCCAGCCGATTGGCTCATTGATCTAACATTTTATCTCCTTGTCAATTGCAGGGTCAAATTGACTGGCACGCCTACGAACCTCAAGATTTTAGGACCTGCACTGGAGTGAAGCAAATCTCCTAGGCCTTTGCGTGTCTCCAAGGCACCGGACGGCCCCGGCGGTTTTCGGCGTCAACACTTCCTCGACCCATATCCCATTTCCAAGCCAAATCACACTTTCAAACTAGACGAGAAGAAATCTAAGGAGCTAATGGACAGGACACCTGAGGAGAGGGAGGAATACATTAAAAAAAAGCAAAAAGAAAAAATATTGGAGGTGGCCGCGTACATGGGACGCGTAGTGTTGTCTATGTAGAACAAAAGATATATAATGACCCCATACAACTTTGGGTAAGTTCGATACCCTCTAGCTACTTCACTTCTACTTGATCGATACTTGGCCAACTAAACAGTTTACGCTATTTGTAGTGACCACTTTATTTGTTTCCTCCTGTATCCGAAGCATGGAGAAGCAATCGTACTAGACCCCCTCGACACCCCGTTTCAGTCCTACAACTAAATCCTCCGTGTCATAGATTAGTAAGCATATCTCTCTTACAGTTTCATTCAGGCTGATTTGTACACTTACAACTAATAAAATCTCAATACATTTAATTTGTTATAACAGCGTATATAAGTTCTACTATGTGAAAGGAGGAGAAAGGGTAGTGGAAAGAGCCCGGATCTTGGTCCGTAATAAGTGGCTGGTAATATACTATCCACATCACAAAAACTTATCTTGTCTGTGTATACAAGTAATTAATTTAACTACATTGTATTTTATGTCTTATAAAGTGCCAAAAACAACCAAAAGGCAGCATCCTCTATAGATATTATGTTTACGAGTACCTAAGAGTAGAAGGAAGGTATTTTAAGAACCTTGAGGATGTAAGTTAATATATATATATATGTATATATGTATATATATATGTATATATATGTGTGTGTGTGTGTGTGTGTGCCATTACGTATGTAATAGTTGGTAATGCCTTTAATTTTAATTTTGTCGTGTTTTCGATGCAGCTACCTAGAATTCCAAGATCGGAACAAGAGATGGATGATCAATCCACTGAAAATATACAACGGGATATGTGTCACTTCATCCAACATGAGTGTTGTCACAAGTTATGGCGTTTCTTCGACAAAAAAGGCCTTCTCACCACGGACCCTAAATTTTCAGAACTAATTGATTGGACAAAAAAATGTACTACAATTAAATTCTGTGTATGATTGTATGTATTACAATGTACAGTAATATTTCATTGATTGTACCTTCATTCATCATATGTATATTTGAATCGATCACTAATTATGCGCTCAATATAATTATTGACGATTATGTATACATGCAGTAAAAAATTTGTAAATTGGAGGTAAAATATCATCATAGACGGTCAAATTTTGGTGGGAAAATTTAAAATTGACGCAAATATCATCACAGGTGGCTAGTGTAAGAAGTGGGGACTTATTACCGCAGGCAGGCCTTGTAAGCAAGTCGCTTCCGAAATCGTATTATCGCAGGCGAAAGATTTACAAGGTGCGCTTGCGATAATAGGTTTTCCTAGGCTGACACCTTAGAAGGCCCGCCTGCGATAATAAGTTTTCGCAGGCGGGCGGTTTACAAGGCCCGCCTGCAATAATGTGTCTTCGCAGGAGGACCTCTGCTCGTCTGTGTAAAGCGTATATTTTCACAGACCTTTAGTCGCAGGCGGGGCCACCGGTCACATGCGAAACATGTTTGGCCGCCGCTGATGTCCTGTTTCGTCGTAATGGATGATGAGGCGTACGTGTATCAAATGCATGCATCTATGCAGCCGTAACCATGCACTTAAGGCCATTCACGGTGCACCAACGTAACGAGTGGCATTGGCTCACCACATTGGTGCGACGGTGACACCTCAGCCAAGGTCATGTCCTCACGAAGGTCTTCGTGCCCTGCAAAGGGCATGAAAGCCTCGTCAGGGATGGTGCCATGGAGTGGATAGCTCACCGCGTTGGGGAAGCCGTCTCCCCACGTGTGGCCAGGATGCAGGAGAAAGAGGGAAGAAGGGTGACCGACATGAGGAAGCGGAGATGAGGAAGCCGCTGTCGCCGGTGATGATGACCGTGCCACCCCGATCTGCTCATTGCCACGGGCCTCCGCTCCACCGAGGCCGGTTGTTGCCATGGAGGGAACAACCACCGTGGATCCAGCAAGCACTTGGGCGGTTCCGGCGAGCCAGCGGCCGTCATCGCTCCTGCTAAGGTCGTCGTCGCTCCTCGCCGATGCAGATCCAGCAAGCTTGAGGCCAGATCTGGCGAGCCCGCGGCTAGATCTAGTGAGATCGAGACCGCGGCGAGGAAGCGTTACAGAAATTTATCTTGGCCTCATCTAAGGATACTCTGCACCATGAGTATAGTGACTTGAAGAGAGCTTCATCTATTTTTTACTGATGTGGAAGATGAGGTTACTCCTAGAAGTGGTCTCCATTGCTAATGCTCTAACAGGTGACTGCTTAACTTACATTCTAATTGCAAATTATTCTGTCATTTGGCTACGCGGCTAATTAACTATTGATTGTCATTATTGTATCTCAATCGGATAAACATGGGTACCAAATTTTGCACAAATAATTTTGGCATCTCCTGATTGAATCTTTCTTTTTTAATTTTCAACTAATTGAATAAAACGGTTGAGAACTTTATTAATAACATATTATAGTATCTCTCATCGCTAATACAGATCGATCTTAACCAAATACTTTCGTACATTTTAAATTTTTTTTCCAGGAGAAGATGCACCTAGATGAGTGCATTATATACGAGTCGCAATCAAAGTAGTATTGGATCCAATCAGAAAAGACGAGATATGTGCCGCCGTGTAAAAGTCCAAAATAGGAGATTAATTGCTTAATGCATCATTAGTTGAAGATCATAGCCTAATTAAGTCATGGATCCTCTCTACGGTGTTCGTCGTCAATGGTCATTCTGCGACGTACTACCAAGTGAATATATACTCGATTGTACGTGCTAGCTTGATCGATGATGCAATTATGTTTCTTTGTCCAACATGACTGATTTCACATCCGGCCCGAATCTTGTCGCCTTGACAATTTTGGCACACAGTGGCGTCTTCTTTCTAATTGGCCATTACTAGATAGAGATCCAGAGAACTTGTCAAGAACCAAATCAAATGGCCTCTCTCTCACACACACATGTACTCATGTTGCCTTGCGATAGAGTAATACACGCATTATTTACATCATGCTAACATTTGCTACATGCATGTATAGGCATATTTGCCGATCATGCAGTCCAAAAATACCATACATACAATTATATACGTACCATATTTATTTTTTCGATTACACAAAAGATACACCCACACCACTAGACATGCTTACCACATACACACTCGCAAATGTATCCCCGCTCAAAGAAATGGGCAATGTGGTAAATCCTTAACCTTACTAAAACAATCTTATCAAAAGCACACCCACGTATACTCGTATGTGGTTCTAAATTATATATATATATATATATATATATATATATATATATATATATATATATATATATATATATATATATATATATATATATATATATATATATAGAGAGAGAGAGAGAGAGAGAGTATGAAGTTGGCTAGTTAGGCGTGCATCTAGCTCTAGATTCATGCATGTCTTGAATTGAAATGAGTAAGAAAGTTCTTTTAAGCTAGCACTATATATACCCATACGTTATGACGGATAAGAAATAAGTATAGTATTAAGATCATAAGTTGAAGAATAAAAAGGTATAAAAATACGAGTGGCGGAATTAGTGTAGAGCATACTGTCACCCGCCAATTCCTCTTTTTGAAACAGATTAATTTAATTTATGAGCAAGGATATATTTCGCACACATCATCTCGGTCAGATTGCATGCCCAGCATCTAAAGGAACATGCAGACCGACGTCAATAAACCGTTCAATTTGTTTAGGATTTGTTCGTATAAGATCTTCACGAGATCCTGAATCCTGATACAGGTGTAGACTTACATTACATCCACTGAGAGCTTGCGTGGCAAAAAGTAAAACCTGCGATCTCCACAAGGAAAAACAATATCAAACCAGAATTAAAATAGGAGAAACAGTTCGGTTCAGTAAGTTCAGTTTGTCTCTGTCACAGACGCACTACATTTTGTATACGAATTTACGCAGGATCATATACGATATGCATAAATCTTCAGGATGGCGATAGTACATTTTCCAGCTCTGTCAGATTACAGACTTTTACAACGTGTCACATATGGGTCAGAACACGAAGCCTCTGCAGTCCCAGTCAAGTACTGATCCTCACTGGATCCATGCATGCCAACACATGATCTCAGAGGATCTTCAGAGTGTAGATTGGGGTGTTGATATATTTCCACTTGATTTAACACAACGACAGCATGCATTAGCCTTGGAAGTCGTCTGAACCTGATCCGAAACATGGTACAGATGCTGTAGATGATCGAATCAGATGTCGGGATCTTCAAAGGAAGGTGACCCATATGTATCAGTCATCGTGACCCCATCGCATCTCGCCCAAGATACGATCGATGGGAGCTTTGTAGATCGGAGAAGCCAATATATATCCATATCTATGTAAGACTGACAAACCAGACCTACATTTTCCCTAACAAATTCATCTACTCATGAAGGTTTAATTTTGATAGAATCGTCTATTATAAATTTACCACAAATGGAGAAGCCATTATATATCTATCTATGCGAGCCTTTCTATGTAGCTTGATGCTTGGCTGAGCTTTCTCTAGCTGCACCTTATAAGTCTAGACATGACTTTTTGCTTTTTACTTTTTCCTTGGTTTTCGTTAGCACGCTTTCTAAAATATAAAACGGTGTATTTTTTATAAAAAATTTCTATATGAAAGTATCTCTAAAAAATTAAATATAAAAAATCAAATAGATTTATTTTTTAAGTTTTTAATAATTAATACTTAATTAATCATACGCTAATGATATTTTTTATTTTACGTACGACTTATAAACCGTCGCAATAAGCCAATTAAAACATCCTCTAAAACAAAAAAAAAAAATAGAGTAGAACTTGTACGCTTATCCTCCTAACGGTTTGAAAGTACAGTAGAGAACAATAAAGAATTAAACACCGAATAATTTAAAATCAATTTCCAAAATTTAAATTTTGCCACGGAATATATTCGGCAGTACCGCTTTCCTGCTTTCTTTGATTGGTGTTGTCCAATACTGTACCAGTCGAGCGTATCCATGTGAATCTCGCGAGCCATGCATCTGTGGTCGAGGTAGGTGACGTCTCTGTCCGTCAGGAGCACGTCACGGCTGAGCTCTCTCTCTCTCGATAGCTAACTAGCTGGGATTGCTAGCTAGCTCACTCAGCTGGTCGCCGTGACTTTGTCTAACCTGGTTAAGTTGACTGGTTGACAGATATAGACTCTATTTAGAGATTTTTTATCAACTATAGTTTCTTTTAGAATCTCTAGATAATCTAGATACTCATCTTAATTCTAAAAAATTATAGTTATAGAATTAAAAAATAAACTAAAAACCACAAACTAAAAAATCCAACTCGTTTAAATTTTTATCGGCTGTCTTCTCAGAATTTGGCTTCTATATCACCATGATATGAGGCAGTACAGCTGCAGATAGGCAACATGTGTCACGTGTACCTCAGTGCGTGCATGTGGGTCGTCGTACCGGATGGGGAGATCTTGCCAAGATCGCAGGAAGATCTGTAGCGGATCGCGCTGGGGGCAAGGCGTCTCTCACCCGATCTTCTGACGGGCCAGGTCTCGTTAATTATGCTGACTTGACCGCGGCAGTGGCAGACTGACTAATTAGCACGTTAATCGCCTCGAAAACGAAAGCTCGAATCGGCCTGCGTGCACACGTGTTTCTTACGGTGTTGGAAGAAGTCAATGCTAGGGCGATATATTTGAAGCTCAATTCCTGATTCTCTTGATTATTCCAGTCAAAACCCAGTGAAAATTTAGATTGAACTAGACTGATTCATGAAAAAAAAAAATCCTAGCTACAATCTAGCTGGAATTAGACTGATTCCTGTAGAACTCCTGTTAAATCCTACGTACGAAACAGGATCATACTATGAATAGGGAAAACCTCGTACAAAATCCATACTTTTCATTTTGCACACCAAGATTCGTGCATAGATGTGCCCGTTGTAGACACTGCACTTTACATCATCTGGATACATTTTGAAGATGCCAGCAGAACAGAGCACCGATGCACCCGTGAATTAGCATGCATCTAGACAATACATTCTCATAAGTACTAAACCACCAGCTTAAGAAAAAGTCCTTAGTCCGCTCCTAATATTGCTGTTACAATACATATGCCTACTTTGCACATGTAGTTAACTGTCCGTAAATAAGTGCTACTTGCGATCCTTCCTAATAAATTTAAATTTGCGGAGAAGTGGAAGCGAGCAAAGCACAGTGTCACCCTCATTCTTGAGCGCGTAGAAATGGCAGAGTGCACGGCCGGCGACCTTCCAGGCGAAGCAACATCTGGCAGCGTCGTTGGCAGACCGTGCTTTCTCATAGACGATCTTGTAGATCATGCAGGCTTCTGAGAACACGTCGTCAAGGTCCCTCGGGGTCTGTTCAAATTCAGACGCATCGTAGAGCATCTGAATGTTGGCAAACGCGGTTACTTAAAAGCTGTTATTCGATCAGCCATTAAAAAAGCTGTTGTTCAGAAGAAAACTGGATACTCACGTGCTTGTACTTTTCATAGAGTTCCTGAAACATCATATCCCTTTCTTCTTTATCCGCCGCATAGAGTAGTTTACTATCGGTCAAGTACTCCTCATAGCGCTGTTGCCAGAGGTACTTGGTTGCTGGAGTTGCTTCTCTCTCCGTGAAACATGGGAGCAACAATATCCCTTATTATTAAAAAGAAAATAAAAAAAAAGTGTTGTTAGAGAGAACATTCATATTATATATATATATATATATATATATATATATATATATATATATATATATATATATATATATATATCACTCGTCCCATCAAACAAATGAAACCAACTACTTTATACGCCATCCCATTTCACATCAACCGTGTTCTGTGCCAAAATCATGAATACTGCTTCGGTAGAATTGCAGCGAATCTCTGCATTTCTTCTTGAATAATTGTGGCATCCCTTCCTCCCACTCATTTTGTTTTGAAACTAGGACAATATGAGTAAAAATAGTAACTGTTGAGTGCATAAGTTGACACATAATTAATAAAAAAAGGAATCTTTATTTTGGAATTTTATTTAATATATATTTTAAAAAAACCTTCCTAAAACTTATTTCTAGGTCTGAACCTTTTTGACAGTGTTATCATTGACATGGCGGTAGGACAAAGCTGCCATGGGCTAAAAATCATGGTGTGACAAGGTTTTGGCAAATCACTGTTGTTAAGCACACCACGTCAGAACACGTGGACACAATTTTAATTTCCAGAAGAGGTTATTGCAGTGATTGTTTTTAAAAAGTTAGAAAAAGGTTCAAAAAATAAAAGAAGCCAATGACAAACAGCACACCATGAACTATATACGTACTCTTTTGCATGCACATACATATCCATAAGTAAGCAACGCTGTGTTAACATTACTAGCAGCATTGCACTTCTCTTTTGATACCTAGAATAAAAAGGTTGAGTAGGTATATCGTCCGATTAGTTGGCTGCTTAATCATTGGTAGTGGGTAAACAGCAATTTTGTGCCATCGTTGTCGAACAATTAAGGTCCACCAACTAGCTGGCCATAAAACAAGTTTATATATAAATGTTATTTAAATCATATTAATGATATATATGTCTACAATGTGTATCGTCAGAAAAATTAAGTGTAAAGCAAAGTAATTTAATATTATGCCTTTGTGCATAGGTACCTTATTAGAATAGATATAATTGTTCTTCATCAATTTTGCATATAAATTAATATATAAAAATATGAACCTATAATTGTCCATTATTTCAAATTAATTGACTGCACAACAATTATTCATTTTTTTCATCCAATGAATGCAAACCCTTTTTCTTTCTTTAAGAAAAAAAAAGCAAACCGTTTTTCAGAAAACTGGCCTGGACCCTTTCCGTGATACCACCATATGTACGTATTTACAAAGGTCAAAAACCTCATTGCCAAATTAACATTTTCTCAATATGCTTGCCATTTAGCAAAATACCTTAACAACTACTGCAAGCTCATAAAGTCATCGCCTATGTGCTACTAGTAGAATAAAGAATACATGGAATCACACTACTGCTTATAAACAAACTGAAAAAAGGGAGCTAACTAAAAAGGACAACATACCGGTTGGTTGAACATTATCAGATCGCAGAGATTTTACATCTTCTGCTTTATCATAGATTTGTCCAAGTATGGATGATGAATGGTACGAAGAACTGCGACCCATGAAGTGGGGGTATCGTTTTACAATCAGACCACTTGCAATATTGACCTGTAGGGACAGCAGGCAAAGCTTAAACTGTTAAAGTACAATATGCATTCGCATGTAGTGAACTTTGGTCTTACAAAGCTTCAACTAACTAAGATGCAATTGTACATTTCATCTATTTATTTGCATCTTGCAACCTTACTTGATCTGGATCAGATCATCTGACTGCTTCATATGTCAAATGAATTCATGTGGCCATGCAACTATCCATATAAAATATTGGCCCTTTATGTAATCTATATAGAACCAAATACCAATGAGTTGTTCACATAACTACACTTAGTTCATCCGTTCATGAATCAAGGTAATATACCAAGAATTAACACGTATGGTAAAAGTTCACACAACCACACTCACGACTCAACTAATGAACTAAGAATTATTGTACTATGGTATGTTAATTTATAAAAGAGTGACTTAAAAACTATGTACATCATGACCAGGGTATCCACAGCACATAGCAATATTCAGGTGCACATTCCTGATTTTACTACAAATTTATAGTACTAGCTACCAGCATAGAGTATGAGAGCAACCAGTAACCTCACACACAACCTGATTGCACATATGGATTGACTTGGATGGTAAGTTGGTAACTGGCCATCCTGTCAACATATTGTTCCATATCATTTCATAAGTAGTTCTGTTCATATACTGACACTAAATAACAGCAGCCCTATTTATATCACTCATGCTATTAACCTATTGTTACCATAAGGTCATGGTTCGATTTGTTTCCTTCTTTTGGGTGTTTAGCCAAATACCAGACGACAGCAGTACGGCACAAATATAGGGAAATAAGGATTCAGTTCCGTGTAAAAGCATTTGAAAGTAAAGATTGTGTAAGCCCAAGATCAGAGTTCACCTTGTCCCCAGTCTTTGGAGCATCCAAAGCAAAATAGTACAGGTCAACTAACTTAACCATCTTTTCCTCTATTATTTTCCTTTCACTTTCATCAAGTGAATCTGTTAATAGCCGGTCCATACAAGCTAACCAGCTACCAGCTGCCGTACGAAGCGCATAACTGAAAGGAGAGAAAAAAAAATCCAAAATAATGTTAGATTGTATAGAACACATAAAGGTCACATATATTTGGATTGTATAGAACACATAAAGGTCGCATATATTTGGATTGTATAGAACACATAAAGGTCGCATATATTGAAAAGCTACAGGGGTCACCAACACTAGATACATAAAATGTACTAGTCAGGTCCATATAAAAAGAAATCCAAGCACTTCTAGTGATATTAAAATATCAAAGTCAATCAAGGGATGTTCTGGGCCCATGAGAGGACATCCATTCAAGTGTTGAACACCTCAATAATTTTTCTACTAAAAACTAAATGCGGTTCATGCTGCTAAGTTTTCTTCAACAAAGGAAGGCTGATGATAATTATTCGTGTACATCAGAAAAATCGAGATTGGTATTAATACCTGGGTGTAAACCTTGTTTTCAAGAATTCATGAAAGAGCAGCCTTTCAAGTTTGGATTCATTAAAATCCTGAGGTCTCTTTTGCTTGGTCCTTTTTGGTGTAATTGTTCGCACCCACGGTTCAGAAGGTTTAAAGTGTTCCAATAACTGAAAAAAATATTTTCAGGATCAGTCAGCAATAATTATTTCAAAAGTTAAGACAGAATGTGCTGTTAATATATCAAAACCTTATTGTGAGAATTATGATGAAAAGATACAGTGAAATAATAATGCCAAATTTAGTAACGAATCATGCATAGCGAATCTGTGTACAGTCCAAGAACTAGCAAGCATAATTAAAAAGGCAAAACCAAAACCATTCACTTTTCAAGCTTACCCCGAATGTAGACTGGCTGCAGGTAACATGGCAATCTGGCCCAATACTAAAGCAATTTTAAATTTCGAATTCGTGAATGACTTCAAAAGTTCTGGAAAACATCTCGCTAGTACCATGGAGCATTTTATACCTGGATTAATTTCGTATGTGTAAAATAAAGTATATTTGGCCAGCAAAAGTAGTGTTAAAAAACAAAATGATTTTTTGCAGGCGGACTATACTTTACTAAATGTCAGACCGAATTTACCAAAATGCTCCAACGTGCAACTGAGATTTTTTTGAGTCATTTACTAATCGTAAAAATTCAAAGAACATTTTATCCTTGGCGTATGCTTTTGAACATTCAAAATTAGTAAATGACTTCAAACAGTTCTGGGAAATCCTCGCCAGTAGTGTGGTGCTTTTATAACATAGATAAATTTAGTGAGAGCAAAATAAAGTGCAAGTGTGCTGCAAAAAGCAGCTGTTAAAACTAAATAAAACAAAATTTTGTGGCCTGACTAAACTTTGTTTCACTCCAGATTAAATTCATCTAGGATCTTAAATACTCCAATATGCGAAATTGTCACCATTTTTTTAAGTTATTCACTAATTTCAAAAATTCAAAAGATGTTTCAACCTTGGGCCTCATAAGCGATTCGCCACATGAAACCACTCTAAATTCGAGATAAGTTCTAAAGGTGAAAAAGTGACTGACTTTGATAGCCCAGATTTTGAAAAAAGTCCACTTTTGAGGTTTGAAGATCAGGTTTGAAAAAAGTCCCCTTTTGAGGTCCTTATTAAAATCAAAGCATATGAACGACTGAATTCTTCTAAATGTGCAGAGATGCAATATTATTTAGTTTGGTGAGCAAATTAGCTCCTCATTTGTCATGGCCATCCTAACCAAGCCAACGCCATCCGGCCATCCACTTGGCGGTGTTTATCCCCCATGAAACCCTGCCCATAACACTATGTTTTGCAAAAGGTCCATTTTTTCCCATGACGTTTAACAAGGGCTACTTTTCTTATGAACACAGCATTTCCAAGAAAACCATATGGATAAACACAATAAATGCAGACCATGGTTAAAGTAGCATTGCAGCCATATGGATGGAACAACTATGCTGTGGACTAAGGTGCAACTGAGCAAGACTTGCTAGGAATTTTGCTGACCATGAAGATAATCAAGCACGAAGGCAAGATTAGGTGCAGCTCCAATACAATGATTTCCAAGAAATTTCACAGTAAAATGTCAATCAGGAATGAACAAACCTTCGGGTTTTTCGATACCCAGTACATGTCACCATCAAAATCACTATTGGCCATCTCATCAGCCAAAGACCGTGGTCCAGAAGTAGGGAAGAGTATAGCATATTTAGAATATCCGACGTACTTCTTCTCTAGATCCCTAATATATGTTGCTTTCAAGACATGTATATCACCAAAGTGTAACCCAGGATGTTTATAAACAAGAACATCCCCAGAAAGTTGGCCGTTTTCACTGTTTAACAGCAGATAAAGTAAATAAGGAACAAAGCAGAATATGATCAAACATAAGCGACACAGTACTAACCAATGTGGCATATTGATGTACGTTTACACAAGGAAGATATATGGCAATAAATGGAAGTTCTTAACATTGGCAAATTCAAAACCTTTTAATAATCCATAATATCTCTTATTAGAGTTTTTTTCTAATTATTAAAAACAGTCACACAAATCAAATTGTCCGATCTCTAAAAGGCTACATGCTCAAGATAGTCTAAATTTGGTAAAATGAACTGAAAAATGCAATATTTAGGATCTTATGTTATCAGTCTAAACATTTTCTTTGGGCACCATTTACTAATGAACTTCACAATTGCAATCAATATCGTTGCCAGTAATAATATATAATAGTTTGATTAAAAAATGCATTCTCGTTGCTAAAAAGAACGTGCAGGAAGCCCATCTCACCTTGTTAAGAGTTGTGATTCATAATTTAGGGTGCTAATCAGCAAGAACTTGGAAGAAAGAATGGGAACGCTGGTGCATTCTACTAAAGAAAATTGTAGGGCATTAAAGCAGTTCCAGTGTGGTGCCCATGCTGGTAGTGGATGCTCCTATGCTACATGGTGACTAGGAAACCGAGGATCATTGAAACATATAAAAAACACAGAGAGGGCGTGCAGATGCAAAAGAGTATTCTGTAACTAACAGTATCACGCAGACTTCATTAGGTCCAAGTGTTCCTGTAGGGTCTGTAGTACCCATCAAATAATAGCACTCATCAATTGGTATCTTTCCTTGCTTGATTCCTTCTCTTTCCTGTCGAGCCATGAAAGCCAGCCTAAATTGCAAATATGACTCTTCCAGAGGAATTCCAGAAAGAATCATCCGTGCTGACATTGAATCTTCCATGTCAGCATAGCTGAATGCAACTGTAAGAAGAACACAGGAATAATAGTCCAGATCAAACATAAACAGGTGAATGAAAAATATAAATAAAATGGAAACCTTATTACCACATGTAAATGAATAAAAGATCTACAGAACAAAGAAGCACATATATACAAATTGCACAGAATGCAGTGCAATGCAAAAAAGTATTTTGAACTAACTTCTCAGTGCATCTTCATAATCATAACATGCATTCTCAGCCCCTTCAATTGCATTTTGAAGAAGCTCCAAAAAGTACTCTTCTGGAACTCCTCCATAGCAAAGTAATGCGATCAAGAACCTTGATGTTAATGTCCTCCTGGGTCGATTGCTGAGCAAACGAAAAATGATTGTACTTATTGTGAACAAAAATATAATTGATTGCTTGTTTCCAATAAAAAATCTTAAGCTGTGGAGGAAAAATGTGCAGTCCCACACATGTTTTACTACCCCTCTCCCATCAACCTAATCAGTCCAGCTTTACTCTCCCTCTGGCATCTACCTAACAAGCCCCAACCATGAGGATTCTGACATGTGATAGCACTTGAACCGCGCTAAGGACCCCCAAACCGATGAATGAAATGCAGAGTTCATTCCTCCAGACCTCCGGGCTTTCATATACAAACAAACACATCCAGAAAACTTAAAACTATTAAACAAAGGAAAGTAATCCTATTTATAGTAAAAAAATAGTGTGCTTTGCATCAAAGAATAAACACATGTTTTTGTTCTGATTTCCAAATCCACCACATAGAATCAGTAGCAGTTAAATGGGAAAAATAAATCCAGTGGTCCCTTCCTTGGGTGAACTGTGCAATGATCATGACAAATTCAGGAAAAGAATGGCAACCTTGACAAAAAAATCAATCTATCAGCCGCAAAATTTCAAATCTAAAATCATTCTGCTGAATAGGGAATCTGAAGAGAGAGATAGAGAGAGAGAGAAAGCTAGAATTCATTGAAATTTGTCCTTTCATTTAAACTAGCACAGGATGGATTTTAAATTGAAATTTTTTAGAATGTTTGGTTACATCATGATTCATGAACTGTGCAGCCTTTTATTTTATTTTATTTTTACTTTTTGCAATTTTTCATGGCCATTTGCATTGTGTCTTTAAGGAGATGCACAGCGGAGACCAGGATGGTGGGATGCACCAGAAATGCTCTAAACAAAATTAACAGAGAGCACAAAGAAAAACAGAGCATAAGGGATCAAAATAATACACCCTAATAGCATAATTACACTCTTGAGGCAGCTTCTAAAAAGTCATAGGCATACAATCCCAAGTATTCAAATGTGTTAGTAACTAGCCATGCTCTTCATACCAAATGCAACAATGCAACTCAGATTTGTTGGCATACCTGGTAGAGACTATTTCGAAAGAATTCACAAACTGAACACCAGATAAACTTTTCTTGGCATTTCGAGCAAAGACTATTTCCGATGAGTTGACAGACTGAACACCAGATAATTCTGGATTAGTTTCTATTTTTAACATTGATGGTCGGATAAGTATAGTTCCAGGAGAAAGCTGCAATAGAAAGAGAGCTATTCTTATTCTTACAAAGTACACTTGAATGTCAGGGTTAGCCAAGATAAAATAGCAAAAGAACATGATCTGTACACTACAAAATTGTGTAAACATTGAATAGATTGAGAAAGATAGTGCAGGAAGTGCAACAAGAGGATATCTGAAAAGATGGCAATACCAGCATGAACAATAAATTAATGATCTGATCTCAGAAAACAGTAACCTTGTAGAAGATAACAAGTCTATCCAGGAAGCGCATATAAATCATGCAATGCTATCCTGAATATTACTTGAGTTTATGTAATCAAATATTAGACACAAGGAAGACAAGATGCTTAAGAAACTGTGGATCAAGATTGGGAACAAGAGGTGATCCTGACGAAACCATTTTGATACAGAACATGCCTAGAGCCAACCGGTAACACAAGACTACCAAATTTCAATGTAAAAAATATCATGCCAAGAACTCAGTGCATACCCGCCTGTCAACTAGCACTGTTCCCTTCACAGCAGATCCATTATAGAACAGACGGAACTGCATAAGAAGAGGCTAGGAAAAAAGAATAGATAAGAACAGCAAACTCATTAGTTGAAACATCAAACATAGCAATTCAGAAAAGAGATCAGAACATCAAGGCAATAGTTAATACAATACATGTTCAGCGGTGAGAGACCGATGCCTCTTCAAACTGTTAGGCCTCATCATTGTTTCTCTTTCATCACAAGTTGTGATGCCCTGAACAAGGCATAATAACACAGCGAAAAAAAGGTATATCAGCTAGTTATAAGCATGAAACAAAACGTTGCCATTAAGTTCGATAAGAATGATTGTCCAAAAAGGAGAAATGTAATAGGGTGGTGATGTCATGTATGACACAGCAACCAGGGTTTGCAATACCCGGGGTACAGTAATGGTAAGGGTGCAGTAACCCTACTAAGTTCAAACAAAATTTAAATAAAATTTCGAATTTTTGATAAATTTCATCCGATTTCGCACTGTTCACCACGATAACTGCCGCCAGTGTACGGTAACCGTGCCTCCTGTGGTAGGGTAAACCCTGACAGTAACAGAACTTAATCGTGGCTGATATCAATAACTGAGTTTTCGAGTTCTGAGTCAGTAACAACTTTTCAGCGCACCCTGAAACTCAATGCAAAAACTATGCAATTGATATGCCAGTACGAAAAAATCAAGATAGGTAGATTCCTACCAACAATTGTTATGACAGCAGGCAGGCCCTTATGATTACTTAGAAGATTAATTAGCAAATTAGAAGCAAATCAAATAAAGTTGGAGATTATGTACAAAGGAAAGAGATGAGATTTGTTAGTTTACTAGAGAAAGAGAGAGAGAGAGATCGGTTTGGTTTCACTAATATTAGAGATAGTTCCTTCGATCTCAAATCAGTCCTCCCTATATAAAAAAGGGAGCCCATGTATTACCAACCAAGCAATAAATCTCTTAAGTTAGCCCTAAGACAAATCAAGATCGGTAAATTCCTACCGAGTAATGAAATGCATCAATACAAATACAAGGTACAATAAGAGGTATTTTGGCTCAGTTCGTAGTCCTTTTGTTCTGCCTACATGTTTGAAACTTTACCAAAAATTCGTAATTATGTTGCATAGCATCTTTATGCAGGAGCGACTCCAGAAATGCCCCTTTCCCTTCATATGCTGCACTTTCATGAACTGTGTTTGTCGAAATTTTATCACTGGTGTGCATCCGTTCACATTATAAACAATCAAGTAATCCAAATTTGCTTATTATGTAATAACAACTTCACAAAACCGAAACCATCAGGGAACACAAGAAAAGAATGTCTGAAAGGTTAAAATATCTCGGACAACAGATGTCCTTAGATAATTCATTCAAGCTGTATGGAGTGAGGAGAAAGTGCACAAACATACCTGTGACTTCAAAAATTTTCCCTTGAAGATACTTGTGGGGCAATTCAGAGCCAAATCCTCCGATACAAGGCCAGTCCCATCAGTATGGATCAACCGCTCCCCATCTCTGTGAACAACATTGCCATGTTCATCCTGAAACGTTACAATAAAGAAAAATATTGGATTCCAGAAGCAAGACCAAGTATTGGAGAGGAGGGGCAGAACTACCAAGCAAGGTTCATCATCAATCAGTCTGACATGAACTGCTGATAAATCAGCATCCAATGTGATAGTTTTGGAAAGTATCAAAGCAAACCTGCATTGTTACAACAGAAAAACACAAGTTTCATAAGTAACAGAACAAACACATCCATGTGCGCTTAAGTCAAATAAGAGTCCAATAATTGTCCTTATATTAAGTGAGCCTAATAGGTCGATGGCAGAAACAATGAAATGAACATGGGAATTGAAAATGTAGGCAATGGATTTCTGCAAATACAAGCTTATTTTCCAATTAAATAAATCCCGATCCTTCTATGAATCTCCATTTGTTTTCTAAGAACGGCATGCTGCTATCATGGTAGCAAAACCAGAATTACCAGCAACTAAGCTCGACATTAACCAGTACATATGCCCACATTGTAACGATTAGTTGACAGAAACTACTCAACAAAGTCATAAGGAAAAACCTGGCCATATATTTCGCCAAGGTGGGGGTGGTACATATGTGCATGAATAGTTCGCGGGCCTGACCAACCGTTCTGCCAGAGAGTATATAAGGTTCATCCATGTTCCACCCAGACTCGGTGCGAACAAAGTAGCATCTGACAGGTGAACTGTATTTCTTTTTCTTCTCTTCTGTCATTTTCCCCTCTTTTCCTCCATCCTTGTAAACTGAAAGGGACATCAATCAATGCAGATCCAACAATGAACCAATAGCAACCATGAAGCATAATTTGACACTTGGTAACAAAAAACAAGAGTTTACAGGTACAGCTCAGAAAATAGAATTGGTGTCTCCTAGTCAAATTGACCTGTTCAGCCTCATATCAGATAGTGCTTTCCAATTTGCATATAATTAAAGCACTAGCAATCTATTTTTTCCAGACATCTCCAAAAAAAATCTGTGTCATCTCATGCAGGAATGATGGATGAACCTGTTCACACAACCAAATACACCCCAAGTTCATTTCTTTATAAATCCATGACCGTTGTTTATATGAAGCCATTAGAGAACGTGGACCCTAGTGGTGCTATATCATAAATTGCAATAATCATGTATGCATTACATGCATTCTCCAGTCTAATTCAAATAGATTCAATGCTGCAAGAAAAGAAAACTTACCAAAAAATCGATACCGCCGCAAGCCCAAAAGAATACCATCGTGAGCAACCTTATGGTAATGTTCGCAATATGTAGAGAAGTCAGTCTTGGTGTCTGACGGTTTCCCCATAAACTTCACTACAAGGACATTATCATCACCAACAACTTTCTGTAGATGAGTCCTTGTATTCTCAATATAAGGTCCCTATATACAGTTAAATAAGGTTAAAAATTTAGCATTGGCACCTCAAGTTCCTTAAAACAAATTATTGTGAGTGCAGCATTTGGTGATTTCGGTGCCTTAGTCTTTGTTGGCATTAGTCTTCATATTACTATTATTTAAACATTAGGTAGCTTGCAAAGGATGCATGGGTCATATGCACCTTTATGTGCAAGCTAGATAGGCAAGCAGTCAACAGCAATGGACCAGTTGAATATTACATTGTTAAACAACAAATGCATATAAAAGTTATCAAAAAGATCCACGAACCTTGAAGAGTTTGACTACAGTATCCCCTCTTATCTCAACAATACAATGGTAGACTTTTGTCATACCTGGATCTGAATCAAGGTTCTGCAAGAATTAAATAGAGGAATGGAGAATGATTTCATCAGGCTCATGTTATAATATACTTTGTTTTTCTCGAATATGCATGAGAGATGTTATAATACACTATCAGAGGAAAAGGAACAAATAGTGGAAACTAGAAAATGATACTCTATACTCCTTTAAAAGGAGGTAGTGGTGGTGGCGGTGAGTCTACCACCCCAACTATTCCCATTGTAAATTTTGCAAATTACCCCTTGAACTTCTTAGTATCAAGAAACAATCAAATCTAAATGGATAGCCACATATAAAATCTAAATGGATACTTTTAGGAAGGATGAGAGAACTAGGGCATCTGGTGGTGATCCACCGGCGATTGTCCCTGGCACCAGTGATCGTCCAAGGCGAGGCAAAGGCGCGGACGTGGGAGAAAGGTGAGTGCTTTTGGGTGCAGAGTGGGAGCCCGTGCTTGAGTTGGCCCAGGTCGAACCTGTTCCTGTTCCTCTGGGCCTTGCTCGGGAGGAAGGGAAAAGCAGACATGGCTGGTACATGCGCGAGCTTTTGCCCAGCCCAGGAGATCTCTCTTCCGTCGAACTGGTTGTGGGTTCCTAAAGGGCAAGCGCTGCCACCACAGCTAGGGTTTCCGGCACGGCATGAAGAGACAGCCAGATTTGGAGGTTTCGCTCGTTGCATCTGGCGAGTTCCTGAGAGAAGTAGATTGCCGATCCTTTGTTGAGGTTGTCGAGGGATCCATGGAGCGGAGACCTAACCAGTGGTCAGATCCACGGTAACCGAACAAGTGTCGAGCGGTTGAAGAAGGGAGTGGAAGCTAGGAGAATAGAGCTGGATATGAGAGAGAGGAGGAGATCAGGAACAAGCTGATGCAGAATCAACGTAAGCCGGAAGGGAGACAGCAACAAGAGGAATGGAGGGAGGATTCGCATCAGTGGCAGGGGGATGGAGGTCGCGAAGTGGCAGATGCAAGGAGGTTCAACAGAGGGAAAGAGATTGCTGGAGAAGGAACTCACCCCAATATCCAGAAATAGGAGATCAAGTGCTTCAATTGCGGGGATACCGGCCATCACCAAAGCTTTGTGCACCAAGCCGCCGCTATGTTACACATGTAAGAACACTGGTCACATCTCTAATTGTCCTCTCAATTCTAGTAGAGTTGAATCTTCTAGCAAGGTAGAGTTGAAATTGAAGGGTTTTGGGTTCCCATAACAAGGTTTTTACTCTCTGAAACTGAATCGATCTGATCCCACTAAGGGGAACCCTGGTATTAGAGGGATTTTGAATGTTGAGAAGGGGAAGGGATCTGTAGCAAGGATTGGTGCTGAACCTAATCATCTCTTTAAGGATCTTAAGTGGGATTGAAAGGTTAAACAAATCAGTGAGGTGGATTTCTTGATTGATTTCCCTTCTAGAGAAGCCAGAGATCAGCTGACTAAGTTCAAGGGTTTTGTTGTCAAGACATGCCCCATCAAAGCCAGTGTTGTTGAATCCAAGATGACAGAGAATGCTGTTGATGAGTTGTATGTGATATGGGTTAAGTTGTTTGGTTTACCAGATTTTGCAACCAAGTCTGCAAGAACTCTCACATTATCTTCAGATTTACAGTGAGAGTTCTTGCAGACTTAGTTGGAGAGCTAAAGGACCTAGATAAAAACAGCATATCAGGAGAAGACCCTATAAGAATGCAGGTTGCTTGTCTTGATCCACATGCAGTCAACTACTCTATGATCTTGTACATTGATGAAGTGGGTTACCAATTGAGATGGGAGGCTGAGGGTTACTCAAGCAAGGATGACCCAGAATCACCTTTTGATGATAATAATGATGATGAGGCTGGTGAAGACAAACCACTTGAGGAGAAGAGAGATAGAGGAACAGATCAGAACCAAACCTACAAGGGGGGGAGCAAGATAGAGCTGTGGGCAATCAGGAGAAAGTAATGAGTAACAACAATACCAAGGGAGCACAATCAGCCCCTCCTGCAAGTAGACTTAGTAAAGGGGTTTTGACCACTCCTGAGAAGACTGTGGAGACAGCTCTAACAAGTTTTGACTCAGGAAGTGTCAAGGTGATACACAAAGCTCAAGGAGTAGAGGGAATGCTGAATAAGGAGACTGCCATTGTAATCTGGAATGAAGATGGAGAATTTTCCCAACCAGCTATTTTTGAGGACTCCCAAGTTGTAGAGGAGCAGACTTCCCTCATGACACAAATGGAGACAGATCTGAAGAAAGAGGGGATGGTTCTGGACTACTCTGATGAAGAAGAGGGAAGATGCAAAATCCCCACTTGACTCTGACATAGAAAGAATGAGAGAAGAGGATGAGGAAGAAGTTCAGATGCCAGGGAATGCTGGAAAGGGAGCCAACACATACCAACAGAAGCAGCACAAACTATAGAGGTTGAACAAGGAGGTTTCCAGAAAGTTAAAAAGGAAAAAGAAGATTGGGGAGGTCCAAAGACAGAGCTTGAGGGTGAAAGACAAAGATGTGCCAGTTCCCCTTAAAGCTGAGATCAGAAAGCCCAAGGTGAATCTCAATCCAGGTACTTCTAATCCCTATGCCATTTTCCATTCTGTAGATAGAGATTGCCTTGTTAATTTAGCTAGAGTTAGTAATATAGAATTAGGAAGTACTGAAGAGGAAATTGATAAGACCTTAGATGCTATTTGTGCTAGAGAGATTGCACAGGCTGTTATATTTGAAGCTGAGAAAAAGAAAGAGCAACAGAATAAAGAGTGTAAGGAGGGAGAAATGATTAATGTAGAAGAGGAAGAGGTATCTGAAACTGAAAACCTGGTCTCAGAAGCCCGGCTTCAGATCAGAGCTCATGTGAAACAAAAGGTAAAGGGAGAGGGAGAAGAAAGCAGAAGAGCCAGAGAGGCTCTGGGCAGACGAGGAGAGGGAGACCCAAGAAGAAGTTTAAATAATGAGAGTTCTATTCTGGAATATTAGAGGTTTGGGGAACCCAGGGAGACAAAGACAACTGAGAGAGTTGATGTTTGAACAGAGTGTGGATATTGTTTGCTTACAAGAGACAATTAAACAAGAATTCAGTCAGAGAGAGTTGAGAAACCTTGGAGGTGACCAATTCATATGGAGGTACTTAGCAGCTGTAGGACACTCTGGAGGTTTGCTGACTGGGTCAGAGATATTCTTTTTGCGTAAATTGACTGGCAACAAGGCACCTTCTACCTAAGCCTGATTCTGAAAAATAAGCAGAGTGGTTTCAGGTAGTGTTTGAAAGAGCTTGTGGCATATGGCTTAACGGCGGCACGCAGAACGGGGCAGATCATTAGCGCGTGATTAATTAAGTATTAACTATTACAACTTGAAGAATGGATCTATTTGATTTTTTAGAGATACTTTTATATAGAATTTTTTTTGCAAAAAACGCACCGTTTAGCAGTTCGGGAAGCGTGCTCACGGAAAACAAGGGAATAAGCCACCCCGATAAGCCCATCCCATCCGAACACTACCTCAGTTGGGAACTGATCAATGTCTATGGACCTACACAACAGACTCAGAGAGGAGAGTTCTTGACAGAAGTATCTGCTAAACTGGAACAGTGTGTTCATCCAGTATTGCTTGGTGGAGATTTCAATTTGTACAGATACTGGAGCGAGAAATCATGGAAATATTGACTGGAGAAGGGTTGAAGCTTTTAATAATTTTTTTTGCTGATAATGAGTTGCAGGAGCTTTTTAGATTAGGAGGCAAATTTACATGGACAAATAAAACAACTAAATCCAATTAGAGTTGTTCTGGCCAGGGTTTTTGTCTCCAATTCTTGGGAACAAAAATTCCCCTTGACCATTGTGAATTCTTTACTTAGGGTGGGCTCTGACCACAGTCCTATCTTGCTTGATTCTAGAGAGGGGAGAGCAAAATCACCCTTTTTTTCAGAGTTGAAATGGGCCGGTTCTTACAGCAAGACTGTGAGTATGTTACTAGCCAAATGGTCAAAGAGATACCAACTAAAGAGCGTGGATTACTGGCACTTCTTGATGCCTTTCCTTAGAAGATGGACGAGAGGTTGGAGTGCAAACAATGTCTGCAAACAAAAAAAGAGAAGAAAGGAAATAGAACAGAGGCTGACAAATTAATGAAATGGCTGATCAGAGAAATCTTTTTGAACAAGAGTGGCAGGAGAGATATGATTTAGAGAAAGAGGTAGAAAATATTTATGCTCAGGAAGAGCTGTGGTGGCAGAGAAGAAGTGGGGAAAAATGGTTGCTACAAGGGGACTCAAACTCCTTTTTCCATAGAGCTGCAAATGGCAGAAGAAGAAAGAGTCATATTTTCTCTACAAGTGGGACAAAATACTGTAACAGGTTTTGCTCAGATTCAAGAACATGTCTATGATTACTATAAGGAGTAGTTGGCAGGGTGGGGGTAAAAAAAATGTCCATTTATGTAATGATGTCTGGTTACTCAGGCTGAAAGTTTCAGAGGAGGAAAATGAACACCTGGCCAAACCCTTTACCTTGCAAGAATAGATAAGGCACTGAAATCTATGAAGTCTAACACTGCCCCTGGGCCTGATGGCTTCCCAGTTGTCTTCTATAAGAAACTCTGGCCACATTTCAGGGAGTTAGTTGAAGAGATGCTGGATGATTTCCATAAGGGAGATTCAGATCTAGACAGGATTAATTATGGAGTGATTTCTCTAATACCCAAGATCAAAGATGCTAATGTTATCAAACAATATAGGCCAATCTGTCTCCAAAATGTGATACTAAAAATTCTGACCAAGCTAGTTACTCTAAGATTGACCCCTGTGGCTGAGAAATACATAAACTGGACCCAATCAGCTTTCGTCCCAGGAAGACATATCTGTGATACTTCATGAGGTGATGCATGAGTTGCACAGAACCAATGAATCTGGAGTTATCTTCAAAATTGATTTTGAGAAGGCATATGACAGAGTCCAATGGAGTTTTCTCTATGAGGTGATGCAGACGAAAAACTTCAGCTCAACTTTCATAAGCTGGATCAGGAGGATAAATGAAGGGAGTAAAGTTAGTATAAACCTGAATGGAGATCAAGGTCCATTTTTCAAAACTTTTAGGGTGTGTTTGGTTCCAGGGATTGTGTGGGTTGGGTTGGGTTCATCCCATTTTTGTGGGTGTTTGGTTTGTGGATTGGGAGGGATGGGTTGGACCTGGTGGGGAATATTCCCCTTATATCCGGGTTGCAACGATCCGGCCAAAACGGCCGGACCGATCCAACCCACCTCGGGCGCGTCGAAGCGGCAACGGCGCAGGCCAGGGAGCGAGGCGGCGACGGTGCGGGGCGGCGACGGCGCAGGCCCCGGGGACGGCGACGGCGCACGGAGCGGGGCGGCGACGGTGACCGGCAACGGCTCCCCGGCCTCGGCCTCCACGCAGCGCCGACGCCTCGTCCGCCTCCCCGCCAGCCAGCGCCGACGCCGACGCCTCCCCCGGCCTCGGCCTCCACCACCTCCGCCGCCCTCGCCTCGTCCGCCCCCCCAGCCGCCGACGACGCCTCCCCGGCCTCGGGCTCCACCACCGCCGCGGCCCTCGGCTCCCCCGCCAGCGCCGACGCCTCGTCCTTCGGGTCCGGACCGTCCGGACATGGTGAGGATGGTCCGGACCCTCGGCCTCGTCCGCCCCCGCCCACTCTAATCCCTTCTACCAAACAAAAAACTAGAACCACCCCATTTCTCAAACCAAACAAACAACTAGAGCCATCCCATCCCAAAAAAAAGGGATGGGTCTAACCCATCCTACTCATTCCCAACCAAACACATCCTTAGAGGCCTAAAACAGGGGGACCCCCTATCTCCCATCTTATTCAACCTGGTTGGAGATGCTTTGTCAGTGATACTTGAAAATGCCACTAGAGGAGGTGTGTTGGAGGGGCTTGTACCACACCTGGTGGAGGGTGGTTTAACCCATTTACAGTATGCAGATGACACCATTTTGTTCTCCAAAGCAACAACTAGCAGCATCTTGTCTCTGAAGTTCCTTTTATTCTACTTTGAAGAAATGTCTGGCATGAAAATTAATTATCAGAAAAGTGAGGTGTATGTCCTGAGTGTAGATAAAGAGGAGGAAACAAGAATTGCAGATATGTTAAACTGCAAGGTGGGGTCCTTGCCTTTAGCATACCTTGGTTTACCTATCAGTACAGAAAAAGTGGGAAAAAGAGAGCTACAACCTATCATGCAAAAAGCGGAAAAGAGACTAGATTCATGGCAATGTGGGCACTTATCCTATGGGGGTAGGAAGATCAGAATCAACTCATGTCTGTCTAGCATCCCAATGTATGCAATGGGTTTCTACAATTTCCCTGAAGTGTCATAAGAAGTTGGACTCATTGAGGGGGAGTTTCTACTGGCAAGGGATTGGAACAAAAAAGAAATATCACATGATTAAATGGGATGCTTTATGCATTCCAAAAGATTTTGGTGGCCTAGATTTCATGGATGCCAGATGTATGAATATATCCCTTTTGTGCAAATGGATAGTAAAATTGGAGAACTACTCTTCAGATATGAGCTCTGAGATTCTGAGAAGAAAATACATGAACAATAAGAGTTTTTTCCAGACCCTCCCTGCGGGAGGCTCCCAATTTTGGAGAGGTTTACATGAATGTAAGAAGTGGCTGGGGAATCTAATTGAAAAAGAGGTTGGGATAGGTAACTACACTCAGTTCTGGCATGATGTCTGGTGTGGCAAAGTCCCCTTGAAACCACAATTCCTTAACCTCTATAAAGTTAGCACTAACCAAAAAGCAACAGTGGTAAATTTGTGGAATGAGGGTAGTTGGACTCTGAACTTCAGAAGAACCCGGATGCCTCAACTCAACAGGACTTACAAGAGCTGCTAGTTTTATTACAACATATACACTTGACTGATGAACCTGACAAAGTGGTTTGGCCACATGACAAGAAAGGATATACTACTAAATCCATGTATAGGATTCTCAAATTTGGAGGTGTAATTGATAAAGATAAGCAGGATGTTTGGAAATGCAAAAATCCTCTAAAAATCAAACATTTCCTTTTCTTGGCTGGAAGAAATAGAATTCCTTGTGCTGTTCAATTGGTTAGAAGAAACTGGCAGGGAGGCACTGAATATTGCAAATTGTGCTGTAAGAGGGAGACAACTAATCATGTGTTGTTTACTTGTCCTATAGCACATTTTGCCTGGGTTGTGGTAAGGGATGTTTTGGGTTTACAGGAAACTCCAGTTCCTTCTGGGAGTGCTTCAGAGTTATTAGGAGTAAACTTAAGAATCAACTAAGTACTGTTCTGATAGCAAGTTTTTGTTGGAGTCTGTGGCTTAATAGAAATGACTGGGTTTTCAATAAGAATATCAAAAATCTTTTGCAGGTTGTCTACAGGGCCCTCTCCTACCTGCAGCAGTGGAAGGTGCTCCAAAGAGGGGGAGATGGCACCAGAATTGATAACTTCCATGAAGCTTTCCTGGCTAAATTAGATTCTCTTAGAACTAGAAATGTGTTACCTGCTGATATTGCCCAGTTGTCCTTGGATGATGAAGCTCCAAGTTATCTGGCTCTCTGTGTGGTTTCTGAGCTTAGCTAGCTAGTGGTTTTTGGTTGTTGCATGGAAAGCTGGCGTTTCAACCCAGCATGCCTTATGTTCTGTTCCTTTTGTTTCCGTTCTGTAAAAAGACTGTCGTTTTTGTTTGGGCTTTCTTCAAAGCCGGGTAATACAAGTTGCCTGTTCTCAAAAAAAAATCCCTATAGCAAAAGACATGTAACACATTTCACAGAAAATATATTTCTATTTATTTTAGGAAATATTATAATATATTATCTTTTATCCATAGAAAAGCACGAGCCTTCAGCTAGTGCTCAAGAATGTTCCAAGTTCCAGGGAATTGTTGAGACTTACAAGTAGGAAACAGGTTTCATTAGCAGACAATGTTTCTAATAAGGAATTTTTGAAAGAGCAAATATGCATAATTGTATCCCTAGAGGATTGTAAAAGCATGATGGATTGTAGAAAATATGTCAGTCCAAACTTACTACAGGAAATGGTTTGTGATGTTCCGGCTCGCCGACGAACTAGATACGGAACTCTGGTTCAAAAGGTAGTTTTTGTTGCATCCATAATGCCTTAAATGCTATATGGTTGGTACAGTTTTTATTTGTTTTCATAGTTCTGACTTCTGATAAAAGGTAACTTGAAATTGAAGTCAGGAACTACAAGTCAGTAGTGCAAACACAAGTATGGTTCCCTCTTTCAACAGAAACAGCCTCTTTTCAGCCTTCGATCTTAAAAAAAGTCAGAAGTGCATCTAGCATACCTAGACACTAGCATCAAAATGAAGAAAACATGACACTTTGAAGGCATTAGAAGCCGAGAGCAAATGCACTGAGTAAGCATGCAATATGTTCTCGATGCACATGCAACTTCAAGGAGAATGGCATGCATAAGTGCAAATTTTGTATATTTACTTATGGCTCCATTCAGAATGATCATGTTCTACTATGAAAGGGGGTCATCATCTTTGATCATTTTAATAGAGACCTTCAATGAAATACAAGAAATAAAAGTACTGCCATTGCAATAACCTTTGCTCTATCTGAAGCTGAAATATGCTTATGACCAAATGTCCTCCAGATTTGTGACTCAAATTGAGCCATGGGCAGGAACTTCAAGGATCTAATATAGTCCACATACAGAACCTTTTCTATCTTATCACTGTAACATGAAGAGAAATAGTGTGTTAGCAACAGAAAAACACAGATAAAAGTCATCTTCACCTTAGGAAATGGTGAATTCAGTTACAAAAGCAGTATTTTCTTTGCTCTCATTCTATAAAAAGCATAAATCAAAGAGAAACTAACCAGGTAAGGTAAGCAAAAATCATAAATATTTTCTTAAACTCCAACTCTTCCAGCGCTAGCATCTGAGGACTCGCTGAGTCTCTCAGTGCATTGGCTGTGGCATGACAGGTCGTCGTAGGATTTTGCGGCAAGCGCCCAACTGGGGCTTGGTGGACTTCTGATGGGCCAGCCATATTCTCATCTGTCTTGAAAGATCCCGCACAGGGCTTGGGGTGGAAAATCTTCTTGGAGTAGAAATCATCAGCTGTATGGGGCTGTCAATCACTGTAACATCATTAGGCATCACAGGAGCCATTGCTTGGGTAGGACTGTCAATTTGCACAGCCAACTGGTTCGACACAAGAGAAGCTATTGCCTGGGCAGGAGAATCAACTTCAATGCAGTTTTGGTTCTGCAACACAGAAGATACCTGACCACAGGGGCTCTCAACTGTCAGCCTAGCCAGGTCTGGAACCAAACGAGCAATTTGTCTGACAGAACCACCATTGCCATGCAAGTGGAACGGCGTCAGTTGGTTGGAAATTTGGGAGACCAGCATGGCATGGTTTGGGAGACCAGAAGCTATTTTACTGTTGGGGCTTTGAACATCCATCTGATGCTCATTGTTGTACAGTGGCGTGGATACGAATTCCTCTGTTAAACCGTACACTTGTTAGTGTAAGAAGCATTACAGTTAACCAGATGACTAAATGACTAGTGCACTTAACAATTTGGAAAATTCATAACAGCTACAGATCTACAACAAACTGAACAGAGGCATTAGAAAGAAAAAAAACATCCAAGCCAAATACATACGTAACGCAAAGTAAAGGGATAACATGATAACCTGAACCAACAAGGCTAAAACCAGCAAAACCCAAAACCACTACTTGAGGGATGGTAAACTAACAATGGGATCAAAAGGTATGAAATTAATTGAAAAATACGAAAACATCACGTTGCTTCCAACTACAATATGGAAAGATTGTCCTACAAAACGAGAGCAGAAACCGATAGCCCAAACAGAAAACTGACTCAAAACCAAAAGACATACTCCCTTCCACAGTGGATCACCTTCTGGATTACGAACAAAGGCATGGCACAATCGTTCACACACACACAGAGCTGAAACATTCCCCAAACGGTGTGTGTTTTGCATAAAAAAAAGGCACTACCAGAGGAAGCAGAACGCAGCTATCCATCTCTTTCCGAAAAGGCTCTTGTCCAGGCATCCGGTTGCGTGAAAGATATCGGACGCTACTCCTTAACTGTTCCGTCTCACAAAACAAAGCGACTTTATCCATTCCTCCACACACACCTGACCCTGATCCTATCCTCTCTCTTGCAAAAAAAACAACCCACGTTCCGTTGCTTTCTCTCTTCTTCTCTCCTCTCTGTTGACCAGAGTCAGCCGCCATTCCAGCCAAGCTTCTTGGTCCCCATTTCTCCATCTTTGAGACACCTAAAGCTCCAAATCCATGGCATCCCCCTCTTGATACCCATCCTCAGCGACCCTTCTTCAAGCACCGCCACTCCTTGAAAACCCCATCTTAACAAAGATCTGCTTGAGGCCTTGGGCGACGCCAATGGAAGTAGGATCGCAGCGCTAAGACGCTCACTTCAGCACTATGAATCGGGATGGGGATGTGTCCGGGTAATGTATTGACAGCAACAAGGACAACAGTGGCAGTCGGGTGGTTTGTTCCTATTCTTCGGGTAGGGATGTTGCAATACTTGGACACAAATGTTGCATCTGTCTTTATCAATTGTTTCAATTAGTACTTTTGTTTGTTTGCAACCCCCGGGATCCACCATAGGTTGGGTTTGAGAGCCATGTTGTGTTCAAATTTGATAGCCATATTTTTGTCACAGTTTATTCGGATGGCTGTGTCAGTTGTTTCAGCACCTTGCCAGAAAATGTTGCACTGATGTTTTATGCTGTTGCAGCTCGTGTTTCTTGCTGATGCAATTGTTGTTTGATTAAAGAATACCACGATGTCTCTTTCTTTCACTCCTGTTATATTAGTTATCCGTGTTGTTAAGAAGTTCCTCAACCAGGTCAACGATTTCTTTTTGCTACGCATGTTTCTCAAGATTTGTTTCAGAATGAAATCCAGTTTGTTGCACTTGATTATTCAAAATGTTGCAGAAATGTTATTGGAATGTTGCACAGGACCGTCCGACGAATTGACTCGGACCGGACGTACTATCAGTAGTCGCGTCCATCTCTTTCCCTCGCATATTTGGGCAAGCAACCCAAGTTAACGAAAATGGCACTGAAAAAAGCTAACGAAAATGTTTGCGCAGCTAAAGCCCTCACCTTCCCGGGAAGTGCCGGAGATGCATGCTGCGCTCTGGGCGGTGGGGATGCCCCGCGCGTTGCCCTTCATCCTCTCCTGCTTCACCAGGTACTTGATGAAGCCGGACAGCGTCCGCACCTGCCGCGACTCCCCAACAGTCCGCAGCACCCGCGCCGCCGCCGCCTCGCCAAGCTCCGCGAGGTGCTGCCGCGCCTCCGTGCAGGCGAACTGGAGCAGTCTCCCCTCGATGCGCTGCAGCTCCGCGCCGACTGCCGCCGGGAGCGCCGGCTCGCGCACTTGGGCCGCCGCGCCGAGGGGATCCATGACGAGGGTTTAGAGTTTAGGGCGGCGCCCCCGCCGCCGCTCCGCGCCTCTCCGCGGCGGCAGCGACGAGCGGAGCGAGGAGAGAAGATCACGGCAGTGGTGGCGGCGGCGGAGATGATCACCAAACGCGGAGCGCGATCGAACGACGCATTTGGAGTTAGGAAATTTGGGAGGACAGAGGCGCGAGCGGGATGAAGAAGGTGAGGGCCCACATGGCAGTGGGCCAGCGCTCTCTGGAACGGCCGCGTGGTGCGCTCTGGGCGCGCGTCTGATGAGACGGCGCAGGATGGGGCCCAGGTGGCAGAGAGTGAAGGAGTGTAGTACTTGTTACAACACATTTAACATGTGATCAATTCCCTGTTAACTGCCATATGGAGGGACATGTCCTCACCTGAAGAGACACTTCTTCCCAATAGACATCTATTCACATAGTATATATATGTAATCGCTACAGTGTAATCATCCAAGGAATCAACAGAGAGATCATTCACTATTCTCGATTCCTAACACGTTATCAGTCACTTTGCTCTTCACTGAAGAAGAAGGCAAAAGCCGAGACAGAGGAAGAAGAAAGGAAGAAGAGGCAAATCAAGGTATGGAAGACAACGATTTTCACCTTTGTGAACACCACCGTGCAGCAATGCGCGGAGTCATGTCCTCCATCCAATCCCTCAGCGATATCCTTCGCCATCTTCTTCATCGCCGCCCTGGAGAAAGGTTCGGAAGCCGACGGATGCGGGCTCGCCACCGAGTTCGTGCCGCCGTGGAGCGTTGCCGTTCCGGAATGGCACGGGTGATGGCGCAACCGCAAGTGGAAGCCGCCACTGTGAGAGCCGCCGTGGACGCCGTGGACGCTGTTCACGCCCGCGCCGAGGCTCCCGTTGCGGCACCACCTCCACCACCGAAGAGGAACCTCATCGCCACCGGGCACCGATCGACGCCGAAGCGACGTCGACCGTGGGCGGAGCACGGCGTCAGCAAGCCGACGCCGGCAAGGCCGCAGGGGAGGACCGCGACGCCGCGCGTCGCCCCTACAGCCCCGCGCCCGGCCAACTCCGTCGCGCCGCCCCGTCGCCGGGACGTCAGCGCCGCGTGCCGCCCGGGCCGAAGGAAGCGCGCCGAGAGGAAGAACGGCGGCCCAAGCCGCCGACGCGCGCAGGACCCTGGCCGCTCGCCGGGGAGCGCGTCCCCTCTACCGCAGGCGGATCCACGCCGGCGCCGCGGCGAACCGCCGTCCCGGCCTCTACCGCCCGTCGCCGGTACCCAAGACCTCAATGGCTTCATTGTGGAGGAAGACTCCTCGTCGGGGGAGTCACCCTCAACGGACTAGAGGAAGACGGGGAAGCAGTGGGGGGAGGCGGCCTCTCGCCGGCGCCGGCGTTGGCCGGCCGCGCCGGCTGGAGAGGCCGTGTCCCATGGTGGCGACGGCTTGCTCCTCCACCCCCCGATCCGATCTATACCGGCCGAATGGGCCGGCCGCCCAAGCCCATTAACGCCCCCCCCCCACTGTGTGCACTGTATATTTTGCAGTTAGGCCCTATAGTTAAATAAAAAACTGCAAAATATCCCTCTGTTTTTAAGTATAAGTCCCTGTATTATTACAAATTGTAACAGTTTGTTATAATTACAATCCAGACCCTATGTGTACTGGATTTTATGTAAATGTTCAAAGTGGATGTCCATGTGCATTCCCAATAACATTTTACATATTTGGGACCATCTAATTGCAGTTTATTTACTCGCAATTTAATTATCGACCATGTTTAAATTTTGCAAATCATTAATTTTTGCAAATTTAAATTTTGAATTCCCATTAATTAAGTTATTTTATTTAATTCCATTGAAATTCATATGCATAATATCAATAGAAATTCTTCGACTTATTGAAAATCATGACAATGGCAACTACTACAAAATATCTGTAGATTATACCACCGACATCTACTACAATAATTTGTAGATTATGTCAACGGTATCTACTACACTTGTAGATTATGCTTTTCAGGCATCTACTACAACATTTTGTAGATTATGCCCTTTTGCATCTACTACAATTTTGTAGATTATGCCTAAATTAACGAGACAACTCGTTCAAAATTGGTGTTTACCACCAAGACATGATTTTCGATAAATACGAATATAACACAAAACTATGGAGACTAAAAGGCATCTACTACAAGTTTTTGTAGACTATGCCATTAGCAACGAGTTATCTCGTCCCATAGGTTATATTCCATACTTGAGGTTTACGCTATTATGGATACAAGACACATCTGTGTATTCAGATATTTGAATTATTACAACAATTACCATACAAAATTAATTTACCACATGTAAATTAATCAATTCATGGTATTTCTTACATAGGACATAGATGGCCGCCAAAGAGTTTGAGATTCTCGCTCTTGATGGCCACAACTACCCTACATGGGCAATGGATGTCAAGGTCAGCCTAGCCACTCGAAGCATGTTGGTGGTGATACTTGATCCTCCTGAAGGAGAGGATCCGCCTAATATGCTCCTAATGTGATGTATACTGTCTTATTATTATAAGAAGTCACAATACATCCAGATTTAAAGGCGGAGTATCTCTTCGAGGAGAATCCACGAAACCTATGGTTAGCCCCTCAAAAATAGGTATGAACAGCAGAAAGCTGTGATACTCCCAGAAGCTAACTATGAATGGGCACATCTCCGGCTGCAAGATTTTAAGACAGTCGGAGATTACAATCATGCTCTTCATAACATTTGCTCGAAGTTGCGGTTTTGTGAAAAAGAACCCACTGATGCGGAGAAGATAGAGAAGACACTCTCTACCATGCTCCCTGCAGACCGGGTCTTACAGCACAAATGGCGTGCTGCCAAATTACCAGACTTATTCTGATCTGATGCACGTAATAACTCAGGCCAGAAAAGCATGATGAACTCCTATTAAGGAATAATCAGCCAACGCCCTGTTGGGGCGGCACCCTTGCCTGAAGTACATACGAATATACATGATCAGAATAAACCAAAGTTCGATGTAATAGAAACCATCCAAAGAACTTCAGGGGTAAACGCAAAACGCAACAGAAGCAAGATCTCGTGGATTCCAAAAGGGAAAGGTAATTTCAAGAACAAAAAACAAATCTGACATTTGTCAGAAGTGTGGCTGTCACAGCCATACAACTAAGAAATGCCGGACCCCCAGGCATCTCATCAACTTGTTACCTTCAGTCTGTGGCCAAAGGCAAGCCTGCTTAAGACAAGAGGATTGAATCACACTTCAACCTCCAAACCGACAACACCGGTGGAGCAAGCTGTTCTCAGAAGTTTCTAGAGGAACCCAAGAGCACTGAGGCCCCTCCTCAGCAGGGTGAACCCACGACCAATGACGATATGCTTGTGGAGTTTGCTTCACAAGACATATTTGGAGACCTTATATAGTCTTCCAATAACATAGATTCTATGTTAATTATGTCCTAGTATGTGTTGTAATAATACTAAGTTGTCATCTATATTGTATGCTAGTATGCTACAAAAATGTACTAAACCTATTCAGTATTGAATAAATGTTTGTACATAGTCTATATATCTGACAAGAATTTCATCAAATTCTTCTTTCTATATATAGATTTACGGGATTCAACCCAATGGATGAGGAATTATGCCTTGTGGATAGTGGAACCACAAACTCTATACTTCGGGACACAAAATATTTCTTGACTCTTACAAAGAGACAAGGAAGTGTTTTGACAATCGCTGGACGCGATGCAACGATAGTTGGCTCTGGTCGTGCCTCTATCACACTCCCGATGGGTACTCAATTAAAAATTGAGGATGCATTACTGTATCCCGATTCCACACGTACCCTACTAAGTTATAGAGATATCCGTCAGAATGGTTTCCATATCGAAACCCAAGATGACAACAAAGAGGAATATCTTCTTTTGACTAAAAACAACGGATATGGCAAACAAGTGCTTGAGAAAATTCCATCTTTATCCTCCGGATTGTACTACACGTACATCAAGCCCGTACAACACATTGCATATAAGGTAATTTTCCAGAATGTTGACACATTCCAAACTTGGCATGATCGCCTTGGCCATCCTGGAATAGGGATGATGCGGAAAATTATCAGCAATTCAATTGGTCATGCTTTTAAGAGCACCAAATTCCCACAATCTTCGGATTTTGTGTGCACCTCATGCGCCACTGGAAATTGATTTTAAGCCCTCTTACCTTAAGATCCGAGCTGAACCACTAAAATTCCTTGAACGCATTCAAGGTGATAATATGTGGTCCTATACAACCACTAAGTGGACCGTTCAGGTACTTCATGGTTTTAATTGACGCATCTACACGATGGTCACACGTGTGCCTTTTATCCACACGAAACCATGCATTTGCCAAATTGATTGCTCAAATTATTAAATTGCGAGCACACCATCCTGAACATCGAATTCAATCAATTCGAATGGACAACGCTGCTGAATTCTCATCGCGTGCCTTCAATGATTATTGTATGGCACTAGAATTCACGTTCAGCACTCTGTTCCATATGTCCACACACAAAACGTTTAGCTGAATCTCTTATTAAGAGAATAAAGCTCATAGCCAAGACCATTATTGCATAATTGCAATCTACCAACGTCTTTTGGGGTCATGCAGTTTTACACGCTGCTGACTTAATACAATTGCCGTCCAACTGCTTACCTAGCAACTCCCCCCTACAACTAGTACGTGGAAATCCACCAGATATTTCCCATCTGCGAAAGTTCGGTTGCGCTACATACGTACCGATCTCACCACCCCAGCGTACTGCCAGGGCCCCACACAGGAAGCTCGGTTATCTATGTGGATATAAATCTCCGTCAATAATAAAATACCTTGAGCCCCTTAACAGGGACCTGTTTACAGCCGGTACGCTGACTGTATCTTTAATGAAGAACATTTTTTGGCATTAGGGGAGATTTCAGTACCAAAAAAGAATGCCTGGAAATTTAATTGGAATGCTCAAGGCATTTCAGCATTGGATCCACGTACTCAAGAAACTGAACTTCAAGTTCAGAAAATTATTCATTTGCAAAACATTGCAAATAACCTGCCAGATGCATTTACTGATTATAGAGGCATCACAAAATCCTATAATCCTGCCAGAAACGTGCCAGAAAGAGTAGAGGTACCATCAAAAACTACTCAACTCCCAGTTCAAAATAAGAGGGGGAGAAGTACGGCACCCAGCAGATACAGCTTCTCGCAAGCGACAAAGGAAACAGAAGAATAAATCTTCTAACTCAGTAAATGCAGATCAACATCAAGTTGATGAAAGCCTCAGGATCCACGAACCCAGATCAACAGTGCACTCTATTACTGATGCTGGGACATCGGAAAACCCCTGACTCAAATGTTTTGGGAAATAACAATGAGTCTACAGGGTCTGTGAAATTTCCACAAATTACATTGATTCTGGAGAATCTTATGATAGAAAGACTACAATTGTCGACAACTATTTTTCTGCAATGATTGCAAGAAACCTCCAAACGATCCAGATCCCAAGACCATGGCAGAGTGCAGAAAGCGCTCGGACTGGAATCAATGGAAGGTAGCAATCCAAGCGGAAATCGCCTCGCTTAAGAAAAGAGAGGTATTCACGAAAGTGATACCAACACCTCCAAAGTATTCCCTGTCGGATTCAAATGGGTTTTCGTCCGCAAACGGAACGAAAACAATGAGGTGGTGAGATATAAAGCGAGGCTTGTAGCACAAGGGTTCACGCAGAGACCCGGCATTGATTTCAATGAAACATATTCTCCAGTAATGAGTGGAATCACTTTCCGATATCTAATATCTCTGGCAGTACAAAATCATCTATCTTTGCAGTTGATGGATGTAGTGACCGCATATCTTTATGGGTCACTTGATTCGGACATATACATGAAGGTTCCTGATGGAATCCCAATTCCGAATCCAAATAAAAATCGCAATATGTATTGTGTAAAGCTTAACAAGTCATTATATGGCTTGAAGCAGTCGGGAAGAATGTGGTACAACCGACTAAGTGAGTTCCTTTTGCAAAAAGGGTACTCCAACAATGATGATTGCCCATGTGTATTCATCAAGAAGTCCTCAACAGGATTCTGCATAATCTCAGTGTATGTTGATGATCTAAACATCATTGGCAACGCACAAGATATAGATGAAGCACGTAATCATCTAATGACGGAGTTTGAAATGAAGGATTTGGGTAAAACCAAATTTTGCTTAGGTATTCAACTTGAGCACCTTCCTAAAGGCATACTTATACATCAAGCCGCCTATGTCCAGAAAATATTGGAGAAATTCAATATGGACAAATCATATCCATCGAAAACCCCAATGGTTGTTCGATCTCTTGACAGAGAGAAAGATCCTTTTAGACCTCGAGATGAAGGTGAAGAAATACTGGGACCAGAGATTCCGTATCTCAGTGCCATTGGAGCGCTAATGTACCTTGCAAATTGCACCCGGCCGGATATTGCATTTGCGGTAAATCTTCTAGCTAGACATAGCGCAGCTCCAACTAAACGCCATTGGGCGGGAGTGAAGAATATCCTTCGATATCTCCAAGGCACCACTGATCTCGGTTTGTTTTTCAATAAAAACAAAAACATGGATCTCATAGGATATACTGATGCTGGCTACCTATCTGATCCCCACAATGCCAGATCACAAACAGGCTTTGTATTCTTACATGGTGGAACAGCCATCTCATGGAAGTCTTCTAAACAGACTTTAGTGGCTACATCCACTAATCATTCTGAAATTATTGCTTTATACGAAGCATCACGTGAATGTGTATGGCTTCGCAGAATGATTAACCACATCCAACAATCATGTGGTATTGGTTCTATTGAATCACCTACCATTATCTATGAAGATAATGCTGCTTGCGTTGTTCAAATGCAGACAGGTTACATAAAGAGCAATATCACCAAGCATATTGCTCCAAAACTATTTTTTCCACATCAATTACAAGAAAATGGAGAAATTAGTATCTTGCAAACTAAATCTTGCGATAATCTCGCAGACTTATTTACTAAGTCCTTACCAACTTTCTCTTTTCAGAAATGTATTAAAGGAATTGGTATGCGACGACTCCGTGATTTGCAAGAGTCAGGGGGAGTAAATCTCCTAGACTAAACCTGTCCAAAGCATATATTGTACTCTTTTTTCCCTCTTTAACAAAGGTTTTTAATGAGGCAATATAACAACGTAAATGAAATAAATATATCATATCTCTGTTTTTCCCCACAGGGGTTTTTTAGGAGATATCAATGATATATATAATAACTTCTCATATTTTTCCTATATGGTTTTAGAGAAGTTATACTAGATTATGACCCAATGGTTATAATCATTTAAAAAAAAAAATTCTCCATGAGTTTTTCCTTCTACAAGGTTTCTCAGGGAGATTTCACATATATGTCATATCATTTTCTCCTTATTTTCCCATTTGGGTTTTTAAAGGAGTTTTAATGGCATATCTATAGAATGGTTTCTCCTCAAATTTTTCCCACAGGGTTTTTCGAGGAGTTTTTCCAAGTGATGACTCAAGGATGATTACCAAATGGCAATTGATCAAGGGGGAGTGTTACAACACATTTAACATGTGATCAATTCCCTGTTAACTGCCATATGGAGGGACATGTCCTCACCTGAAGAGACACTTCTTCCCAATAGACATCTATTCACATAGTATATATATGTAATCGCTACAGTGTAATCATCCAAGGAATCAACAGAGAGATCATTCACTATTCTCGATTCCTAACAGTACTAGTACTACCTTGGTTCCTTGCTCCACACACTTCACTGTGCTTCGGTACGGGGGGGATTCCACTGCGTGATGCAGCAGATGCACTGATGCATCCCATCAACCCATCTCATAAAAGGTTTTAGTGGTGTTTTTTTAGCTTCTGTCTCTAGCATGTTTTTTAAAATATAAAACGGTATATTTTTTAAAAAACTTTCTATATAAAAGTATCTTAAAAAATTAAATAGATCTATTTTTAAATTTTTAATAGTTAATACTTAATTAATTATATGCTAATGACGTTTATCCTTTTAGTGTGGCTTACATGTTGTTTGCTTTTGTTTCTTGCTTATAACTTCTCTCTTGGTTTTCTTAGTATGCTTTCTAAAACGTAAAACAGTGTGTTTTTTGTAAAAATTTTCTATATGAAAGTATCTCTAAAAATCAAATAAATCAATTTTTCAAGCTTTTAATAGTTAATACTTTAATCACGCGCTAATGATATTTTCTTATTTTACGTGCGGCTTATAAGACAACACAATAACCTATTTCGAACACTCTCTTACTCGCTCCATCCTAAAATAAACGAACACCTATAGTTTAAACTTTGTCTCAAAATAAATCAATTTTTATCTTTTTATTTATCTTTATCTAAAAATCAAGAAATTTACTATCAATGAAGGACATTTTAGGTGTTGTTTGGTTCCGCTTGTATGTGCGGCATACAAATCAAGAAATATCATTAGCACATAATTAATTAAGTATTAACTGCTAGAAACTTGAAAAATGAATTTATTTGATTTTTAAGATACTTTTATATAGAAAATTTTTGCAAAAAATAAACTGTTTTATATTTTAAAAAATATGCTAACAAAAATCGAGACAAAAGCTATAAACACATTTAAACAAACAAGGCCTTAGGCCCTGTTCGCAAGTGCTTAAAAAAAGCACGGCGGGAGCAGGTGGCGTTGGACTCGAGACGTGCTTGCTTTTTCCGTTGGAACGCGAAGACGGAAGCGGCGTCGTCGGCACACGGACGGAGTGTCGGTGCCGTCCGACGCGGGACAAACGGAAAAGTGCGACGCCCAGAAGCTACCGCCCAACATCGACGTGTCTAAAAAAAAAAAGACGTACGGCAATAGGTACATACGAAAAGAAGTGAAATACATTTATATATTTCAGATGCTTATTTTGTCAGTTATTTAAGCGGATTATTTTGTAGATTTCCGTGACAGGTTCGAGTCCCTGCAATGCTAGACGGTGTGTTTTTGAAATAAAAATTTGTACATGAAAGTACATGTACCTATTGCAATAGATCTATTTTTCAAATTTGTAATAGTTAATACGTAATTAATCACTCATTACTGATGCTCTTCGTTTTGCATGTATGTTGGCTGTGTTCTGCAGAGCTTAATTCAGCTGCTGGAATCTTCATTTTTTGTGTGCACGTTTCCCAATACGATGACCGGTGTGTTTTCAACAAATTTAGCATATGAAAGTATCTCGAAAAAAGTAAATAGTACCATTTTTTAAGTTTTTAATAGTACATAGTAAAGTAATCATGCGGTATTGATATTCCCCATTTTGCGTGTGGCTTAGAAGCCAAAAAAATAAGCCGGAAAGAACATCACGATTTATAAGCTAGCAAAAATTCCATGTCCAACAGCACCTCACAATTTGTTACAAATAACACAGAAGTTCATAAATCTAACCACTTGCCACGTGGTTTGCAATCCAGTCACGAATTGTATTCATAGATTCCTCGCTATTTGGCGCATTATACCGAACACGGAATGGCGATGAAACTGGATCGATGGGCTGTCCATTATATAACTGGTTGACGTGCATGAAGTTGTTCTCTTCACAGTCCACCCCAAAATTATGCAGCGTAAATGCAGACTGTATGATGGCAGTCTGGACTTCAATATCGTAGCTCGGGACACCTTTTAGAATTCTCCATCTATTTTTAATTCTCCCAAAAAGCCGCTCAATTGCATTTCTCAGAGATGAATGTATAAAGTTGAACTCTTCATGCATGCCGTGTGGCGCAGGTATAGTAGGTCCGACAAACTGGTCCCGATGGTACCGTACTTGGGAAAATGGCGGTAGGAATCCCATTCGACAGGGATACCCAGAATCTACGAGAAAATATTTTTCTACAAAACATCAAACAGTTGTGAGTACGGATCACGAAGAAATGGAAAAAAAAACCAAGATTGAACTGATAAGAAAATGAACGTTACACTGAAACAGACTTACCAAGCGGTGGTCTAGGAAAATGATATGGATACCCATATATTGCGTTCTGTAGCACACGTTGGTCATGAACGGACCCAGGCCAACCACAGTCAAGAAAAATCACTCTTTCATCCCAGCCGGTAACTACAAGAGCATTTCTTGTAGTCTCGTTGTGCCGATTCCTATACTCGATATCCCGATGGTTTGGGACTACAACAGGAATGTGCGTTCCATCAACAGCACCAACCGAGTTCTGGAATGGAATGAATCGATCGTCATTCAGAAGCCTCGGATGAACAGTACTAAAATTTGGATCAACCGGCTTCAAAATGTCAGCAGCCATAGCAGTAACTGAGTCCAACACCCGACGAAAGTACACTGATACTGTCGAGCTAGAACGCACCCACCGGTTGTTTGTGATTCTATTTGCTTGAGGACCTGCCATTGTGAACAAAAACATGCCAAGTGCTTCCAAGGTACAGACTTCGTATGTACCTTGTAGGTTGTAACGCGTTGTTAGCAAGTCATGAAGACTACTAATCTGCTGTGCCGTGAAGCGGAAAATGTTCCGGCACTGCGTTGGATTTTCCATTGTCTCTAGCATCCAACTTATTCCACTCTGCACAGGTATACGACGCGGTGCTCTTGTATTGGACCGCATTACATTGTCAATGACCTCATCCTCCAAACTGCTGTACGATCTCTCATCAGCTTCCATTTTTGCGTCGTCATCTTCGATGGTGCATGTCTCGGATTCAGTATTATCATCGCTGCTCATGGCTCCGTAACCTGACATTACAAAACCAATTATGTATGATAGAGAGAAGTTCTGTCAGTAACAATTGTATAGATATAAGTACTAATCGATCGTGTGTAAGGGTTTATGAAGTAATAATTATGTGGAGAACTAAATATTTATAATGAATTATACGTATAGCACCATATATAATATTGTCATGCCAAAAAATATAATAGGCATCTATACTGCAATAACAACAAATGACATGAGTATACGGTAATTGTAAATTCAAAGAGCCGAAAGAAGTAATTATTTGGCACAAATAAATGACACACCGTGCTATCACAAATTGACAAATTGTTCACATGCTACAAGAGTGCAGAAACAAATGAAAATGCAATCAACCTTCCTACCAATATTGATGTTCGAATATAAAGTTACACTCATCGATGCTAAACAAACCCCTACTCATTTCTGTCCACCGTCATCCTCTTCCCCAGAGCATCCATCACCTGCATCTACCCCCTGGTGGCAATCCCATGGTCCCCCACCCCCTATGCCGAAACCATGTGGAGGATAGCCCCACTCTCCGGGAGCAGCAGCTAAAGGACCAAACCCACGATGTCCAGCAGCTTCAGCTGATGGACCAAACCCACGATGTGCTGGAGGTGCAGCTGATGCACCAAACCCACCATGCCCAGATCGTCCAACCCCACCACTAAATCCACCCTGTCCAGCCCTTCCAACCCCTGTAGCAAACCCTCCATACCCCAGACCCTCACAACCTGGGTAATAACCTCCTGTTCCAAATCCTCCCCCAAAAGGGCCATACCCCCAATGGCCTGCTCCTGGAGGAAACCCCCCTTGTACATGTGGAGCACCAAAAAAGGCCCCACCAAATCCAGGTTGCCCTCCCATAGGCCCAGTCGCAGCTAGATTGCCTCCCATCTTCAAGTTGTAGTGGGTCTCGATGAAGTGCTCTCTGTCCTGGGCACTTTTGCAGCTCTTGAGGAAAAACCCGCGATAGTACGGGTCATGGAATAGATGCATGGCCTTGCTCCATGTAGGGCTTGTTGTGCTGTGGCCATCGGACTCCACGAGGTCCATGCATGCTTCTGGGCATTTCTCTTTCCTCTTCTCCAACCTCTGGGCCCTACTCTCCATGGCCTCCATTCTAAGGTCAGCTAGCCGCTGCAAGGCTGCGCCCGCTGACGAGTCTGTCGTAGTTCGTGTTCTCTTCGAGGAGCTATCTATAGATGCATCTTCCGAAATGCATCTCTTCCCCTTTCCCTTCTTCTGATTGCTTCGACCTTCAGGGGAGGTTCCTCTGAAAGGGATGTTGGGCAGTGAATCTAGGTCGATAGGGTCTGGACGGCTACCCTCTTGGAACTGAGATGCCTGTTCCGGTGCTGCCCCTGCGACGTTGGAGTGGTCACCGGTGACTGTACGTCCACGGAAAACTGCGTTGTGCTCATCAATGAACTGCAGCGGGGTTCGGCGAAACGAAGCTACATCTTTCTTCATCTGCAACCACACGAGTAGGTGTGTTATAGTAATACAAACATGGTCAGTTACACACAACAAGCGGCAGAACAGCACAGCTTCAGTTACATCAGCTACAATATTAATAGATATGTGTAATAGATGAACAAATACAGCAACAATAATTACATATGTATGAAGCCTTTACATTTCTATCATCACTGTGAATAAATTTATGAAGAGTTCAAGCAATGCTGCACGATCTATGTGATGTTTGCGATGCGTCAACACATTAGTGAAGACATATTTGAAATTAAGTAGATATGTAACTACAAAATAAAATTTCAGATTTGAGACAGTGCTTCTATTTGTGATATCATCTAGTAAACAAAACTAAGTGCACAGCAAACATTTGAACGCCTAACTTGTTAGTCCCACATTTAGGATGAGTATCCAATCGGAAAAGAAAGGTTTGGGAATACATTTTGCACATAATAGCAGAAAACAGTACGCACAATTTGGCCACTGCTCTATGTATTGATTGGAAGGTACTTCAAATTTTAATTGTAGACAGTGCTTCTATTTATGATAACATGTAGTAACGAAAACTCAGTTCACAGCCAACATAGCAACTCCTCAGTTGTCAGTCCCAAATTTAGGATGATTATCACTTCTGAAAATAAGGGTTTGCCAATATATTTTGCATATAACAACGGTTTTACAGTACGCACAATGTGTCATCTGCTCTATATATTCATTGGAAGCTACAAGCAGGACAGAGTACTTGTAAAATTGGGAGAATGGAAAGCATGGCAACAAAGTCAGCACTTTGATTTTCAACATACATAACAAATGGCATCTGCTTTTCAGTGAACAAGTAAACAGATTATTGATGTACATAATGGGACTATTGTACTCAGACTAATGTACTGCAATGCTCACATAAGCAAACAACATCAGAACTGAAAGTACATTGATTGAAATATATACAATGAGATCACATACCGAAATTACATTGTCCCACCAGGCCGCATCTGCTATGATGGCTTGCGTGACTGGATCGCGACCGAGACCGGTTGCTTTTGATTCAAGCTAGCACCACAGGACCCATCGCTTTTTCAATGCATCCCAGTAGTTTTTAATTTGCTTCCTGGACACATTCTTTCCCCTCCTATCAACCAATTTCTTCTCCAAGTTTATGTAAGCCATATTTTTCGGACAATTGGAAGTGATGTTCCCTGCGGCTATCTCCTCCATGCAACATTGGAGGAAGCATAGTTGATCGTCGCGAGACCATGTCAAGCGACCCTCAGTCATCTATGAACTGAAGTCAACAACGGCGAATGACCGCAAACCTTGCCAAAAAAATTTGTGCCTTACCTTAGGGGGAATGCAAGATGGGATTCGGTCCCAATCGATGCAGCGTACGACGGTGGCAGGGGTGACGCGGCGGACGAACGAGCGAACCGCTTCAGGCGACGTGCTGACGACCGTTGTCAGGGCCCTTGCGGCCACTGCGACGTCCTCCTCTGCCGTGCAGCCGGAGCGGGCGTCCGACTGCAGCGACGCCGAAGATCCAGTGCTCGAGTCCAGCGTGGCGGGAGACCAGCCTCTGGGACAGCTGCCTCCTGCTGGTCGGCGCTTCAAGGGCGGCGCTCCTTGCTCCGGATCGCCAGCCTCTCGATTCGCCGTTCGCCGTTTGCAACCCATAGGGCAGCTGGATGGTGGTTCAAATACAGATGAGGGGAGGAAGAAGACGACAGGCCAGATAATCCACTACAAAGGGGAATCTTACCTCCCTGTGATGCACGGGAGGAGGAGATGCCGACAAACGCTGCTGTCTCCGCCTAAGCTCGGAAGACGACGACGCGAGCACTGACGATGAATGGCTTTGTCCACCGTCGATGCGGAGGTGGGGTTGTCTGCTGCCGCACCCACGGTACCCCGGCCCCTGTGCTGTCCTTTTCACGCCCGGAGACCGACGACCGCCGGACCGTACCCCCAGCAGCGTGCCCTCCCTCGCCGCCTGCCAACACCACCACGGAATGGCCTCGCTGCCTATTGCGGCGCCCTGAACTCGCCTAGACACCTCCGCGGCCGGAGCGGAGGCCGAAGGTGTCTCACGAGCTGAAGGGAAGAGGCGACTGGCGGCGCGAGGGGCAGTGCTAGCTCACGCTCCACTCGAGAGGACACGGCGCGTCACGGGGTGGTAACCCCGTGAGGTCACAGTTGCGAGCGGAGCGGAACTATGCGCAGGTTCACGGGGCGTTCGGTGCTCCGGTTTTCACTGCTGGCTGCATTTAAGCCACACCTATCCGCAGTTGCGAACAGGGCCTTAGTCGCCTTCTCTATCTACTATATTATATGTCAAGGCCTTAGTCACTTTCTCTCTATACTATGTATTATATGTGCATTGAGACGGTTGAAGTGGATTTTTGTGACGGAGAGAGTACTGCTCCAGTACTCCTACTAGGACAAGACTTTCATTTCGATTTTCTACTCCGGGCCAAAGAGAATGTTGAGAAATGATTCTGTGAATGATCTCTGTTTCACTTCTGATGATTACACTGTAGCGATTACATATATATATATATATAGCGGAGGAAGGGATGCAATAGGCATCCATTGCCAGCAGTTGCGTTGGTTCGGGGGTGAGACAAACCCCCTCCTGTACCAGCGGTTACTGTGCAATTTGATTATATGATTATTGTGTTTTAACACTCCCCCTTGATCAATTGTCATCTGGTAATCATTCTTGAGTCATCACTTGGAAAACTCCTCGAAAAACCCTGTGGGAAAAATTTGAGGAGAAACTATTCTATAGATATGCCATTAAAAACTCCTTTAAAACCCAATGGGAAAATAAGGAGAAAATGATATGACATATATGTGAAATCTCCCTGAGAAACCTTGTAGAAGGAAAAACTCATGGAGAATTTTAAATGATTATAACCATTGGGTCATAATCTAGTATAACTTCTCTAAAACCATATAGAAAAAATATGAGAAGTTATTATATATATCATTGATATCTCCTCAAAAACCCCTGTGGGAAAACAGAGATATGATATATTTATTTTATTTTATTTATGTTGTTATATTGCATCATTAAAAACCTCTATTTAAAGAGGAAAAGAGTACAATATATGCTTTGGACAGGTTTAGTCTAGGAGATTTACTCCCCCTGACTCTTGCAAATCACGAAGTCGTCGCATACCAATTCCTTTCATATATTTCTGAAAAGAGAAAGTTAGTAACGACTTAGTAAATAAGTCTGCGAGATTATCGCAAGATTTAGTTTGCAAGATACTAATTTCCCTATTTTCTTGTAATTGATGTGGAAAAAATAGTTTTGGAGCAATATGCTTGGTGATATTGCTCTTTATGTAACCTGTCTGCATTTGAACAACACAAGCAGCATTATCTTCATAGATAATGGTAGATGATTCAATAGAACCAATACCACATGATTGTTGGATGTGGTTAATCATTCTGCGAAGTCATACACATTTACGTGATGCTTCGTATAAGGCAATTATTTCAGAATGATTAGTGGATGTAGCTACTAAAGTCTGTTTAGAAGACTTCCATGAGATGGTTCCACCATGTAAGAATACAAAGCCTGTTTGTGATCTGGCATTGTGGGGATCAGATAGGTAGCCAGCATCAGTATATCCTATGAGATCCATGTTTTTGTTTTTATTGAAAAACAAACCGAGATCAGTGGTGCCTTGGAGATATCGAAGGATATTCTTCACTCCCGCCCAATCGCGTTTAGTTGGAGCCGCGCTATGTCTAGCTAGAAGATTTACCGCAAATGCAATATCTGGCCGGGTGCAATTTGCAAGGTACATTAGCGCTCCAATGGCACTGAGATACGGAATCTCTGGTCCTAGTATTTCTTCACCTTCATCTCGAGGTCTAAAAGGATCTTTCTCCCTGTCAAGAGATCGAACAACCATTGGGGTTTTCGATGGATATGACTTGTCCATATTGAATTTCTCCAATATTTTCTGGACATAGGCGGCTTGATGTATAAGTATGCCTTTGGGAAGGTGCTCAAGTTGAATACCTAAGCAAAATTTGGTTTTACCCAAATCCTTCATTTCAAACTCCGTCATTAGATGATTACGTGCTTCATCTATATCTTGTGCGTTGCCAATGATGTTTAGATCATCAACATACACTGAGATTATGCAGAATCCTGTTGAGGACTTCTTGATGAATACACATGGGCAATCATCATTGTTGGAGTACCCTTTTTGCAAAAGGAACTCACTTAGTCGGTTGTACCACATTCTTCCCGACTGCTTCAAGCCATATAATGACTTGTTAAGCTTTACACAATACATATTGCGATTTTCATTTGGATTCGGAATTGGGATTCCATCGGGAACCTTCATGTATATGTCCGAATCAAGTGACCCATAAAGATATACGGTCACTACATCCATCAACTGCAAAGATAGATGATTTTGTACTGCCAGAGATATTAGATATCGGAAAGTGATTCCACTCATTACTGGAGAATATGTTTCATTGAAATCAATGCCGGGTCTCTGCGTAAACCCTTGTGCTACAAGCCTCGCTTTATATCTCACCACCTCATTGTTTTCGTTCCGTTTGCGGACGAAAACCCATTTGAATCCGACAGGGAATATTTTGAGAGGTGTTGGTATCACTTTCGTGAATACCTCTCTTTTCTTAAGCGAGGCGATTTCCGCTTGGATTGCTACCTTCCATTGATTCCAGTCCGAGCACTTTCTGCACTCTGCCATGGTCTTGGGATCTGGATCGTTTTGGAGGTTGCTTGCAATCATTGCAGAAAAATAGTTGTCGACAATTGTAGTCTTTCTATCATAAGATTCTCCAGAATCAATGTAATTTGTGGAAATTTCACAGACTCCTGTAGACTCATTGTTATTTCCCAAAACATTTGAGTCAGGGTTTTCCGATGTCCCAGCATCAGTAATAGAGTGCACTGTTGATCTGGATTTGTGGATCCTTAGGCTTTCATCAACTTGACGTTGATCTGCATTTACTGAGTCAGAAGATTTATTCTTCTGTTTCCTTTGTCGCTTGCGAGAAGTTGTATCTGCCTTGGGTGCCGTACTTCTCCCCCTCTTATTTTGAACTGGGAGTTGAGTAGTTTTTGATGGTACATCTACTCTTTCTGGCACGTTTCTGGCAGAATTATAGGATTTTGTGATGCCTCTATAATCAGTAAATGCATCTGGCAGGTTATTTGCAATGCTTTGCAAATAAATAATTTTCTGAACTTGAAGTTCAGTTTCTTGAGTACGTGGATCCAATGCTGAAATGCCTTGAGCATTCCAATTAATTTCCAGGCATTCTTTTTGGTACTTGAAATCTCCCCCTAATGCCAAAAAATGTTCTTCATTAAAGATACAGTCAGCGTACCGGGCTGTAAACAGGTCCCCTGTAAGGGGCTCAAGGTATTTTATTATTGACGGAGATTTATATCCCACATAGATACCGAGCTTCCTGTGTGGGCCCATGGCAGTACGCTGGGGTGGTGAGATCGGTACGTATGTAGCGCAACCGAACTTCCGCAGATGGGAAATATCTGGTAGATTTCCACGTACTAATTGTAGGGGGGAGTTGCTGTGGTAAGCAGTTGGACGCAATTGTATTAAGTCAGCAGCGTGTAAAACTGCATGACCCCAACAAGACGTTGGTAGATTGCAATTGTGCAACAATGGTCTTGCTATGAGCTTTATTCTCTTAATAAGAGATTCAGCTAAACCGTTTTGTGTGTGGACATATGGAACAGAGTGCTGAACGTGAATTCCTAGGGCCATACAATAATCATTGAAGGCACGCGATGAGAATTCAGCAGCGTTGTCCATTCGAATTGATTGAATTCGATGTTCAGGATGGTGTGCTCGCAATTTAATAATTTGAGCAATCAATTTGGCAAATGCATGGTTTCGTGTGGATAAAAGGCACATGTGTGACCATCGTGTAGATGCGTCAATTAAAACCATGAAGTACCTGAACGGTCCACTTAGTGGTTGTATAGGACCACATATATCACCTTGAATGCGTTCAAGGAATTTTAGTGGTTCAGCTCGGATCTTAAGGTAAGAGGGCCTTAAAATCAATTTCCCAGTGGAGCATGAGGTGCACACAAAATCCGAAGATTGTGGGAATTTGGTGCTCTTAAAAGCATGACCAATTGAATTGCTGATAATTTTCCGCATCATCCCTATTCCAGGATGGCCAAGGAGATCATGCCAAGTTTGGAATGTGTCAACATTCTGGAAAATTACCTTATATGCAATGTGTTGTACGGACTTGATGTACGTGTAGTACAATCCAGAGGATAAAGATGGAATTTTCTCAAGCACTTGTTTGCCATATCCGTTGTTTTTAGTCAAAAGAAGATATTCCTCTTTGTTGTCATCTTGGATTTTGATATGGAAACCATTCTGACGGATATCTCTATAACTTAGTAGGGTACGTGTGGAGTTGGGATACAGTAATGCATCCTCAATTTTTAATTGAGTACCCATCGGGTGCGTGATAGAGGCACGACCAGAGCCAACTATCGTTGCATCGCGTCCAATGATTGTCAAAACACTTCCTTGTCTCTTTGTAAGAGTCAAGAAATATTTTGTGTCCTGAAGTATAGAGTTTGTGGTTCCACTATCCACAAGGTATAATTCCTCCTCCATTGGGTTGAATCCCGTAAATCTATATATAGAAAGAAGAATTTGATGAAATTCTTGTCAGATATATAGACTATGTACAAACATTTATTCAATACTGAATAGGTTCGGTACATTTTTGTAGCATACTAGCATACAATATAGATGACAACTTAGTATTATTACAACACATACAGGACATAATTAACATAGAATCTATGTTATTGGAAGACTATATAAGGTCTCCAAATATGTCTTGTGAAGCAAACTCCACAAGCATATCGTCATTGGTCGTGGGTTCACCCTGCTGAGGAGGGGCCTCAGTGCTCTTGAGTTCCTCTAGAAACTTCTGAGAACAGCTTGCTCCACCGGTGTTGTCGGTTTGGAGGTTGAAGTGTGATTCAATCCTCTTGTCTTGAGTAGGCTTGTCTTTGGCCACAGGCTGAAGGTACAAGTTGATGAGATGCCTAGGGGTCCGGCATTTCTTAGTTGTATGGCTGTGACAGCCACACTTCTGACAAATGTCAGATTTATTTTTGTTCTTGAAATTACCTTTCCCCTTTTGGAATCCACGAGATCTTTGCTTTCTGTTGCGTTTGCGTTTACCCCTGAAGTTCTTTGGATGGTTTCTATTACCATCGAACTTTGGTTTATTCTGATCATGTATATTCGTATGTACTTCAGGCAAGGGTGCCGCCCCAATAGGGCGTTGCTGATTATTCCTTAACAGGAGTTCATCATGTTTTTCAGCCTGAGTTATTACGTGCATCAGATCAGAATAAGTTTGTTAATTTGCAGCACGCCATTGGTGCTGTAAGACCCGGTCTGCAGGGAGCATGGTAGAGAGTGTCTTCTCTATCTTCTCCGTATCAGTGGGTTCTTTTTCACAAAACCGCAACTTTGAGCAAATGTTATGAAGAGCATGATTGTAAGCTCCGACTGTCTTAAAATCTTGCAGCCGGAGATGTGCCCATTCATAGTTAGCCTCTGGGAGTATCACAGCTTTCTGCTGTTCATACCTATTTTTGAGGGCTAACCATAGATTTCGTGGATTCTCCTCGAAGAGATACTCCGCCTTTAAATCTGGATGTATGTGACTTCTTATAATATATAAGACAGTATATATCACATTAGCAGCAATATTAGGTGGATCCTCTCCTTCAGGAGGATCAAGTATCACTACCAACATGCTTCGAGTGGCTAGGCTGACCTTGACATCCATTGCCCATGTAGGGTAGTTGTGGCCATCAAGAGCGAGAATCTCAAACTCTTTGGCGGCCATCTATGTCCTATGTAAGAAATACCATGAATTGATTAATTTACTTGTGGTAAATTAATTTTGTATGGTAATTGTTGTAATAATATGTAAATATCTGAATACAAGATGTGTCTTGCATCCATAATAGCGTAAACCTCAAGTATGGAATATAACCCTATGGACGAGATAACTCATTGCTAATGGCATAGTCTACAAAACTTGTAGTAGATGTCTTTTAGTCTCCATAGTTTTGTGTTATATTCATGTTTATTGAAAATCATGTCTTGATGGTAAACACCAATTTTGAACGAGTTGTCTCGTTAATTTAGGCATAATCTACAAAATTGTAGTAGATGCCAAAGGGCATAATCTACAAAATGTTGTAGTAGATGCCTGAAAGGCATAATCTACAAGTGTAGTAGATACCGTTAACATAATCTACATATTATTGTAGTAGATGTCGGTGGTATAATCTACAGATATTTTGTAGTAGTTGCCATTGTCATGATTTTCAATAAGTAGAAGAATTTCTATTGATATTATGCATATGAATTCCAATGGAATTAAGTAAAATAACTTAATTAATGAGAATTCAAAATTTAAATTTGCAAAAATTAATAATTTGCAAAATTTAAACATGGTCGATAATTAAATTGCGAGTAAATAAACTGCAATTAGATGGTCCCAAATATGTAAAATGTTATTGGGAATGCACATGGACATCCACTTTAAACATTTACATAAAATTCAGTACTCATAGGGTCTGGATTGTAATTATAACAAAACTGTTATAATTTGTAATAAGTACAGGGACTTATACTTAAAAACAGAGGGATATTTTGCAGTTTTATTTAACTATAGGGCCTAAACTGCAAAATATACAGTGCACACAGTGGGGGGGGGCGTTAATGGGCTTGGGCGGCCGGTATAGATCGGATCGGGGGGAGTAGGAGCAAACCCTAACTGCTCCTCCCCCCACTGTTCAACGTCCGCCGTCACCACCATGGGACACGGCCTCTCCAGCCAGCGCGGCCGGCCAACGCCGGCGCCGGCGAGAGGCCGCCTCCCCCACTGCATCCCCGTCTTCCTCTAGTCCGTTGAGGGTGACTCCCCCGACGAGGAGTCTTCCTCCACAATGAAGCCATTGGAGGTCTTGGGTACCGGCGACGGGCGGTAGAGGCCGGGACGGCGGTTCGCCGCGGCGCTGGCGTGGATCCACCGACGGTAGAGGGGACGCACTCCCCGGTGAGCGGCCAGGGTCCGGCGCACGTCGGCGGCTTGGGCCGCCGTTCTTCCTCTCGGCGCGCTTCCTTCGGCACGGACGGCACGCGGCGCTGACGTCCCGGCGAGAGGCGGCGCGACGTAGTCGGCCGGGCGCGGGGTCACTGGTCCTTTGCGCGAAGTGCCGCCGGCGACGGGCGGCGCGACGGAGTCGGCCGGGCGCGGGGCTATGGGGGCGACGCGCGGTGTCGCGGTCCTCCCCCGCGGCCTTGCCGGCGTCGGCTTGGTAACGCCGTGCTCCGCCCACGGTCGGCGTTGCTTCGGCGTCGACCAGTGCCCGGTGGCGATGAGGTTCCTCTTCGGTGGTGGAGGTGGTGCCGCAACGGGAGCCTCGGCGCGGGCGTGAACAGCGTCCACGGCGTCCACGGGCTCTAACAGTGGCGGCCTCCACTTGTGACTGCGTCAGTGTTCGTGCCATGCCGGAGCGGCAACGCTCCACAGCGGCACGAATCCGGTGGCGAGCCTGCGTCCGTCGGCTTCCGAGCCTTTCTCCGGCACGGCGACGTAGAATATGGCGAAGGATATCGCCGAGGGATTGGATGGAAGACATTACTCCGCGCATTGCTGCACGGTGGTGTTCACAAAAGTGAAAATCGTTGTCTTCCATACCTTGATTTTCCTCTTCTTCCTTTGTCTCGGCTTTTGGCCTTCTTCAGTGAAGAGCAAAGTGACTGATAACGTGTTGAGAAATGATTCTATGAATAATCTCTGTTTCACTTCTGATGATTACACTGTAGCGATTACATATATATAGCGGAGGAAAGGATGCAATAGGCATCCATTGCCAGCGGTTGCGTTGGTTCGGGGGTGAGACAAACCCCCTCCTGTACCAGCGGTTACTGTGTAATTTGATCACATAATTATTGTGTTTTAACAGAGAACACATTTCTCTCTGATACAGTAGTACTACTACTACGTGGCACTAGTGCTCCACATCAGTACACGACGGTGAGATGGGCCAGGTGGCCAGCACGGGGCGGGGCTCACCGAAAATGGGATTGAGGAGAGCAGAGGGAGGACTGGAGGAGGAATAAGGAAGAAGACAGGGCCAAAACAGAGGGAGTATTTGTGGGACGAGAGGGAGTAGTAGGCGCATGACCTATCCCCAGGAGGAGTAGAGTAGGCACGCATCCCCCTGTACTGGAATCGTTGCTGTGGAGCCGTACAGGTCGCCGCTGCCAAGTGCCAACAGAGGATCGTTCCGGTGCACCGACGTTGCGTGCTCCCGTCGTCTATACCATACAGTATATCGCAAGTGGCCAGGTCATCGAAGGAGATGCGAAGCGGCAGCGAAAACTTAAATTTTAAATTTTAATTTTAGAGTTGTTTTAGGTTTTTTTATCGTACTTTTATTTTAAATATTTACTTTTAAATCGTTAAAAATATATATATATAAGTTTTATCTACAAAATTTTTTTAAAATGCTAATGACCATTATAGCTTATAATGATCAGCTTAAGCGAAATGATGGTGTGCTAGTTCTGAAAACATTGATCTGAATGTTGTGGACCACACTGCGGCACGGATACAAATTTATAAGTACAGTCAGGAGCGAACGAGATCCTATTCAGTACTATTTCTGCAGTGCTGCTAAATCACATATGAACCCCACTTGCTTTTGTGTTTTTTCTGTGGTGACTTTTTCATGGTTTCTGTTAGCATATTTTTTAAAATATAAAATAGTGTTTTCTAAATACTTTCAATATAAAAATATTTTTAAAAAATTAAATAAATCTATTTTTAAGTTTTTAATAATAAATACTTAATTAATTATGTATTAATGATATTTTTCGTTTTAAGTACGATTTATAAAACCTACGTGTTCGATGAATTAGGTAGTACGGCAGAGAAGCTGAGTCCAGTCAGAAGACAGCGAGTTGATGATCCAAGTACACCCACACAGCAAGCCTGAAGAGATAAAGTGTCATAACAGTCCACCAGTATAATTAGTCAGAAATCATACTGTATTATCATTAGATAGAGACCACAATCAACAGTCATACCAACAGCATTGAGTATATGGGTGCGGAAGTAGCTCACCTCCTCAAGCTTAGGCACCCTTGGTTTTAGAGGCCGGAGGAAGTAGCCACTTTAACTTATTCGAAAACATAGTTAGTGAATAATTAATTAAGTATTAACTATTATAAATTTTATAAATAATTTTTTTTATTTTTAAAGAAATTTTTATATAGAAAGTATTTTTAAAAATTTATAAGTTTAAAAAGCATTTTCATGATTAGCCAGTATATATAAGCTAAAAAGAACATGGCCTTACTCACTGTGCCTCATAAAATTTAGCGCTACAAAAAGAAAAGATCAAAGTGTCCTTATTAATTAGATAAGAGGTATTGGTGTATGGGTAGATAAGATATATTAAAAAAATAAAAATACTTGATTTATACACCGAGAATAGGTAAGAGAGTAGAAATTATTTTTTTTTCAAGATGTGAACTCCAGAAATCAAATTTATTTTGGGACAGTGGAGTACGCATTATATATGTCCATCTCTTTTTCTCCCCAAAATTAGCGAATCTAAATTTCCCAGGTACAGATTCACTAAAATTTGCCTTACGTATGTGAGTAATGGGATTCTTTCTTTTTCTTTTACATATTGAATAATTTATGCACAATAACGGAAATAGAGCAAATGGTTCTTTAATCATTGTAAAAAACGAAAAATAGTCTTTCATCATATACATGTTACCTTTGTTTTTTTCTATGATGGAAATGAGTTTTGCTAAAATAAAAATAGACATAGGGTAATCGGACAAACCCCAACTCTCCCTAAATGATGACCACCTTAATCTTCGCTGAAAATTTACATAGATTCTAGCAAAGGATTCTATAAGTATTATGCCACCCGTAGAGGAATAAAAAACATTTAGCTACTAATTCCAAAAATATAGCACCATTCTGTATAATTCTCTGGTACTCCTGCGATAGCATCATAAACCAATACCAATAGAGGAGCTACGGAAGACATGAAAATAACTTATATACGGTTAGACAACCTTTTATTATTAAAAATTTTATCATTTCAGCAATTCTAAATCGACCGACATAATGTGCTAACCCCAACCAAAATTGGCAATCTCGGGGCACTCAGACTATCTCCAACCGCCGTTACCTAAATACTAGACCCATTTCGGTGTTTGGGTCATGCACAGGAAATGGGTCACGGACCCAAAATCTTCGTTTTCCAACAGCGCACAGGCAAAAGAAGAGCCCCTGAGCGGACAGTTTGTTTGGCGGGCGCACGCTGAAAATTTCCACGGGAGACGGAGAGTATCGTGCGAGCGGGGTGCTATATCGCGGCTTCGCTCGATGGCGGGGTTATTTTGCCGCCCCGGCTGCGTGAAGGGACTCGAGGTGGCAACGACGTAGCTGCCGTTGCCGCGGGCTCGCTCAATCAACCGTCCGTACGAGGCCGGCGTTGGACAACAGAGTCGATCAGAACACGGGTAATCTGATTTTCTGGCAATTTGCTTGTTCGATGTCACATTTCCTTTTAGGGCTTGTGCGTTTTGCCCCAAATCCGAGTGGATTGGAGAGGATCAAAGGGGATTGAGAGGGATTTTGACTTATAGGGGATCAAATCCCTCTCAATCCCCTCCAATCCCTCTCAAGCCCATGATTTGTGTCTAATTTGTCCCTAAATCGGCTTGGCTTTAGACCTCGACTGCGGTTGTTTTGGCCATGGCTTGGAGTTACGTCAAAATGTCAATGTTCGGTACAGCCGCAGCATACTCCAACGACGATGAGATCATAGCCGCCGTGGCCGTCCTCATCCAGACGCCACAAAAACGCCCTTGGGGAGGTTCGGTCCCAGGCCACAAGACTTACAAGCGTGATCGACTTGCAGCAGACTGGCAGCTGAATCAGGACTACTTCGTTGAACGTCCACTTTACAGTGAGGAGCATTTCAGAAGGAGGTACAATCTTTGGCCTAGTTTCCATTTTCATGACCCATTGAATTATTTTGGTAAAAAACTGTAATTTTTGTCCTCAAGTTTCGCATGAGACGGGAATTGTTCCTTCGGATGGTGGATGAGGTCACAGCCAAGAATAGGTTCTTCCAACAGAGGAGAAATGCTGCTGGGCAATTAGGATTCTCTGCTCTCCACAAGTGCACGGTGGCTCCGAAGATGCTAGCATATGGAGGCCCAACTGATGAGTTGGATGATCATTTGAAAATGGGAGAGAGTACTGTCCTGGAGACCTTGAAGGAATTTGTTATGACTGTGATCAAGGTGTTTGGTAAAGAATTTCTTCGTCCTCCCAGAAGTGAGGAGATAGAGCACATATTAAGTGTCAATTTGGCCAGAGGTTTCCCGGAAATGATAGACAGCATCGATTGCATGCACTGAAAATGGTCTAGCTGCCCAACTGGTTGGCAAGGCATGTACAGAGGGCACAAAGGCAAGCCAACTCTAATACTTGAGACAGTGGCGACAGAGGATCTTAGGATTTGGCATGCTTACTTTGGTTTACCAGGGTCTCACAATGACATTAATGTTTTGCATTGTTCCCATGTTTTTGATGATTTGGCTAATGGGAGGGCACTCTCTGTTGAGTTCCATGTCAACGACAACATCTATTCCCTTGGATATTACCTAGCAGATGGCATCTATCCCGATTGGGCTACACTAGTGAAAAGCATTCCAATGCCAGTTAGCAACAAGCAAAAGGTTTTTTCAGAGCGACAGGAGTCATGTAGAAAGGATGTGGAGAGAGCTTTTGGTGTCTTACAGGCTAAGTGGAAAATCTTGCATAGGCCAGCTCGTTTATGGAATCCAATAGTACTTAATTCCATCATGCGAGCTTCTGTCATACTTCACAACATGATAGTTGAAGATGAGCGCGGGGTTCAGCTACCGACTGTCCACCCATCAAAATGGCCCGAAGTGGCTGACCCACCTATTAACCAAGATAGAGAAATCCCAGGAATTGAGAAACTTGTTGATGCACAAAACATCATTCAGGACAGAGAGACGACAGCATTGCTTCAGAACGACCTGATAGAACACATGTGGACGCTATATGGCCAATGCTCTTGTCCTTTTGCTCCTAATCACAGTAACTAAAGTCTGTAGTTGTAGGTTCAGCTGCCTGATGTATTTTGTTGGCAGCTCACGTGAACTGTAGTGGCATGAATTAGTTGCCTGATGCTCCTAAGCACAGGTCTGTAGTTGTAGGAACTTTTAGTTGTCAGATGCTCCTATTTACATGAACTTTTGTATTTTGTTGCCTGATGATAAGAAATATATGACATTTTGTATTTTCTAGCATTTGGAAACTGGAGATTGCAGTACAATTTAATCACTAGCTGTAACACAAAGAACAGAATTGGGTGAGTTCCTTCTAGTTTTGTTCCTTCCCAACACTATCACTTCTATCAATCTCAATTTACTTGGAGGACACTTTGGAATAAAATATTATTGTAGTTCAAGAAGCTGCTATTCATTAATGTTTAACTGTCGCGGGCACGGGCATGGGCACGGGCGCGGGCACGGGCGCGGGCCCGGGGCGCTTATTGGGATTCTTTCTCATTATACAAGTGATTAGTAGATTTATATAAAAATAATTAAACTTGGACTTTTCTCACAAGAACCATATTTTAGAAAAAAAATTATAATTGAGAAATGATGATTTGAAACATGCCTTGCATTCTGCTACTGATGCTTGCTGAGTACCTAGTACTCACCCTTGATATTAACTAATTATATAGAGGTCAATCCATCTGGGCAACTCAATGGAACCAGTGAGGGTTTGGAAGACCAGTGCTATGCTGCTTGGTGTGCTGAACATCCAGGGGATGATGCCTATGACTATAATGTGTATTATGGGGGATGGGATGAGTAGATGTATGCCGGGTAGCAGTCCTATAGCTATGTCAATAAACCTGGGGTGTTGAAATATGTATGAGTCCAAGTATTACAAATGGGCAGACATGTAGGACTCTGTGTAAGATTCTAGCTCTGCGTGGCGTGGTATTGTAATGTCAGTGGAACCTTCTAGCTATTATTCTGCTGCTATCTCTGATGTGGATTATTATTCACTAAAGCGCGTCTCTAGCGAATAATAATCCATGGACTAGGGATGCCATTTTTGGTAATGACGCCCTGGGTCGTCACAACTATCACTTCTATCAATCTCAATTTACTTGGAGGACACTTTGGAATAAAATATTATTGTAGTTCAAGAAGCTGCTATTCATTAATGTTTAACTGTCCTGGCAATTATGAGAACATACTGAAAATGGTTACTCTGGTTGCTCAGCTGGTGACACAGTCCCTTATATAATTTGCTCTCAGCAGGCATTACTAAATGATGTCTTTTATGTTTTGCATGCTCATCATGTATACAGACCCAGAAAGCTTGATTTATCTGATCTTAAACTGTATTTGCCTATTCTGTATAGGACTCAGATAATACACATTCTGTGGGAATAGCTCAGAGAGCTAGACATCCCGAGGAGTTAAAAAGAGACCCTGACAAGTGGATGATTGACATTGACTATTATTTGTCACAACAGGTTCTTCACCATTGCAATACATTTTCCCTTCTAACATATATCTAACACACATGCTCCTTAGTCTTCGTTGTTCGAGGGGCTGATGAACCCTCTACGCTCCATGATTTGCCGCTGCATGCCAAGATAATAGTTTTTCAAATAAGGAGGGACCTTCTTAATGTCAATCGACATAATACTAGACTCAGCTGAAATCAGTTGAGCCTCTGACTCCTTCTCTCTAATCGCATTTTCCTTCTTTTTCTGCTGCATACTCATCTTCATATGCTTCTTCTGAAGGTTGAAAAGATCCCTTTGAATTTTAATTTTTTTCATCCTTCCTGCTAAGAATTTCAGCCATTTGCTGGTCTTGTTTCAGTTCGGTCTTCTCTGATTTCTCCTGCAACCGCTGGAGGACTTTAACAGCCGTACTAGATGACGATGTCTCTGTGAAGCTCTTTGATCTACGCCTCTTCGCACTATCCCTACCCTCAGGACATGATGTGTCTATATTTTTATTCCCAGATTTTGCATGGCCAGCCGCAGTATGGCCTTGAGTTGGAGGAGATGACATTCCATCCAGTGATGTAGAGTTGTTTAGCTCAAGAAACTTATTGTTCCATTTGGCCTCATTGCGAAGTATTTTCCAACAATGCATGATGGTAAAAGGTTCTGTCCTCTCGTACATTTGTACAGCATCATCAATCTGTAGATATGAATATAGATTAAACCGATTCAAAAAATAAACATATGGAAATTAGAGAGATGGAGGACAACATGAGTGGAAGTATACCCGATCCTGCTCATTTTTTCCGCTCTCATTCAGCCTATCAATATCTTCTTTGTGCCCACAGAACTTGTTCATTGTTTTCTGAATCAATGCCCACCTATGCTGAATCACAATCTGGCTACGGTTGGACCCTTCAGGCTTATGCTCATTGAAATAATCATGCATTCTCTTGTAATAACCATCTGAAGTCTGATTCACACCTGCATGTTATGCCACCATGTTATTTAGGCATCAAAGGGTCAAAGATTTCTTAAAAGACGTTGCAAACTATTACCACTAATAGGGTCTTTGCTAATATTCAGAAATGCTGAACACACCACCAAGTCCTCCTCTTTGGTGAATGCAGTTCCTCTCCTGGACACGTTTTTCTTCTTTGCGGCCCTCTGTGATTTCAATGATGGAGGGTCCTGAGAGCCATGGTTGTTGTCAATGGAGAACCCTTGACTAGGTTACCATCCATAGGTGGGCAGGACATCTGAGAGGAGCCATGCATGTTGAACTAGTGATGAAAAGAACTGTTAATCATTGATGTATTGATATGTAAATAGAACAAACCATCATGCATGGCTGCAATAAACCTGGGGGTTTGGAGGAACATCCAAAGATTGCAAAGCGGTAGAATAACCAAAAGCCCACTGATTTGCCCCAAAGATTTCTTCAGATTTGCCAACGCGACCACTTGTGCCACTAAAAATGTTATCCATCGTCCTAGTTCAAAGAGATTCAATAATGGTGATGCAAAACAAGATGAATAAAACGAAAACTAGTATGTAGTGTGTGCAATGCTGATATATCAAGTTCATACTCATTCTCAAAGTAAGTTGATCCAAATAAGCCTGTAGTGCATCATTTGTTCATTCGTTCAGGCATGGTGAATTGCATATATATATACTAGCACATCATACAATCTTTTTTTCCCTGTGCCAAATCTACCACTGCCCTGTAATGAGTCATGGGTGAACACATACTGCCACTACAGTCCTGGGCTATTATATATACTCACAGATTTGTGATTTCCAACTGTACTACTACACAGCTCACGATTCAATCCATCTCGGTCATAAGAATCAGATGACGCGAAGAACTTTACACAGAAGAGCAAACATGCAGAGGCAGAGAGACCGTGGTGGTGGCATTGGCATTGCATTGCTTACCAGGAAGTTGTGGTAGACGAAAGCTCTGGGCTCCCACGAGATGACCTCAGTCCACTGCACGCCGCGCTCTCGCAGCCCCTCCCTGCTCGCAACAAACCAACAGCAGCGACGATCAGGATTAGCAGCGGATCGAGCCAAATCTGAACGAGCGACAGCAGGTGGGGGAGGAAATGCGGGGGCGGAAACGAAACCAGCTCCTGTCCGCCTAGGAGCTGGCCGGCCGGCGGCAGCTGAAGCGTGGAGCGGGCGAGCGGCAACGGCTGCGCCGCTGGGGCAGGGACGCACCGTCGCGAAGCGGGCTGGCCAGGGCTCCGCGGCGGCTGGCGCGACCGCGCGGTGGTGGCGAGCCTGGAGGACGCGGTGGCGGGGCGGAGGGATCCATACCTGCGAAGCCTAGCTCGGTGCAGATCTCGCCGACGGTGACTCGCCGGGTGCGCTTTCCTCTTCTTCCCCTCCCGCGAAACGGTTGTGCGGGCGCGGCAGAGATATGGGTCGAGGAGAGAGAGCGACGCTTATTTGGGTTCCCACTCCACACGGACGCAAATTAGGTCTTTGGTTTGCCTACTCCGTTGGACCGTGCTTTTTTCACCTAAACCAACGTGAACGAGGCATATTTAGGTTTGGGTGCCATGGTTGGAGACAGTCTCAGTACGTGAATCACTCTCCTAGTCTTACTGAGGACCAAGGACGATTGAGTTCTAGTCTGGGATGTGGAATTGACAACCATTTGGACTATATGGCTGCTTTGTTGTGCATGCTCTCTCCGTCAAAAAAAAATTCTTGCCTACGAATCTAAATATAGGCTATGTCCAGATTCATAGCTAGAAATTAGTTTTTTAACTGAGGGAGTAAGTAGTAGTGCTAATCCTAATTTTGGGGTCCCTAAATTTTGGAGGCCATGTTCCGTCGATCTGTTTGCACTTGCTAATGTACGAGTCTAGGGCCTAGGCCCTGTTAACGAAAATGATATACATCGGTCGATATATTTTTGTTGTGTGCGCGTGTGTGTGGGAAGGGGGTGTGGTCACACGAATTTCTAACATGCGATCCCCTAGGTGATTTGTGCTCTGGCTTTTGTGTGGGGACCATTCGTAGGGAGTCCAAACGTCCCACAATACATATAACCATCCAGAAAGTTCAGTTACGCATAGAATAATATAGAAACAGAATTTTGATTAATTATACAAACCGACAAAGTTCTAGTACAACCCAAACTCAACACACACACATAACGGGCCTATGGCCATACACATACAACCAAAAGACGCAACTCTGCACCACAAGAACGGCCTGAGTGTAGAGTAACTCGAAGCCTTTGTCTTCGTCCCAATCCAGTGGATCAACGACTTCCTTGACTTCACCTGCAACTTCTTCCTGAACGGCTGGAGCCCAAAATATGCAAGGCTGAGTACACAAGTACTCCGCAAGCCATGCAGGGAAACATATAGTGATGCAGAATATAACAAAGGAGGGAACTGATTTAACTCTAAACCTTATCAGTAGTTCACAAACATCCCAATTTATAAACAAATTTAGTTTTAAAGGGTTTAATATTACATGTCGTTATCTCTCAATTTAAACCATTATCACAAATCTACCCATGCCATTACTCTGGATTCACCCATAGACATATCTCCATTAACCGGGAGCACGGCGTATTCGAATACCAAACGACTCTGCAGCGTCTACCTAGCTTTACCCGCACGATACCCATAGCTAACCAGGCTGAAGATAACAAAGTGTAGTACTGCCCCAAGCTCATCTCTGTTCTGCCTAGCAAGTTATAGGACAAGGCGACTGTTGACCTCAACTTGGCCTTCGCGAGGGTGTGCACCAACCTGACAACTCGTCCACCCACTATTACACGACTAGGAGGAACACGCAGTCCTCAAAGACCGCAAAGGGCACCGCAGCACCCACACTCATATAAACAAATAATCTTACATCACTCAGTGGCCATTACACACGTTAAAGCTTAAAATGCCAATACACCGAAAGGCTGCAGAAGTTCACTGGAGCAGTACACACTGGGTCCGAATACCTCGATCATGCGGATGGACGCTAACTATGTCACTTATACTGGCACAAGAGGGTTATGTCCTTAAATTTTTCAATATATCATATACTTCCAAAACTATCACATAAAATAACAGTTTCATATAATATTCAACATATTCATAATAAGCAGGATTAACCTAGAGTTATCAAAGATATATATTAGGCTCAACTCAAGGCATGGCATTACATTTATAACAATATCAAATAAAAAGTGTTATCTATTTCGAAATACTTTAAAAAATTAACTCATGCATCATATTTAAGTACTTTAAGGTAGTACTCTACCCAAAATATGACCTACCTTCAGATCGGGTTCAATTATTGTTCAAAGAATGCATGACTTGCCTTCGGGATCGGCGTAGTCGTACCAATCGCCTCCTCCTATGCCTGCGTAGGCGTATGCGTCAGCTACGGACTCAGACTCCTTGATTGGATCTGCTGTGGTAGAATCTATTGATACACAAATAAAATAAATAAGCAAATAATTCCAAATAAATACCAAAAATTCAGAAAGTGCACAAGATATTAAAAGAGGAATTATGGAAGAAATTTAGGATTTTTTCGAAGTCGCGTCGAGCGAAACCTAGAGCCAAAATTAGGGTTTCGTCAACGGATGCTCGGATCGCGATGAAACTGGCACGAATGGATTCGGAATAATTCAAGGAGTCAGGAATATGTCTTGGATTTTTGTTCTGAGGTCAAACGGTCACTGAATCAATCAAACCAGGTAATTAAATGATTTTTGGATTTATTTTTCTAAAGGAAAAGACTACTGGTCGGTTTTTCTTTGGTTTATTTCAGTTAATAGGCGGCGGTGACGGTTCAGTGGCGTCGGCGGCGAGGAAGGCGGCGAGGGGAGGCCGGTTCCGGGCTCCTGGGAGAGTGGCGATCCCATTCCCCAGGGTTCCCGGAGCTGGCGAGCCGACGGCAAAGCTGGCGGCGGCGACATCCTGTGGCGGCGGCACTCCGGTGAGCTGGCGGCGGGGCGCGGTAGCTTGGGAGCATCAGGGCGGCCAGGGGAAGCTTCTAGCGGTGGAGGCTAGGCTCGGGAAGACGCGAGGCGGCGGCGTGCCAGGCAGCAGGCGGCGGCCGAGATAGAGCGGCCGCGGCACGGCGGCGCCAGCGAGCTCCCGGCGGCGGTCTTGCCGGGGGAACAGAGGGGAAAAGGAGTATTTGGCGTGATGATGACGATGACCACTTCAATTTCTGAAGATAGGTAACAACGGCGACAAATTTTGGCGAAATACCTCCGGCAGCCGTGCTAGGGCTCCTGCCCTGTTCATCCTCGGCGACGGTAGACGGCGGCGCGAGGGTGAGGGCGGCTTGAGGGAATTGGGAGAGGGGATGAAGGCGCTTTTTTTTCGTGTTGGTGCCGATGGTTGAAGAGGAATAGAGAGGGAGATAGATGGAGGACAGAGGCGGTGGCAGCGTGGCAAGGCTCAAGAGGATGAGCTCGAGCTGGAGCAGCTAGCCTGGTGGCGAGTTGGAGGACAACGGGTGGACGAGCAGCAAGCAGCTGCGTGGCTCAGCTAGAAGATGGTGATCGGCAGCTACGTGGCAGAAGTAGAGCAAGGCTCTGCCTCACGGCTGAGCAGGGAAGGAGAATGGGCTGGCCTGGGCTAGGCCAGAAAAAGAGAGAAAAGAGAAAGAATGGAAAAAGGTGTGTCGGGCTGAGGAAGTGGGTCAGCGAGAAAAAGAATATGCCGATGACCCAAGAATGCCGCGGATGAGTTCGCGAGGATTTAGGATGAGGGATGAATGGATTGCATTTATGAGAAAATAGAAAATAAAAAGAAAAAGAAAACAAAGAAGCAATTATGACGAACGAAGAATGGCATTTTAAAATTGAACGAAACGATAAACTCGACGTGGATTTTTAAAAATACATAGAAATAAAAACAGTTTTAAAATTTAGTGTTTTTAGGGCTGTTACATTCTGTCTTCGTCTCAAGTGGTTAGGTTTAAGGGTTAGGATAGAGGGGTCGAAGTAAATAAAGTGGGAGACAGTGGCGGATCCACCGCCGGGCCACCCCGCGCGGCCGTCTGGGCTCGTCGGTGGGTGATCCATTAAAATTCTATGTAATTTTAAAAAATTAAAATATAATCTTTGTAACAAATAGTAGCTATAGTTAGATTTATCCTTAGGTTTAAAGGGATGACTAAGATGATGGTGGGTTGGTGGCTGTGGCGGGGCGGCAAGTTGACAGTGTCGTCACTTGCCCGCCTTAGCCGTGAGAGAGGAGAGCGGTGTGCTGGTGTCAGCAATGGGGAAGCCCATTGTTGAAGTGGTTAGGAGACATTGAGAGATGACAGCACATCCTGCAGCGACTCACCGAGGATGGAGAAGGATGACGCCGTAGAGGTTCCTAGGAAGAGGGTGCCGTAGGAAGAGAGGCATGTGGTCGGGACTCGGGAGGAGGATGGATCGTGGGATGGCGGGGAGAGAAATCAGTAGGGTGATGTAGACAGTTTCTACTTGACCCGTGGCAGGCTGACCTTTTTTTAGATAATCGTCTTGGAAACGAAAGCTTAGCTCGAATCGGCCTGCATGCTCACGTGATTCTTACGGCGTTGGAAGAATTCGCTACTTAGACAACATTTGGAACACAACTCCTGATTCTTATGGGAATCATTCCCATCAAAACCCAGTGAAAATCTAGATTGATTTCTGTAAAATCTCCTTTTAAATCCTATTTTCCAAGGAGGATTTTTTGTAGAACCGAACCCCCATGGAATCATGGAGATACTACTACGTTTTTATTTTCTAGAGACAGCCTCGTACAGAATCCATGCTATCCATTTTGTACATCAAGATTCGTGCATACACATGACAGGTTGTACACACTGCACTTACAGATGATTAGCAACAAGGAAAAATGTAGGATTAACAGCCTGTTCGGTTCTACTTCTAAGCTTTTGCTTATTCCTCGTTTTTCGTAACCATGCTTCCTAAACTGCTAAACAATGTGTTTTTTACGAAAATTTTTAAAAAATCAAATAGATCTATTTTTTAAGTTTCTAGTACTTAATACTTAATTAATCACGTGCTAATAATATTTCTCATTTTACGTACTGCTTATAAGCCAACATAATAAACCAATTCAAATACCCCCTAAGATGTCATGGTTTGTTGAATCCTTAGTATTCATAAAACACAGAAATGGTTAAAATATGGTGATCCGATGGTTCAAAAGAAAAGGTAAAGGAATTTGGAGAGAGAAAGAAGCATGGCAAGTTCTCCATGAGATTGGACCTCATGTTACAATTCCTCTAAAATTTCTATGAATTGAAGCAATTCATAAGAATTTCATACGATTCTACTATGGCAATTCTTTTGTTCCAAATAAGCACATGGAGAAAATTTCCATAGGATTGAAATCCTCTAAAATCCCTCTAAAAATCCTTTATTCCAAAGGAGCCCCGAAGATGTCAGCACGCCGCGCGGAGCATCGATGCTCCTACGAATCCGCATGCATCTACAGAGTACAGCACGTTCCATTGAAGCAGCCATGCCGCTGCCGGTACAAACATGCCCCATACAGTTTCGTAGGTTGTCCTGACATCTTTCTCAAAAGTACTAAACCACCATCTTAAGAAGTCCTTAGTCTAGTCCACTCCTAACATTGCTGTTACAATGCACATGCCTACTTCAAACATGTAAATTACTAAGGGAGTAGTTAAATTAAGGGATAATTGTCCGTAAATACGACCTACTTGCGATACTTCTTGATAAATTTAAAATTGCGGAGAAGTGGAAGAGAGCAGACCACGGTGTCACCCTCGTAATTGAGCGCGTAGAAATGGCAGAGTGCACGGCCGGCGACCTTCCAGGCGAAGCAACATCTGGCGGCGTCGTTGGCAGACCGTGCTTTCTCATAGACAATCTGGTAAATCACGCAGGCTTCTGAGAACACGTCGTCGAGGTCCCTCGGGGTCTCTTCAAATGCAGGTGCATCGTAGAGCATCTGAATGTTGGCAGGAGCGATTAGTAGGTTAGAAGCCGTTCTCAATCATTAGAAAAATCTGATATTCAAAAGAAAGCAGGATACTTACACGCTTGTACTTTTCGTAGAGTTCTTGGAACAACATGTTCCTTTCGTCTTTATCCACTGCTTTGTCACAGAGCAGTTTACTATCAGTCAAGTACTCCTCGTAGCGGTGTCGCCAGAGGTTCTTGATTGCTGGAGGTGCGTCTCTCTCCATGAAACATGGTAGCAATGATATCCCTTATTATTAAAAAGCAAAAGAGAAAAAGAAAGCGATGTTAGAGAACATTGATATAGCACTCGTCCCATCAAATATATGAAACTAACTACTTGTGACACCATCACAATTCACATCAACCGTGTTCCGTGCCACAATCATGTGAGTATTGCTTCTGCAGAATGACAGTGAATTTCTGCATTTCTTGTTCATCTTTTTACATTCCTCCCTCCCACTAAGTTTGTTTTGAAACTAGGTGGACCATATGAGTAAAAAAGTAACTGTTGAGTGCATAAGTCGATAGTCTAATCCATGATTAAGAACGACAATGAATCTTTTTTCCAACTTTTTAAATAAAATTTTAGAAACAAACCTGCCTAAAACTTTTGGCAGCGGCAACATTGGCATGGTGGTAGGACAACACTGCCACGGGTTAAAAATCATGGTGTGACAACTGACAAGGATCTGGCAAAAAAAACTGTTGCGAAGCATGCCACCTCAGATGGCATGGCCAAAATTTTTATTTCTAACAATAAATTATTGCAGCGCTTGTTTTTAAAGGTTTAATAGAAAAACAAAAACAATGACAAACAGCACACATATGGTAAAAGTTCACACAACCACAATCAGATTCTACCATGGATTTTTTTTCATGTTCACATATCCACAATGTAAGTAATGCAGTATCTAACACTACTAGCAGCATTGAACTTCTCTTTTGATACCTAGAATAAAAAGTTTGAGTGGGTTTAGTTGGCTGGTTAATCATTGGCAGTGGGTAAACAGCATTAAGTGCCTTAGAAGTCTTGAACAATTAAGTCCCACCAACTAGTCGGCAGTTCCCCCCTATCTAACTGTAAAAAAAGCTTATTTATATATGTTATGCAAATCTTACTGATGATATATACAATGTGTATCATGATAAGATGAATGGTGTAATACTGGAAGTTATGATTCATTATGCGTTTATACATAGATAACTTATTAGAATAGATGTAATTGTTCTTCATTAATTTTACCCTATAATAAATATGAACATATATCCAATTAATTGACTGCATAACAATTAATCATTTTTTATCCAATGAATGCATATCCTTTTTCACAAAACTGGCCTGGACCCTTTCCATGATACCGCATATGTATGTACTAGGGATCAACATCCTCATTGCCACCATAACGTTTTCTCAATATGCTTGCCATAGAACAATACCTTAACTACTGCAAGCTCAACCTAAGTTGCAGCCTATCGGCTACAAGTAGAGTAAACAATGTATGGAATCGCCCTACTGCAGATAAATAAACTGAAAAAGAAGGGAGCTAACTAAAAAAGACAACTTACTGATTGGTTCAGATCGCACCGATTTTGCACCATCTGCTCTATCATAGATTTTTCCAAGTATGGACGATGAATGGTACGAAGAACTGCGGCCCATGAAGTGGGGGTATTGTTTTACCTTCAGATCACTTGGAATATTGACCTGTTGGGACGGTGGGCAAAGCTTAAACTGTTAAAGCATGATATGCATTCCCATGTAGTGAACTTTGGTCTTACAAAGCATCAAACAACTAAGATGCAGTTGCACATTTCATTCTGTATCATGTAATTTTACTACTTAATGTGTCGTATTCATGTGGCCATGCATATGTCGTATAAAATGTACTAATATATAAAAAGGAAATACCAACGAGTTGTTCACATAACTACGCTTGGTTCATCTATTCATGAATCATGGTAATATACCAAGAGAACTAATATATAAAAAGCAAATACCAACGAGTTGTTCGCATAACTACGCTTGGTTCATCTATTCATGAATCATGGTAATATACCAAGAGTTAACACATATGGTAAAAGTTCACACAACCACAATCAAGACAACTAATGGAACGAAGAATCATGATGCTATGGTATATTTTTCTCAATAATAAAAGAGTGACTTAAGAACTATGTACATCAAGACCAGTGTATCCACAGAAAATAGCAACATTCAGGTGCGCATTACTGATTTTACTACAAATATATAGTACTTACTACCAGAATAGAATACAACAGCAACTAGTAACATTAACACACACAATCTGATTGCACATATGGATTGACTTGGATGGTAACTGGTCGACTTGTCAGCACATTGTTCAGTATGATTTCGTAAGTAATTCAGTTTATATGCAGATATACTGACATGTCTATAAGAACAGCCCTATTGGTATCACTCCAAACTTAACCAAGGTGTTATTAACTTATTATTACGACAAGGTCTTGGTTCAATTTGTTTCCTTCTTTTCGGTGTTTAGCCAAATATCAGATGACAGCATAAGCATAAGGAAATAAGGAATTCAGTTCCATGAAAAAGCATTTGCAACTAAAGATTGTGGAAGCCCAAGATTGAAGTTAACCTTGTTCCCAAACTTTGGAGCATCCAAAGCCAAATAATAAAGGTCGACTAACTGGAGCATCTTTTCCTCTATTACTTTATTTTCAATTTCGTCAAGTGAATCAGTTAATAGCCGGTCCATATATACTAACCAGCTATTAGCTGCCATAGCAAGCGCATAACTGAAAGGGGAAAAAATTCCAAACTCGTGTTAGATCGTATAAAACTTATAAAGGTTTCGTGTATTCAAAAGCTACAGCAAATGGTCACCAACACTAGATATTTAAAAATGTACTAATCAGATCCATACAAAAAGAAATTCAAGCACTTCTAATTATTAAAATGTTGAATTCAACCAACGGATCATTATTGGCCCATAAGAGGACATCCATTGAAGTGCTGAACATCCATGGAAGTTGTATATTAGAAATTAAATGAGGTAAATTTCTTTAGACTAGAAAAACGGTATCCTAATGAATAACATACAGATGCAAGCTGCTATTCAAAGGCATGACAATAATTATTAGTGCACATTAGAAAATTTGAGCTTGGTATTAATACCTGGGTGCAAATCTTGTTTTCAAGAACTCATGAAATAGCAGTCTTTCAAGTTCGGGTTCATTAAAATCCTGAGGCCTCTTTTGCTTGGTCTCCTTTTGTGTAATAGCGGGAACCCATGGTTCAGAAGGTTTAAAATGTTCTAATAACTGAAAAGACCATTTTTATGATAAGAGCAGCAATAATCCTTTGAAAAGTTCAAAAAAGAGAATGTGCTGTCAATATATCAAAACCATATAAGTGCAATAATAATAATGTAAAGATACAGTGAAACAGCGATGCCCAATTTAGTAACGAAATAAACACAGTCCAATAACTACCAAGCATAACTAAAAAAGGAAAGGTCCATTTTCCAACAGTGAACTTTAATGGTCTTAAACACAACCCTGAACTTCAAAACCAAAACCATTCACCTTTCAAGCTCACCCCGAATGCAGACTGGTTTTGTGCCACATGGCAATGTGACCAAGGCTGAAGCAATTTTAAATTCTGAGTTAGTAAATGATTTCAAAAGGTTCTGGAAACCTCTACACAGTATAGTGGGCCTAGATAAATTTTGTACGAGTAAAATAAAGTATAAGTGGCCCTTCAAAAATAATGTTAAAAATAAAACAAAATTTTGCAGACCGACAAAATTTTATAAATGTTGGACTAAATTTATCGAAGTATTCAATACTCGAACATGCAACTAAAATTTTTTTGAACATTCAGAATTAGAAAATACCTGAATCAGTTCTGGAAAATTCTCAGCAGTACTACAGTGTATATATAACCTAGATAAATTTGGCACAAGAAAAATAAAGTATAAATGTCCAGAAAAAGAAGTGTTTAAAAGCAAATAAACCAATTTCTGTTCGCTGACTAAAATAAACTCTGTTTCACTTGAGACTACATTATCTAGGTTTTAAATAGTCCAAGGTGCAACTAAGAATTTGTCCAATTTTTTTAATGTCAATTCACTAATTCCAAAAATTCAAAAATACTTTCAACCTTGGGCCACACTGCCATGTTAATGATACATCACCTAAAACCAATCTAGATTCAGGCTAAGGTAATAGAGTGAATGGCTTTGATAGTCCAGATTTTTTGAACAGTGTCCGCTTTTGAGGTTTGAAGTTCAGGGTTGTAAGGGACCTTTTCTTCGCATATGAATAACTAAATTCTTCTAAAAGTGAAGGAGCTATGAAATGTGATATTATTTAATTTAGGTACAGTGACCAAATTAGTCCCTAAGGTTTCGCAAAAGAGCCATTTTTTGTCCTTGAGGTTTAACACGGGCCACTTCTCTTACAAAGAACAGATCAGTTCCAAGAGAGTAACATGGATAAAGCACAATCAACATAGACCATGGGCTAAGTAGTATCACTGCTGTATGAATGGAACAACTACGCTGTGGACCAGGGGGCAACTGAGCAAAACTCAGTTAGGGATTTTGCTGACCATGAAAGATAATCAAGCACAAAAACGATATTAGGTGCATCTCCAAGACAATAATTTCCAATAAACTTTGCAGTAAAATGTCAATTAGGAAATAACTAACCTTTGGGTTTATCGAGACCCAGAACATGTCACCATCAAAATCACTATTGGCCATCTCATCAGCCAAAGACCGTCGTCCAGTAGTTGGGAAGAATATAACATATTTAGAATATCCCACAACCTTCTCTATATCGCTACTATATGTTGCTTTCAAGACATGTATATCACCAAAATGTAACCCAGGATGCTTATAAACCAGAACATCTCCAGAAAGTTGGCCCTTATCACTGTTTAACAGCAGGTAAAGTAAACAAGTAAAGAACAAAACAGACTCAAACATAAGAGGCGTGCTACTAACTAATGCTTGCATATTAATGCACGTTTATGCAAGGAAAATATATGGCAAAGAACAAAAGTTATTATCTTTGGCAAATTCAAAACCTTTTCGTAATCCAATCTATCTCTTAGTAGAAATTTTTTTTAACTATTAAAAACAGTCACACAAATCAAATTTACTGAGCTCTAGAAGGCTATATACTCAAGATAGTCTAAATTAGGTGAACTGAACTGAAGGATGACATTAAAGTCTTGAAGCTCCAAATACCTCACATGTATTTACGATCTTATATTGTCAGTCTAATCATTTTCTTTAGATGCTATTTATTAACAAAATTCACAATTACAACCAATATTGTCACCACTATTATCTGATTTTTTGAATAAAATATACAGTCCGGTTGCCAAAAGAGAATACAAACCAACCCATCTAACCTTCTTATAGTTGTGATTAGAAATTCAGGATGGTAATCAGCAAGAGAAACGGTAATGTTGGTGCATTGCACCTAAAGAAAATTGTAAGACATTAAGTAGTTCCAGTGATGCCTATTGTGTAATGCATACTCCTATCTTATGTGGTGACTAGTAAACTGAAGATCATTGGAACATATAAAAAATACAGAGTCTCAAACATCACACAGAAGCAAAAGAGTATTTCCATAACTAACAGTATCACGCAGACTTCACTAGGTCCAAGTTTTCCAGTAGGGTCTGTAGTGCCCATCAAATAATAGCAGTCATCAATTGGTATCTTTCCATTTTTTATTCCTTTTCTTTCCTGTTGAGCCATGAAAGCCAGCCTAGATTGCAAGTACGACTCTTCTAGTGGGATTCCAGAAAGAATCATCCGTGCTGACATTGAATCTTCCATGTCAGCATAGTTGAATGCAACTGCATGAACAACATGAGAATAATGGTCCGGATCAAACGCAGACAGGTGACTGAAAAATATAAATAAAATAGAAACCTTATTACAATGGTAACATGAGTACAGGTTCTACAGAACCAAGAAGCACATATATACAAATTGTACAGAACACAAGTGCAATGCACTGACAGTATTTCGAACTAACTGTTCAGTGCGTCGTCATATTCAAAACGAGCATTGTCAGCCTCTTCAATCGCATTTTGCAGAAGCTCCATAAAGAATTCTTCAGGAACTCCTCCATAGTGAAGTAACGCGATCAAAAACCTTGATGTGAATGTCCTTCTAGGTCGATTGCTGAGCAAAAACAAATGATATTACTTATTGTGAACAAAAATAGAACTGATTGCTTGTTGCCAATCAAAAAGCTTAACTCCAGAGGAAAAATGAGCAGTCTTGCTTATGCTTTACTATCCTTTACACACCTACCTAATCTAATAAGCACAGCTTCACTCTCACTCTTGCCTCTACCTAACCAGCCCCAACCATGAGGATTAGACATGTGACAGTACTTAAACTATGCTAATGACCCTCCAAATCTCGCCACCAGTCCACCCAAATACCACAATGATTTAAATGCAGAGTTCGTTCCTTTGGACCACTGAGCTTTCTTGTACCAACAGCTCATCCAAAAGCCTAAACTTATACTATTAAGCAAAGGCAAGTAATCCTATTTATAGTAAAAAAATAGTGAGTTTCACATCAAACACATTTTGTTGTTCTGATTTCCAAGCTATGCCACCTCATAGAATCTGTAGCAATTAACTGGGAAAAATATATCCGGTTGAGCTGTGTGGATGGTCGTGAGTCATGACAAATTCTGAAAAAAGAGAATGGCAACCTTGACACAAAATCAATCTATCAGCCTCAAGATTTCAAATCAAAATTCACTCTGCCATAAAGGAAATCTGGAGAGAGAGAGAGAGATCTACAATTCACCAAAATTTGTCCTTTTTGTTTATCCTAGAATAGCATGGATTTTAAGTTGAAATTTTGTACATGCCTGATTATATCATGAATTGCACAGCCAATACTTTCCTTGTTGCAATTTTTAATGGCTATCTGCATTGTGTCTTAAAGAGGATGCACAAGGGCGAACGTAGGGATGGGATGCACTGGAAACACTCTAAACAAACTAACAGCTATTTCCCCTGGTAGAAAGGCAAAACTAACACCTCAAAGTTTCTGGCTTCAATCACATTTATGAAAGATGACGCATGGTGAATGAAGTACAATTAAAAAAAACAGTGAACGAAATGGATGAAAATAATGCTACTTGACAGCATAATTATACTCTGCAGAGGACTCTAAAAAGATGTAGGCATGCAATACAAAGCATTCATAATTTCATATGTGTTTAAGTTGTTAAGTATATTCATCATACCTAACACAACAATGCAACTCTAGATTTTTGGCATACCTTGTAGAGACTATTTCGAAAGAATTCACTGACTGAACACCAGATAGATTTTTTTTGGCATTTCGTTTAGAGATTATTTCCGATGAGTTGACAGACTGGGCACCAGATAATTCTGGATCAGCTTTTATTTTTACCATTGATGGTCGGATAAGTATAGTTCCAGGAGAAAGCTGCAACAGAAAGAGAAAGATTATTATTTCTTATAAAGTACACTGAAAGATATAGGGTTAGTCAAGATAAGATAGCAAAAGAACATGATCTGTACACTTCAAAACTATGTAAACGACACATATATTGGAAAAGACGATATCAGCAAAGATGGTAACATCAACATGAACAAACAAAGTAATGATCAGGTCTTGGGAAATGGTGAGCTTGCAGAAAATAGCACGCCTATCCTGAATGAAGCACAGATAAATACAGCACTGCTTGAATATTACTTTTACATAATCATAGATTACCAAATTAAATTGACCCATACTAGACAACCCGATTTTACTGCTAGCAAATATATGGAAGACACAAATATATAGATGTTCAAGAAACTATGAACCAAGATTGGAAATAAGAGGTGATCCTGAAGAAAGTATTCCGATATCAAACCTGCTTAAGAGCCTAATATAATGTCTTAAAACTACACAGTGCGTACCCGCTTGTCAACTAGGACTGTTCCCTTTACAGCGGATCCATTATAGAACAGACGGAACTGAATAAGTAGAGGCTAGAAAAATAAAATAGATAAGAACAACAAACTCATCAGTTCAAACATAGAAAAATCAGAAAAGAGTAGATCAGAACATCAAGGTTTATAGTTAATACGATACATATTCAGTGGTGTTGTTAGACCCCATCAATTCGCTTTCATCACAATCCATGATGTCCTGAAATAATGGAAAAAAACCTCAGCTAGCATAAAGCATGGAACAAAACACTGCCATTAAGGTTGATAAGCATGATTGTCCAGAAAGGAAAACTTAACTAGTAGTAAATAATAAGATGAATGCTATTGGCGATGATGTCTATGAAGCACAGTAACAGAGATTAATGGCAGCTGATATTGGTATCTGGATTTTCTAATCATAAATCAATAACATTTCAGCCCACCCTGAAACTGAATGCAAAAGCAATTTAATTGATATGCCAGCAGGAAAATTTCAGGATTGGTACATTCCTACCTAGTAATGAAATGAATCAACAGAAATACAAGGTAACATAAGAGGTATTTTGATTAGGAACTAGAAAGAAAGTCACAAAACAGTAAATTGGTAATGCAAAAACAATGTAACAACAATTATTTGTTTCCCATATGAGGGGCAACAAGGAAGAACATGGTATCAATTTAATTAAGCAGAAATAAGGGCCAAAGTTCAAGACAAAGATGACCCGAACTTAGGTGGTGAGGGTGTACATCCACACCTCCCACCAACTGAGCTAGGGTTCAGTTCCTTCTTTTTATAACTTTATCACAAATTCGTAATGATGTCTCATGGCATATGTGTACATATGTATGAGCAACTCCATGATTGTTCATTTCTCTTCGTATGCTGCACTTTAATGAAATGTGTTTGTCAAATTTTTTCATTGGTGTGCATGTGTTCAACTGTTCACCTTATGAACAATCAAGTAATCCACAGATGCTTCAGATGTAATAATGCTTCACAAAACCATAACCATCAGAGGAACACAAAAATAAAATGTCTGACAAGTTAAAATATATATAGCAACAGAGTCCTGAGATAATTTCAATTCAGAGGGTAGTATGAGGGACGCACAAGGGTGCTCAAACAATACCAGCTTCAACATTTTTCCCTTGCGATACTTGTGCTTCACAATTTTCCTTGGAGATACTATAAGTGCATTCAGGGCCAAATCTTGAGATATTCAGCGCCAGTCCCAATCAATAATGAGATCAACGGCTCCCCTCTCTGAAACAAATGTTGCCATGTGTCCATCCGAGATATATACATCAAAAAAATTTACTTCCAGATCAGGACCAAATTATTGGAGGGATGACGAACACTACAAAGCAAGGATTTATCACAATTGATTTCGACAAGAAATGTGAATAAATCAACACCAATTGAAGTTTATGGCTGGCATCAAAGCAAACCTGCATCGTTACAACAGAAACACTGTGAGGTTCACAGAACAGAAACACTTCACATGCAAGCAAGATGAAGCCAGAGATCATCCAACAGTTATTGCTTCTATTACTGGAGATCTCTAATTTCAAGCAAACAACAATGAAATTATTTTTTGAACATGGAAATCGAAAAGGTAGCAATGGAACTTTTGCAAATACAAGCTATCTCCCAGCTTCAATAAATCTTACTCCATCCTTCAAAATGCACATCCTTTATTTTATAAAACACATGATGTTATCATGGTAGCAAAACCATTTTACCCGCAACTAAGCTCGACATCACCAGTAATTGACATTAAACTTAATATGATGCTAATTCAACAGTCAAGGAAAAACCTGGACATATATTTCGCCAAGTCGGCAGCGAGTATGATATGATGCATGTAGCCACGGCCTGGCCATGTATCTGCCAGAGAGATGTAAGCTCATCGTGTTCCACCCAGACTCGGTGCGAACAAATAGCATCTCGACAGATGAAGCTTACATTTCTTGTTTTTTTCTTTTCTCTTCTCTTCTTCATTTTATTCTCTTTCCCTCCGTCCTTATAAACTGAAGGCACATCAAAATTTTTCAGGCAGTTCCAACCATGAAACACCTAATTAGCAACCATGAAACATAATGGGGACACTTGGTAACAATACAAGAGTTGCAACTCAGAAAAGCCCTGGTTTCTCATTCGTCAAATTGACCTTTGGCAACCTCATACTGGATATTCTTTCCAATTTGCATATAATTAAGTACTTTACTAGTAATCCATTTTTCCAGGCACTTCTAAAAAAAACATCTGTGTCATCCCAGCAGAGATGACTGAATGAGCTGTAACATAACCCAAATTTCAACCTACAGTTATGTCTTCAAAAATCTATTACCATTGTTTGTATGAGACATTAGAGAACCTTGACCTTGATGCATTACTTGTAAAATTGCCAGTAACCATTGTCTACATTACATCGCATTTCATCAGTCTATCACTCGTATAAATCCAAATAGATTCAGCATTGCAATAAAATGAAACTTACAGAAAAAACCTGAGATAGGCGGCAGGCAACCCAAAACAATACACGTCTTCACAACTTATGGTAGCTGTTCACAAAATAGGTAAGAGGAATCCAGGTCTGGTTCTGAAGGTTTCTCCATAAAGTTTACTACAAGGGCGTTATCATCACCAACAACTTTCTGAAGAAGAGTCCTCGTATTCTTCGAACCATATCGGTCCCTACATCGCATGTCAATGTTAAAAATAAAGGTTGCACCTTAAGTAATAAGTCTTCCTTCACAAAATAAATTATCACTGAGTGCAGCATTGATTAGTTGGTGTCCGTAACTTTTGTGCAGTAGCAGTGAATCATTATACTTTCACAAAAAATCTTAGGCGGCTTGAGAAGGATGCCATGGGTGATATACACCTTACAGCACTATGAAGCATGAACATTTACGCAATCATGACTCGGTAGATAAAAAACATCAATCATAGTAGCACCATTTAAAAATATCAATGATTAAACAATGGCCTGATTATAAAGTACTAAAGCACCACACACCTTGAAAGTTTTGGCAACTGTATCCCCTCTTATCTCAACATTACAATGTAGACTCTTTTGCTACCTGGATCCAGAATCAAGTTCTGCAAGCATGCATGGAGAGGAATGTAGAAATATTCAGTTAGCTCCTGCATAAACTATATAGAGAAAAGAACAACTATGAAAATAGAAAATGAAAATGGCCAAGCATTAGTGATTATCCATGCTCATGCAAAATTCAAGAGATAGTTATGACGCATAGGTGCAAATTACACTATACTTATTGAGTTCCATTCACAGATCATGGTTCTAATATTTAAAGGTCATCCATCGTTTGAATCATTCTTGAGAAGACCTTTAGTGAAAATTATTAACAGTACTGGTGTTGCAATAACCTTTGCTCTATGTGAAGATGATATATGCCTGTGACCAAATGTGCTCCAGATTTGTGACTCAAATTGAGCCATGGACAGAGACTTCAAGGATCTGATATAGTTCACAGACAGGACATCTTCTATCTTATCACTGTAACAAGAAGAGAAAATGGTGTATTAGCAACAGCATAACACAGATAAAAGTCGTATTTGCCGTAGAAAATAGTCAATGTTCTGCAACAAAAACAGCATTTCTTTGTTCTTCATTATATAAAAAGCATAAACCAAAGAGAAACTAACCAGGAAAGATAAGCAAAAATCATAAATATTTTCCTGAACTCTAACTCTTCCAGTGCTAGCATCTGAGGACTCGCTACCTCCCTCAATGCATTGGCCGTGGCATGACAGATTGCTGTAGGATTTTGCGGCATCGCCCAAATGGATTTGGTGGACTTCCTGAAGGGCGAGTCATATTCTCAACACGTCTTGAAAGATCCCGCACAGGGCTCGGGGTGGAAACTCTTATTAGAGTCGAAATGATTGGCTGGATGGGGCTGTCAATCTCCACATGGTTCTGCAGCCCAGATGGCATACAGTGGCCTGGGCTACAAACCTGCATCATAACATCATTAGGCATGGCAGGAGTCATTGCTTGGGTAGAAATGTTAATCTGCACAGCCATCTAGTTCGACACAGGAGAAACCATTACCAGGGAAGGAGTATCAACAGAAGATATTCGACCATATGGGCTCTCAACTGTCGGGTTAGCCAGGTCCGGAACCACACGAGCAATTTGTCTGACAGAACCACCATTGTCATACAAACGGAGCGGCATCTGTTGGTTGGGACTCCCAGCCTCCACCATGGCATGGTTTGAGAGGCCAGAAGCTACTTCATCATTGGGGCTCTGATCGTGCATTTCAACCACGTTGTAGTACAGTGGCGCGGATACTGATTCCTCTGTTTAACCATAGACTTAATATCTAAGAAGCATCACAGTTAACCAGATGACTAATAGGCTAATAGCACTTCACAATTCGGGAAATGTATAAGACCTTAGAAAGAAACAACATGCAAACCAAATCAACCACACGAAATGCAAAGGAAGAAAGAGGAGAAAACACCATCATATTAACCTGAACCAACAAAGCTAAAACCAACAGATTTCCAAACTGCGATTTAAGGGCTGGCAAACTAAGAAGGAAAAATTAAGAATGTGATCTGTAAGCATTGAATTCGAAAACCGAGCATCACCATCATAGCACGTTGCCTCCAGTTACAACTTGGCAGGATTCTCCTCCAAATCGAGAGCAGGAAACGACAGCCCAACTAGAAAACTCACGCAGCCAAAAAAAAAAACGCTAAAACGCACTGCCATAGGAAGAACAGACGCAGCTATCCCACCACTGCGTCCATTACGAGTTTACTACTAAAAAACAAAGGGACAATATCCTCCCTCACAAATTCTGGCAAGCAACCAAAGTTAACAAAAAAGTCACACAGCTAACCCCTCACCTTTCCAAGATGGACCGGAGATGCATGCGGCGCTCTGGGCGGTGGGGATGCCCCGCGCGTTGCGCTTCATCCTCTCCTGCTTCACCAGGTACTTGATGAAGCCGGACAGCGTCCGCACCTGCCGCGACTCCCCAACCGTCCTCAGCACCCGCGCCGCCGCCGCCTCGCCAAGCTCCGCGAGGTGCTGCCGCGCCTCCGTGCAGGCGAACTGGAGCAGTCTCCCCTCGATCCGCTCCAGCTCCGCGCCGACCGCCGCCGGGAGAGCCGGCTCGCGCACTTGGGCCGCCGCGCCGAGGGGATCCATGACGAGGGTTTAGGGTTTAGGGCGGCCGGCCGCTCCGCGCCTCACCGCGGCAGCAGCGACGAGGCAGCAGTGGTGGACGGCTGGTGGTGGAGATGATCAACAAACGCGGCGAGTTAGGAAATCTGGAATGAGGAGGAAATTTGGAACAAGGAGAGGGGCGGGAGAGAGCGGGGAGACACCACGCTGGAGTTGGAATGGTGGGGAAGGGGTGGGTGACGGTGGAGAAGGTGAGGGCCCACACGGCAGTGGGTGTGGGAGGTGGATTGTGGGGGTGGTGACGGGCCCAGTCGGCTGGCACTATATATATCCAAACGGGCGGACCGGCCCGACACGGCCCGAGGCCCGGTCCGATACGGTACAGTCTGTTTAGGTAAGGGTTCTGTAGTGGGCCGTGCCGTGTCGGTCCGCGTGTCTTCCCCAGCCCACGGCACGGCATGATCACGTGCCATGCCGTTCGGTATGGTCCGTCGACGGCCCACCGTATCCGGGTCGGCTCAGTCCGCTCCCAGTCGCCCCCTCTCGCCTATCATCCTGTGAGCCCAACTCCGTGGTGGCGGCGATCTGCCCCCCGTCTCCCACCCGGGCCGTTCAAACCGGCGCGCGTGGCGTGGACCATTGGCCAGTGGGCCCCGCCAGCGACGGCGCTGGTGGTTAAAAAAGCGTTAAAGTGAAAAAAAATTTGGGAAAAAAAGAAAAAATAACTTAAAAATTTGTAAAAATTAGAGGATTGGTTAAAAAATATGGGAAAAGGGCAAAAAATTATTTGAGATAAGTAAAAAAATAATGACATTGGAGGAGAAAATTTTTATATTTTTTAAACAAGTAAAATAGTAACACATATATAATTATGTAATTTAATTTCTGCATAGATATAGGGGAAAATTGCGCAATGACCTTTATTGAATTTGATATTACACAGCTGTCTTATTAAAAACTCTGTTATGTAAAAATTCAATTTTAAGAAAACCATAACAAAGAAAAAAGAGTACACCTAAAGGTCAACGCTCAAAAATAAAAAATACTACTCTAGTTTCTCATTTTCTAGGTAAAGATTTTTAAACTGAGCAGCCAAATCTTGATTCTACGCGGTGTGTTCCTTAGTTAGCTCCTAGTCTTTGACCATAAGTAGTATTTCTTTCACCTCATTACGGAAATTTCTTCTCCTCTTCTCAATAATTCTTCCGCAAAGACTGAAGGCCAATTCGGAGGATATTGTAGACACAGGCACCATGAATACATCCTGTGCTAGCTTTGAGAGCATAGGATATTAGATTTTATGATCGTTCCACTATTCTAGAACATTAAGATCTTTCTGGTTGATGGAGCCGCTGTCCAATTAGGAGGACAGCTCAAGGGCTTCAAGCGAAGTGTGTGTAGGACTTGCGACGACCGAACTTTCACCACCGGTGCTCGAAGAAGAAGAGAAACCACCCCAAATTCGGCCCCACTGCAATTTCTTCTTACCTGGTATAGGGACGGGTGGAACTCTTTGCACACGAACTTCCTGAAACTTAGTTTTATACTTTCGAAACACTTTATACAATTTAGTCTTAGCATCGGAATAGTAGCTAGTGTAATTAATATTCATTGCATCACCAATAAGATTCAAAATATTAAGAAACTCCCGCATTTTACCCTTAAGATCAAGAATAAATGCAAAAGCATACAAGTATAGAATGTCCCTCCAGTATTTAAAATATTTCTCCTTCATGTGAAATGCTGCAAGTCCTAGTAGCTAGTCATCTTCATATTCTTTTAAAAAAGTGGCAATCTCAAAAATCTTATGTAAAAATAAATTAACAGTTGGATAGTAAACACAAGACAAAGTAACAGTTGTATCATAAAATGTTTTAAGTAAGTAATAAAACATTTCCACAACATGCCAAGACTGTTCTGTCAATAGCGGTCCCGTTACTGGTAATAATATTCTTGGACTATAAAAAAACAGTTAGTGTATCCTTATAAGGCAAGACATGTCTCAACATCAAATAAGTCGAGTTCCACCTATGGTCTGTATCCGTTTGGAACGTCGGTTAGTTCGGATCCATCCTGAAATATAAATAGAAAAAATTAGTACCAAAAAAGTACGAACAAAGAACAAAATTCATAATTTTTTTACCTTGCAGGAGCATCAAAGGCTGCGGCTATCAACTATGGGAATGTGGAAAATTTTTTATTTTTAAATAAAATTTGTCTAAATAAAAAATTTAGAGCACAAGAGAGCAAAAGAGAGCACAAGATGAGAGATTGTGAGGTTTGGATGAGCTAAGATGTTGCTGCTTGCTGCCCTATTTATAGGAAAAAAATTTTATAATTTTTCGGATTTTTTTGGTATTTTTTTCGGATTTTTTTGCCCTCCAATAGCTAAATTCGAAATCTAGCCGTTATTTCCGACCGTTGGAGACACGTGTCACGCAATCATCGGGCCACCGAGGCATCCAACCAGCCCAGCCGACTGACCGTTGCCCCTCTCCCCACGCGCCATGCTTGTAGCGGGCCGGCATGGCACTGCACACCCGGCACGCTACAGTACGTGGGCCATGTCATACTAGCCCGCCGTGCCACACCTCTGGCCCAGGCACGGTACGGGCACACAGACCGTACTGACATGGTCCGGACACGGTTACTATAGCACCGTGTGTCCAGACCAGTCCGACAGAGCACGGCCTATTTACACAGCTATACCTGGCACGGCCACGTGGTGCACTCTGTACGTGCGATTGAAGACTCTGCCGGACGGGGCCCAAGTAGGAGTAGTGGAACTTGGCTGCTTGCTCTGCACACTTTCCTCTTGCTCCTCCCCACTGTGTGTGATGCAGTGATTCATCTAGGAGTAGTACTAGACTTCCATTTCTTTATCCCGAGATGGTAGGACAAGTGCGCTGACATGGCACCCTGGGAGAGCTTCGGGAAAAGCTGTTTTCCCCGTGGTTACTGTCTTTCTTCTAAAATATAGTTAGCCTTTCTTCTAAAATACAGTTACTTTTAGATATAAATCTAAAGTACAGTAGTAAAGCAGCACAGCACTACTATACTATACTCCGGTTACATCTGCCTATAGCCCTACTAGTAGTGTGCAAGAAGAGTAGGCACGCGTCTACTGAGGGGGTGTTTGAAACGGTTTTAGCTTTTTCCTTTTTTTTAGCACGTTTCTCAAAACATAAAACGATACGTTTTTTAAAAAACTTTCTATATGAAAGTATTTTAAAAAAATCAAATAGATCTATTTTTCAAGTTTATAATAATTAATACTTAATTAATTATATGCTAATAATATTTCTTGTTTTGCATGCAGTTTATAATCCACGCATATAAACTGATGCAAACACCCCCTGAGTCATGCCAGCTGCAGCTGTCCTGAAAATAGACAAACAGGCTGTACAACCGCAGAGCTAGCCGTAGAGGTGACCGCTGCGCTAGCTGCAGCTGATCTGAAATAGACAACCAGGCCGTATAACCGCAAAGCTAGCCGTAGAGGTGACCGCTGCCTACAAGTTACTTCTATTACACCAATATAATCGTAAGTGGCAATTGTTACTGAAAGAGAGATCATGTTGAAATCAGCTTTTTATAAACCACACGTAAAACGAGAAACATCATTTAACACATGATTAATTAAGTATTAACTATTAGAAACTTAAAAATTAAATCTATTTGATTTTTTGAGACACTTTCATATAGAAACTTTTAGAAAAAACACACTATTTTACTTTTCAGAAAGCGTACTAACGAAAATCGAGGAACTAGCCACAAGCTAAAAGCTAAAAAAAACACCACACCTTAGAGCATCTCCAATAGCTACCCTATATCAATGGCTAAGCCAAAATTTGGCCATTTTAGCCAAAAAAAACTCCCTCCAATAGACTAAGGGTGTGTTCGTATATGATGGTTGGAAAGAAAACTTCCCTTGTTTTTCGTGAACACGCTTCCCGAATTACTAAACGGTGCGTTTTTTACAAAAATTTTCTATATTGCCTCCGTTTTAAATTACTTGTCATTCTAACAAATCTCACGCTAACCAAGAAGCTATGACAAATTATATTATTACACTCATTAAATACATCACAATTATATTTTCAAAGCAGTCATTAACTCCAATTAGTTAAGATGAGCCAATTAGAGCTGTGAGTGTATTAATGTTTGGCTGCATTGATAAGGGTAGAGAAGGAAGTTTATATCTAAAAGTGCTTTGGAATGTGAGAATGATAAGTGTTTTGGTAAAAAATTTGAATTCAAAAACGACAAATAATTTAAAACGGAGAGAGTATAAAAGTTGCTTTAAAAATCATATTAATCCGTTTTTCAAGTTTAAATAATTAATACTCAATTAATCATGCGTTAATGGCTCATCTCGTTTTATGTTATCTTCTTTCTCTTTTCTCACCTTCAAACTATCCCTAAACCATTTGGATGACCAAACTATCCCCTAGGATGATTAAATATGGCCATCCAAATGTTCTGGTCAAATGGTGGAACCTACTTAAAAAATCAATTTTTTTCACCGAACGAAGCCCTCTGTGTCCCGCCGCCCGTCCCCGCGAATCCTTCTCACGCCTCCGCCAGCAAATCACCGCCGCCTCCTCCTCCTCCTCCTTGCACAGCCGCCCGTCGCCGCGCACCTGAGACACAGTACGAAGAGGACACCGGAGATCCTGAACGCCCCCGGTGACGTGAGGAGACGGCAGGCGCGCCCGGCGGCGACCTGCATAGCTAATGCTGCTTCTCAGTATGACGGCCGTAGGAGAGACCAAGTGAACCGTAGTCGCCCGTCCCCTCCTCACCGTCGCCGCCTCCTCGCGAGAGCCACCGGCCCCACACCCACCACATTTTCGACGCAAGTCCCCCGAGATTTGGAGATTAGCAAATAGCCATTTTATTGGAGCGCATATCAATTTTAACTATCCATTTTATTAGCTAGCTATCTAAATAGAGATTTGAATAGTTAAAAATGGGTTAGCTGTTAGAAATGCTCGTCAGATGCTTAACGGACGGCCAGTTCATGATCACAGCAAAATGTAAGCACTGAACAAGCCTGCAGTGGTAGTGTCATTACAGTCCTCAAGAATAAACAGTAAGAAATCAGATTACCCTTAGAGAGAGAGCAGAATCCAGAGTCATACCGACCGCATATTTGGGTGCTGTAATCGGCTCACATCCTCAAGGTTACTCCATATGATCCATCCACCCCCCCCCCCCCCACACAAAAAAAAAATATTTATCAAATCTAAATTCTCACATAGATTCACTAAATTTTGTCTATACATGTGAGCAATGCAGTTCTGTTTTTACATATTGAATAATTTATGCACAATAAGTAAAGGAAATGGTTCTTTAGTCATTCTACAAAAAACAAAAAATAGTTGTTCATCATATGTTAGCTTTGGTTAGTTCGGGTAATTAGTTAATACTTTTGAAGGCTATGAGTAAGTTAAATTTGCACTTCAAAGTCCCCCATCTTATCTTATCACAAAACCGGTGGTTCATATTATTATATCTTAATCTTACAAAGAACCAGCTCGGGAAAATAGACTTCATGACACTGATCTTCCATAGCAAATGGAGCCTAAATAAAGATTTTTTGACCATTTTTCCTGCAAATAGATTTATCAGATTTATCTGTTATATGAGTTCAAATATGTGTAAGAAGAAGGTATAGTTACCTTTACATGCTGGCCAGGAAAAGCAGATGTTCTCAGGGTCTCCTGTGTTTCATCGTTAGGCTTTCTTCTAGGCATGCTCAAGATCAAAGCCACCTGGTCACATGTGGCTGCCGTTGCAGTTATGCGATAACCACTATCCCAGCGCTGATGGATTCCCTCACTTGGATATAAGAAATCAAGTTCCACTACCTACAGAAGAGATGTGAAAGAATATGATCTTACAACTTTTTCAGATTCAACTGATAATCAATGTAGCTTACTGCCAAAATGAATTCAATTTTACAGGGCTCAAGGACATTCCAAATGTACCTGATGTGTGAAACCAGCATTCCGGGACATGACCACAGCCCATCGGCTTCCTGCTGTGGCCAAGGCAGTAACATAGAACCCCTCCTTCCACTTTTTGTTTATCCATTTGAAGGGAAATGAATCGCTTACTTTGTAGGATTGCTGCGCATATGGCGTTCCTGGAAATGTACTTAAGTCAGTTATTGCCCATAAATACCAACAGTCAACAATAGAAGATCCAAGCATTTGCGCTGTGAATGGCCTCCCACCAAAACTTGTACAAGTATCCCACCAAAAGTCCAAAATTTGCGCAAGTATCTCTAGTATATCTCATATTAGTGGTGGCACTTTCTGGATACTTTGATGCATCAACATCTAACAAATTTCAGCTCATCCGGTATTATTGTGGTCAAGGTGATATTTAAAAATGGTATTTTGTCCACATGTATGTGTAGCAGTTTATAGTGATGTCTTCCTAGCTAGAGGCAAAAGATTGATTTTATATGGTTAAATTATGTCAGGTATGCTGTTTAGTATAGTGTCGATTCATCCAAAAGAGAACATTTGTTTGCGAATTTGCTTTTATTAAAATCCAATTATCTCAGTATTTGATTGGGTGTTTCAGTACTCATTTGATGAGTTTACCGTAGTTCCCTGAGATGAATCGTTGCGCTTGTAACATAATGATCCTGGCACCGACTATGCAAATTCAGGAGTACAGGCATGAGACATCGAACTGAAACAGTCGATACCTGTCGACATGATCACCACCGAGTTTCCATTATTTGCACCAGCCAAAGCAGTAATATAGTAATTTCTCTCCCACTGCTCCATTATCCATTCCTATCAAAGCACGCACAATTTAAAAGTTGTAATTATAGAAAACAATACCATGAGATGAAAATTAGTATACAGCTGAGTATGCTTGATTAGTACCCAGCCATAGATAGGGAAAAATACATACTCGATAGTAGGATGACAAGTAATTTATTTACCTTGTGAAGAAAGTAATGGGAAAGTTCATGTACTTGAGAGGTAAAACCGGTGCCAGCATCCATAATTAAAGCCCACAGATTTGAACAGCATGAAACTGAGCTTATAAATAAACCATCTTCATTTCCTTTTTGAATATGTTGTGCTAATCTATCATCTGCTACATTGTAGTGGTATCTGAAAAATAAATATGGTTAGACAATACAAAAATATTTTACTGCTACAAAGCAGATTACTTTGCGATACCTCTGCTTCATAGGCCGACGGGCATTGTACACACTAATCCACTGGGTTGCCGGCATTCCCATTCTAATCTTTTTCTTAGGTTGCTCATCATCTTCAGCCACTGTGAGGCGGCCTCTCTTCTGACCAACCTGATAAACAAGCTGGCAGCAATCCAACAAAGCATTACACAGATAACCCACAATTACATAAAGGGATAAGGAAATATTAAATATGTCACTAGATTTTGCCAGTCAACTATTTTTCCACCATAACACATTCGATATTGCATATGTCACTGTCTCTACTCTACTGGCAAATCCCTTCATGTGGTCTTAATGGCACGACATTGGCTATATTTTAGACCATGCAGAGCATATTCAGTATTTGGTGTTCCATATAACAGAAAACCAGGACAGGAAGTTCAAAGGCAGGTTCACAATTGAGTTGTTTCATAGTGGCATAATAAATTTCCTCATTAAAATCACAAGGTCTCCATTGAACAATCAATTGGAATTCTTGGGCAATAAAATAATACTGGTTGTAACACCAGTGATGACTGATGACTCTCAAGCCCAATGATGGAATCAGGAGACTAGAACTGTTTACAAGTGCTTTGAATTTTGATCCCACAATTTGGGAATTGCAATCAAAATTCCTACCCATTCAAATTTTCTGACAGATGATATGGACACAGGTTAAAAATGGTTGAAGGGAAAAAATGGGTTACAACAGGATAATGTACCTTCTGGGCACCATCAGTATTTAATGGTCTGATATCTGGATTTGGGCCAACAATGCCATCAAAAAGAGAGATGCACTTTGCATAGTTTGGCTCTTCATCAAACTTCAAGTTCACAACGTACTCAACAAATTGTCGAAAAGGTTGTGGACCAATGCCACATAAAGATTCTGGAGAGGTTGCCATCTTTTTCTTGCAGACAAGAAAACCTTTATTCTCTCCCTAAGTTCATTCATGAATTAAAAACGAAATCAATACTTGTAGTAACAAAAAAGTCATAAAATCAAACAAAATTAACCTGGAATCCTTGCCAAGGCAGGCGGCCACGGAGAAGAAAAATAAGTGTGTATGCAAGGGATTCAAGGTCATCCCTCCTGCATCCAGTTCTTCCCAAGTGGGCATGCACACTAGCATAGCGAACAGTACCCCTGTTACAGTAGCAGACACAAATGAAAAGCGTGTCAATAAAGTAATCTGCAAAATGATAGGCGCCATACTAAATTTTCTATTCGAACCTAAAGATATCAGGTCTCTGGTCATATTCGACATGCTTTCCTGTACCAGCATCTTTCCATTTTGTAGCTGCATCAGTACAAAACGAGTTTAGATAGAAGCACCATAAACAATTATCTGATAAAAGATTGGCACAATATAAGGTGAAAGTTTATTAAGAATTACCCAGTCCAAGATCAACAAGAAAAAGTTTCTTCCCTTCAGGGGTATCTGGAGGACCAAGCAAAAAGTTCTCAGGTTTCACATCACCATGGACATATCTGTCATATACAAATTTTGTTAGCTCAAATTTTGCAGACACCATGCAAAACACTCTTATGGACCATCTGAAGAGCAAGTGGAGTTACCCTTTAGCGTGCATCTTCTCTAGTATGGAGATGGCCTCTATAGCTATACAAGCAACCATCTCAACAGACATCCTGTAAAAGAAGACCACAAATTAAATAATTGAAAGATTGCATCGAACTGTCAAGATTAACTAGGAAGGGTGAAAAAGATGCCCACGAGTGGGAATTATTATTCCAAACATCCCACAGGCTTGGTCCCAACATATCCATAACCTGCATTAAAAATGTGTATGGTTAAGAGCAATGTTGTTGATAATTCTTAAGGAAAAGAAACCAACCAAACCATAAACCGGAAAGCAAAATAAACAAAATCTGATGCATGTCATATCATGCATGTAGATTAAACAAATATGTGGTAAGGTCCCCTACTAATATACTAAAACAGTACATGCGCCATTACCATGATGTAAAACCCGGCCTGCTTTCCTTTGTAGTGTACCCTTGGGACACCATGGTTTCCACTAAGAGTGCTGCAAGAGGAGGTTTATCATAATTAGCAGATGTAAAATGTATCCAAATAATTTTATACTCACTAAAAAACTTACAGAGTAGGGAGACAGAAAGAAGAAATACTCACTTGTAGACTTGCCACTCATAGGGAGCTCCGTAGCTGCAACCTTTGCTTGTTCGATGTTCAAATTTTAGTGCAACCTGACAGAAATGGAGCATGAGTATCAACGCAAATATGAACAGCCGCAGTTCCAACTACTTCAACCATTCAGGGAGATACACTGACCTCTAAAGCATTTGCACCAGAGTTCCTGCTACCATGACTAGGAGAGGAAATACGCCGGCCAACATATACCTGTCCAAATCCTCCCTTTCCAAGCTTCCTCTCAAGCTTATAGGTTGGTGAATTTCCGATTTGTACCTGTTCCAAGCACACAACCGCCCAAATTAAATATACGGTTATAATAATAACATGATGTAAAATCCTATAAAGATGTGTAAAAGGAGACAGGTCAGCTAAGATGTGTAATAATATGATGCAAAATTCATCATCAGAACAGCCATAGCAATGCTGCTGTTTTTTTTTGGGGGAACGAAACAGGTTTCTAGCAGTCTGAGTGCAGGTGACAAGTGGCACCTTCATTCTTGAAAGAAATCCTTGACTGTGATCCTGATTTGATCTAATAGAAAGCTACCATTGCCCTAAAAAATATGTATACAATAGCAACTACAATATGGCTCAACATGACACGCAATGAAATTAAGACACTTTAGATTGTCCCAGTCCCAAGCAGATCTTTTATCTGCATGATGATAGCTGATCCTTACAGAACAACACTCAATCAAATTTCCACTAGAAATTAACATAGTACTCAGCATGTGAATTTAACAAATGTGAGGAATAAAACAGGAATAAAGAATACACGAACAGTAAGAACACTCAGTTAATCAATTGAATTTTATACAAATAACTATAACAGAAGATGAACATAATTAAGTAATCCACAAGAACTACGTCCAGTCAGCACATAAACCAAACACCATAAACAGTATATTCATGGCACTATGATCATAGAAGCCATCAAATGCTACATATTAGCTACATGGAGTCATGGAGTCTACTATTAGCTATCTCATCAGTTTTCTCCTTGAAATGCATGACAAACTTATGCTCAACATCACCCGTATTGATGTTATCCTGGATTTACGTAATAAGCACTCTTCAATTACATTTAGATGAAATGAAACGAACAATACCAAAAGCAAATATATGAGTACACCACCCATTATTCCTATCTCAAGTATCAAATACAATGGATAACACTTACTCCTAAAACATAAACCAAAAGTTCTAATTTAGTTCCATATGAAGAGCTATACAACCAATACCGTGCAGCTAGTGTTTGTAATCAATACAAATGCTTTGCTCCCCTTTTCTTGTCACCAGAGCTAACTGGAACTAAAAACCAATTTAAACCACTAGAAGTACAGATCACTCAGTTCATCTCGCAATACACCGGTGGCAGCGTCTAGTCAAGCAGTAGAACCCTAAACAAAAACGCCCCAAAATAATTCGACGGTCACGCAGCGGGAGCCAGGGAGAATAGGGAGATAATTCGCGATTACCGTCTCCGGGAGCGGGGCGGGGCTCCCGTCCTCACCGGCGCCTCCCTTGTCAGACCCTTCCATCCCCTTTCGCTCCGGCTGCCTCACGTCCCGCGACTCGTCTGCTGGGCTCGGCGGCGGCGGCTTCTGCTGCTGCTTCCGCTTTCCACGGCCTCGGCGCGCTGGCATGCTTCAGCGGTGCAGACCCATCGGCCCACCGGGGAGCGAGGCGATCGGTCGCGCTGGGGCTAGGGCTTGGCCTCCGGCGACGGATGAGGTGAGCCGGCGGCGACGACGAGACGGGAGGGTGGAGGAGGTCGAGACGATTGCGAGGTAGGGCGCGTGGGGAAAAATCCTACAGTTGTAAATGAGGGTTACGCCGCCGATGCGAGCTTACGTACTCTGTCATTTACGTCTTCGTTCAAACACTTGCGGATTCACGTGGCGTACTGACGCGTATGCCTTCAGATTCGTTTCAAGCAAGATCATACTAGTACTCATGTTTGGATTAGCTTTTTTATCCATGAGGAGATATTTTTTCCCTCCTGCCACTAAAGATTATACTTAAGTTATGTTTTTTTTGCATAATTGTGACTCGTATTTATCTCTACTACTTCTACTATGTACTACAGTGGCGAAAATAGGACTGACCTTAATTACCAAAGCGAGATACCATCATCTAGATTTGGGAGAAAACAAAATTAGATCACTCACATGCTTGGAAATTAGTTCGATCGTCATGAACTAAAATTAAAAGTTAAAAGACTGTCCCTACTCCCCTTCGTCCAAATACCAGGGACTCTCTTTGTTCTCTTCTTTTTACGATGATGCCATCATGAAGAATCTTGGTTTTACCGTATAATTTTACCATAAGCAATGCAAATGCTTTTGACTACTGAGAGAGAGAACTAGTTGTAGTTACATGTGGAACTCCAAGATAGTTTTGCCAAATAAACCTTTTTCCTTTCTGCAAAGCCAAAAAAAGGCTATCAAAATTTGATTAATTTGGTCCAGCAACCGGTGGTGCGTACGATGATCACATCATCGCGGATCACCTGTCTTTCTACATGGCCATTTCTTGGATGTTTACACGAGTGACAAACACAACTCGGCAAAAGACTGAAAGGGTTCCCATTTTAGTTTACGATCGCTTTCGATCGTGGATTTTCGTGGGTCGTGACACATAGAAAGGCTGCACATGTCCACTAATTACTCGTTCAATCACGTTATTAATCACTAACAGTTAGTGTGTGCCGCTATCTCGACGAAAAGACAGAAACGCTAGTAATGCTAGCCTGCGATTGGCGGGAAAGAAAAGAAAAGGAAAATAATATAGGTACAAATATATTCTTACAAACTCTTTAGAGAACTGATATGGCACCCTTTCAATAGCATATTGATTTTTCATAACCACCAACTGATTGAATCAAGCAGCTAAGGTATAGTTTGAAGGTGAGTGAGGTGGAACAAGAAAATCATGCAAAACGTGATAAGCCATTAGCATATAATTAATTAAATATTAGCTATTACAAACTTAAATAAATTTATATAATTTTTAAAGCAATTTCTATATAGAAATTTTTTTAAAAAAACACACTATTTAATTTCAGAAAACGTACTCATAGAAAATAAAACAAGTTTTCTTCCAATCATGAAGATTCAAATGCAGCCTAAGATCTATGTTAGTAAGAGTTTTGTAAAAATTTTCAGTGCGATATAGTACTACTTAGAAAAAAAAAACTAGTACACGGGAGTAACCTTCAAGTGAGCAATGGTCGAACGTGTTTTTGGACTGGCTGGGCTCAAGGTCTAAGAGACCAAAATGGGTCGCGTCGTGGGAGTTCAGCCCGGGCCGGCTGCAACCGAAGCAAAGCAGCAGCGTCGCAAAGGTGAAAGCGAGGCGCCAACTAACCCAAGCGCTCTCTCTCTCTGTCTCTCTCTCTGCCTTTTTAACCTTTTGCACGCGTTTTTGCCTGCCTTTTCCCACCCCCACGCTTTGAAGCTTGGCTCTAGGCGCGTGTTTGCACTATCAACAATGTAAAATTATTACTCCTTCTATTTTATATTATAAATCAGTATGATCCTAAGTTAAAACTTTTATAAAATTGATTAAATTTGTAGAAAAATATATTAGCATTTTTAACCCAAAACAAATAAACTAAAAAGAAATTTTCAATTGTGGATTTAACAAAACCAATTTAGCGTGGTAAATATTACTGCATTTTTCTATAAAGTTAGTTAAACTTTAAAAAATTAGATTTAGTATAAATCTAAAATAACTTAAAATATAGAACTTAAGGGTGGCGATCTCTAGATTCTATGATTTTGATCTTGCGATTCTAATTATTATGGGGATTTTGCGAATTTTTATAGGGATTTTCAATTTTCGTTCGTTAGATTCTTACGAGAAGCTACTTGATTCTCTATTTATGTGTAAAATTGAGAATCACAGCGGATCGATTCGGTTGAGAATCAAAGAGATTTTTTGTCCGTTTGACTCAGCTCCAATTAATCCAATTAAGAATTATCAATGACAATCCCTACCAAACGCACCCTAAATAAAAGGGAGCGAGACGCCCACATTGGCCTCGTGCCAGGTAGCCGGATGATGGGTAAGAACCACTCAACCGCATTCAGGTCAACCATTTTGTAACGCAAAACGGAGGAAGGAAAAGCACAAGAAAAGTCGCGGGCGCAACGCCAAAGCGAGAGAGAGCTTGTGCTCCTCGTGCTCTTGCCTGATTGATCACCCCTTCTACCATGCGCTTGTCAATTGCCAAAACCAAGCAGGCAAGCACCAAAGCAATCAAACCCCAGACCGGCACACCATCGTTAGCAAACGTGGTAAAAATCTCACGTGAATTCTACTGTCAAACAGCTTGATCCGATTAACAAGTTACGGTGGCTTTCTTGCAGTGTCTTTACCCACCGGGTTGTAGGGCCCACATGTTAGTGATTTAACGTACGATATGGTACGTGCAGGTGTGCAGCCGGAGGACACACGCGAGTAAAGCAAGCGAGCCTGTCTGCTGGAACGATAGAATAGCGCAAGCGGCTGCACAGTACGAGACTAATCGGAGGCCGAGAGCATGAGGCCAAAAAAAGCTAGGCACCCACCCACGTTTGCTTAGCGTGGGAGGTAACGTAATTGCGTCCACCCCTGGCCGCGCGTGCGCCACGGCCTTCTCCTCCGTTTGCTTCCGACAGACCAAATCACGGCAAGTTTTATAATAAAAATGACTATTGTTTCTAATTTTATTTATATCATCTACTTATAAATTAAGAGACAACATATATATATATATATATATAATATTATCTCTAATAGACAAATATCAATATCTTCAATACTCTCACACTCTTATTGGAGCTTATATAAAGGATACTTCCCTTTATTCTTATATAAGGAGTGTTCTCATCCTCCCTCTCCTCCATCTCATCACCCAATTTTATATGATACTATTAGAGGCAGCACATCAAACATTAGGGTATCAATAATATAGCAATAGGAGTGAGTCTTAAGCCCCCTATGGCCTACTTATACAATGTGAGAGTGATTCTTATATGAGCCTTTTAGATGAGTTATACATATGCATAAGGACTAGCCATAAGGAATAAAATAAGATTATCTCTCTCATTTGCCTCCTATCTCTTCCTCTTGTGTCTTAACTATTGCTTTTTTTATCTGCTAGTGGGCCCCATGTCTAAAGTGCATCTAGTATCACCATTGTAGCAATAGAAATAACTAAAGATTATTATCATAGGGCCATCCATAGAGACTATTTCATCCATATTGCCTTTGCACTTATAGTACTTGCTCTAAGGCCAAGCGCTAATGGTACATACCAACAACCAATCAGCAAGGATACCACAATGAGTGATTCTTAGCTATGTCGCTAGCAAGCTTTGAGAAAAAAACTGATAATTTAGCTTTAATTTTTTTCTTCTCTGACATATTTACCGGTTTTTTTTAAACCCTAGGAGACTATAATTAGAAAAAAAAACAAAAAAAACACACCACCATGAGCTGGTGACTCCTACACACCAGCTTGAGAACGAGACTAACATTAGACCGGTCGCTGTCGGTCCTTCAAAGGAGCACCGATGCACTGCCTTGCCATATCTCCAAGTAGAAAGCCTCCCGTGGACTCTCGGCCATCCCCACAGATAAGGGGTTGTCGAGGGAGATTGCAAGAGAGAAGAAGATCCTCATTCCTTGTGCAAACCCAATGACAACTTTCAAGAGTGCTGCCGAAGATCATGTTGCCTGGAGATACTCATATATGTATGTGTGTATATATATATATAATTGGTCACAGAGAGACTCTCATATCTGAGAACCCCACGTCCTCTCCTAGGCTCGTGTATGTATATATATCCCTTATGAGAGCCACAGGCTAACTACTGCATTCTTGACTCAACTCGATCCAATTGAATTTCGCTACTACGAAAATAATTTATAGAGGCGGCCAAAAGAGATTTGCACAAGTGGGTGGCCAGCCCTCCTCTATCAAAATACGTCTATAGATGGTGCTTTACACGGGAAAACCTTTTTGTAGGCGGGCCGTTTAACCCGCTGGCCTATGAAAATTGTTTCTAAGCAACTAAACGATGCGATTACTTGGCATGAATTACAAATTCGTATGAATATTAACGGGACAAGCTTCTCAAGCTACTTAAACAATACGATTTTGGTAAAAACTTATCAATATATAAGTTTCTTGGGGCACTGGTTTAAATTCATTTTCAACTTTATAATAGTAGTTAACTAACTCGTTTGTACACTCAATAATTACTACAAATCATGTATCTATTCAGCTATTGGAAAAGAAACACAATTGGCAAAAATCATTCATCTATTCAACTATGTCATATACTAATAAGTAAGTACTTCTACACAATATTGCAAAAGCAATAATTAGACGGATAACTAATAGATGGAAGAACGACTCACTGTTGATCACTCAGATATACTCCTACTAGGCAATGATGTGTCGGCAACTGGCACGAGTTAGTTATACATGTCACTTAAAAATCAATTACCCGGCTTACGTACTGTCCGTGTCCACCCAAATCAAACTATGGTGTTGCATACGTGAAAATTACCTAACACGGGTCCATGCATGAAGCTCCAGAGATAACATTGGATATATACCTAGTCTTACATATAGACGATATATTCCTACGTGTGTGGATACATATCATCTCCTCTCTACCGGATATATTTTTACTCTCATGATCACCAAGGAGGTAGCTTAATTAGCTAGGCACAATCACTTTCAAGGAGGAAACTAACACACAGAGCAAGTGTGTGTGCTCAAATATTCAACGCTGATGTAAAGAAAATTAAGCTGCGGCTACATGTACTAATTAAGATTGAATCGAATCAAAGAGCAGTTAGTGATGATCATGTGTGTATATATATGCGTACGTACGTATGATTGACCTCGGAAAAAAGGTATCTTTCTGTTTCTTTTTTTTAGGGAGGCGAAATGGAACTAAAAAGTGAGCATATATGTACGTACTAGCTTCAGATACGGTAGATGATTCCATATCCAAATCTACGAACATGCATATATGCCGTGCGTACACTTGACGATTAGTATACGTACAAGGTATTCCGTATATATTTATGGGTGCCTCTCCTGTCTGAAATCGATAAGTTAACAAATAGCATTTTTTCTGAAACAATCAATTCATTAATGAGCCCAATAAACTTTGGGAGTTAGATCAGTCTCAATGCAACGTTTCATGTCACTGTTTCCAATAATACTAGTCTTGAAAGCTGGAACATGAAAGTTTCGTTGCACTGTTTCATAGGCTTATTGTAGCATTTAATTCTTGTGTTTTGTTGTGATCAAATATGCTAGATGAACTTTGTAGCCGTTGTTGTGTTCGGATCAAACTTATCACGTTCACGTACAGCTGCATACTAGGGATGAAACTAATTCATGTACGTACGGCTACATGCCAAATAAACATGATCAAATAAACATAGTATAATATATTAATTAATTACAATCTCATGAACACACAGTCATATATAAAAAACGTTACACATATATAAAAACGATTACATATATTCTATCTCAAACTCCAGATATATTTCGAGTGCGACCAAACTTATTCCAAATATGTTCCACCAAATCCTTCTTAAGCCGGAAATGAGCCGATCGATCTCGAATATCACTATCTTTTTCGAAAACTCTGTCAAACGTAACATACTGATCAGGAGAGATTTTCGGTTCTTCAACAGTCGCTGAACTAGGAGCCACATTCAGATCTAGATTTTCTTCAATGTCTTCTTCCTTTTCATCTTCAACTATCATATTGTGAAGTATGATGCAAGCTAGCACAATATCATGGAGTTGATCTAGTTCATATAGACGAGCTGGTCGTTTTAAAATAGAAAATCAACGACACAATACACCAAAGGCTCTTTCGATATCCTTTCTTGCCCCTTCTTGCTGCTGTGCATACAGCTTGTCCTTGTGAGTGATCGGCATACGTATAGACTTCACGAATACAGCCCATTCAGGGTATATTCCATCAGCAAGATAGTACCCTATGTTGTGTTGATTCCCATTGACCATGTATTGGACTCTAGGAGCTTGTCCTTTTAGCTCGTTGATAAATAGAGTAGATTGGTTCAAAACATGAATATCATTGTTAGAACCCGCTACTCCAAAGAACGCATGCCAAATCCAAAGATCATGTGATATCACAGCCTCAAGAATCATCGTCGGCACTTTCTGATCACCACGAGTGAACTGACCCTTTCATGCAGTTAGGCATCTTTCCCATTGCCAATGCATGCAGTCAATGCTGCCGAACATACCAGGAAAACCTCGTCTCTCACCAAGTTTGAGTAGACACTCAGTATCCTCCATAGTGGGGCGCCTCAAATACCGTTCACCAAATACATCTCTAACACCTTTGACAAAATTCTTCATTGCCTCCATTGCAGTAGTCTCTCCAATCTTCAAGTATTCATCTAGTTCATCCGCAGCACTACCAGTAGCCAATTGGCGAATAGCTGCAGTACACTTCTACAGTGGACTGAGCCCTTGCCAATTAACGGCATCCACCCTTCGAGTAAAGTAATCAGACCATTGGCCTAAGGCCTCGACGATGCGGAGGAAAAGTGGCCTAGACATACGAAATCTTCGGCGAAAAATATTGGAAGGATAGAGAGGACTTTCTGAGAAATAATCATTCACTAGTTTCTGATGTGCTACCTCTCGTGGCCTCTTGATGTGCTTCCTCGGATGGAATCAATGATCAGACGCCTCTTTCTGAAGACCTTCGATGCTAGACTGTATAACCACCATGGTTTCACTGATTACATCATCTAGAATCTCATCCTCAGCAATGAACTCGTCTAACGAGTATAGAGGATCAGTTGAAGTAGGATTGCCATGTTCCTCAGACATCTACTTGGATGAGCAAAATAGTGAGGAAAAAAGGTGAGGAAAAGAGTAGATGCATAAGAAAAAAAAATATAGAAAGTTCAAAGAAATTAAGTTACCTCAAAGCTGTGCACAACAATGGAGAACGAGATGGTAAAAGAATGAACAAGAGAGAAGCCCTTTGTATGTGAGGAAAAGAGAAGGCCTTGATGTGTATATGTAGGTACACACGCGGCAGTTTTCATATATTAGAAACTGCCATACATGCACTAGGTACACACGCATTCACATATTAGAAACTGCCATACTTGCAGTTCAGACGCATTCACATAGCAGTAAAAGATGACAGATAACTGAACCAGATAAATATAGCAGTTTTCACATGCAGTACTGGAACACATAGATAACTAAGATAAATTCTCACTGGAACTAAGATAGATAACTAAGATAAATTCTCACTGGCAAAATATGACAGATAACTAGAACAGAATCATTCTCACCATATTGACGATGAGCATTCAAGTATCACTGCAGATAAATTCTCACTGGCAGACTAGCAGTAGACAAGTGCACCCTGCACAAACGAAATTATTTGACGATGAGCATTCAAACATCTTTACTTAGATAAATTCTCACTGGAAGTAGACAAAGTTCAGAACTAACCTTAGTCAGCAAATAGCTTTTCTTCAATTTTACGTAGTGCTTTGTCTCGGTTAGCCTTTTGAAGTTCAGACATTTGATTTGTATCTTGATTAAGCAGGGAATTATAAACCTCAAACATCTTTGCTTCCTTTTGCTCCTTTGCAACCTTGAGATTTGTATTTGATATCTGAATCTGTGCTTCTGTCACCTTTTCATGTTCCAACTTACAATCTTGCTGCACCTTAACAATTTTCTCAATGTTGTCGCCAAGGATGACAATTCCTTCCATAATATTTTCCTTCTTGCGCTTTCCACTGCGCTCGGCCTTTGCTGCTTCCCTACCAATGGGACGTGATTGTTCATCTGGAACATCAACTATTCCACTCTTGTTTTTCTCTGTCTCTTGAAACTGTGCACACCATTTCGGCTCATCTTTTAGTTTCTTCCACCAATGCACCAACGAGAAAGGCTTTCCATTCTTTTTTGCATACATCTTCTGTGCCTCATCCTCCAGCATGTCATCGGAGTATCCGCTTGTATTCACATTAGTTACCGTAGTCCAGTAGCCATTGAAGTCATTGATCGAAGACTTCAGGCGTGACCAGTGAATCTTCAATTGGTTCATTTTCCTTGTACACTTTCCATTCCCTTTATTGTTAAACTCATCAGTGACTTCCTTCCAGAATGTATCACCTTTCTTGTCATTTCCCTTAACTGGGTCTTTAGAAGCATTCAACCAAGCACTGGCCTACGAAATACAGAAAAAAAAAATATTGTACCAAGCACTGGTTTACAAAATGCAAAATAAGAAAACTGATAAGTGATTACCAGTCTCTCTTCCTCTTCATGACTCCAATATCTTTTCTTTACTGGCCTATTTGCTCCATTGTTGTCATCTTCATCAATGTCAATGTTCACCGTGTTGTTTGTTGAAGTACCTTGATTCACAGCTTGGGGTGTTCCTGTTCCATAGGCACTTGGTGGTGGTGGTGGAGATATTGGGTTGAAGCTCATAGTCTGACCAACCAAATGAAAATTTTCTCCTTGCAGTTGTGGCTGCGGCGGATAGTGTGGTCATTGAAGAAAATTTAGAAAACCACCTGGTGGATAGATCTTGAAATTTTCACACAATTAAATAACCAGAAATAGAAGTGTAGAGATACAAAGCTGTAGAGATACATCAGGTAAATTGCAGAGATAAATCAAGTAACTATTTTCTTGGCTGCTATCTACATCAAGCTGAAGGAAGCATCAGGTAACTATCTACTTGCAGTTCAAGCACTTGCAGGAAAAGCTATCTAGCAGAGATCGAAATTCAGAGATGATGCAAATCACTATCTACTTGCAGTTCAAGTACAGATCGATTCAGAGATGATACAAATCACTTGTATTCAGTTCAAGCACTTGCAGGCATCAAAATCAACTAATTCCAGGAGAGGAAATCAACTACGTGCACAGATCGAAAACAACTACTTGCATAGATCGAAATCAACACTTACCATGGATTTGGGGCTTGCTGGTTTCCATGTTGAGATGGAAAATTTGGGGGTACGGCCCCCCATCCTGCTCCTTGCGGCGGCCGTGGCGGCACGGTTGACGTCGGCGCAACAGGGGAGGAAGTCAACACAGCAGGGGCGGGCACAACAGGGGAGGAAGTTGACACAGTCGGCGGCGGAACCGGTGGCGGCGCTGGGAGGGATGTCATCGTCGGCGGCGACACCGTTGAAGAAGCTAGAGGTGCCGACGGCGTAGGCGAGGACGCCGTCTTTAGTCCAAGGCGGCTGCCCCCGTGCCCTTTCCCTCCTTTGCCGGATGGGCGCCGCCTGAAGTTCTCAACTGCATCCATGGCGCTGGATCTAGACCAAAGCTCTCAACCGGTGCCTCTGCTACTGCTGTACGGGAAGGATGGCGATGCCTCTGCTGTACGGGAAGGGGAAAGGAGGAATGGCAGGGCAGGCGGGAAGGATGGCGCTCGGGGTGAGAAGGATTGGAGTTGAGCGCGCCTGGAGCACGGGATCGGTAGGGATGAAACTTTCCCCCTCAACGCTGGTTTCATCCGCTTTCCAAGGAGTAGGAAACCGTGCACACTCGTTTCGTGGGGATGAAATGTTTTCCCTCTCTCTCCTCCTCAAAACATGAAAAGATTCTATTTTTGCTGATGTGTCATCTCATTTAATGTGCATGAAACTCCCATGAAATAGCCATTGAGACTGGCCTTAACGCCAGATATTATTCGCCCGAATAGGACAACAACGACAAAAAAAAATCCTTGAAGTAATTAAGCAAGATTAATCTCAGCAAGAAAAGCTAGTAGTTGAAGTGCAAAAAATTATCATTTCGTCTCATATGGATGCTATGGCAGATACAAGTTGTGTGGGCAATGCAACTGCAGGCCCTTTTTTTTTTATCTCGTCTCCTTGTGAACTCTATATATATAGAGAGATTTATCACAAGCTAGGAAATTAATTAACTGAGGAAAATTACACGCAGCCACGCAGGTAGAAAAACTCGAAACCCACATGTCAGTGAAACAATTGACGCCACATAGTCCCACATATATAAGCTTCTCTTGCTTTAGTATTCGCGCGCGCGCGCTTGCACGTGCCGCGGCGACGGCGAGGCGGCGGCGGCGGCCGGCCGGCCGGCTAGCCACGGTAGTCTGGCGTGGCGGCCGACTGCTGCTGGAGGAGCTGCTGGCGGAACCACTCAATGAAGTCGGTGGCCTTGTCGTCGACGCGGCCGTCGACGCCCTCCGGCGGCTCGACGGGGAACGGCGAGTCGGTGACTCGCAGCTGCCGCGCGCCGGCCGGGCTGCGGCCGAGGCTGAGCGCCAGCATGGGGGAAGGCGTGGCCCCGGTCAGCGACGACGACGACGCCATCTCCCCGCCAGCGCCGGCCGCCGCCGCGTCTGCGTTGAGCATCTCGAAGACGTGTGCCACGGCGGAGGCGTCGAGCCCGCCGTAGTTGTTGGCTCCGGCGTGCCGGGAGCCGCCGCGGCCGCGGAACCTGAAGGGGAAGGCCCCCAGCGCGTAGGACGGCGTGGTGGTGCAGCTGAACTCCACGTCCCTGGGGTTGTGGTGGTAGAAGGAGAGCGCCGACGAGTCATCCACGGCCGCCGCCGCCGTAGCCCCGTGGCTCCGCCCTCCCCCCACCGCCACGGCGCCGTGGTGGCCGTGGCCGTGCAGCTGGTGCGCGAGGAGCACGTCGCGGAGCGCCCTGCCGGCGAGCTTACCGCGGCCGAGCAGCAGGTGGAGGTCCATCATGAGTCGCTTCCGGCTGAGCCCACGCCGCAGCATGTGGTACACCGCCCGCAGTACGTGCATCAGCCGCTTCCCGAACCCGGGCTCCATGTCTCCTCCTCCTCCTGCGCCGCCGCCGCCGCCAACGCCGGCCGGCTGCACCCTCCTGTCGGTGGTGGACTCCGTGGTGCCGAACTGCGGTGACACCGCCCACAATGTATGGGGAGATCGAGCTGGGTGGCAATGGCGGTTTGCTTTGCTTTGCTGGATTTGCAGCTTTGGGTGCGTGAGGTGAGAGAATTCAGTGGTAGTAGATGGTGCTTCACTTCGGTGGATGGTGGATGGAACGAATGGGAAGAGGAGGCGGGGGCGGTATTTATAGGCGGTGGGGAGGGGGGGGGCTGAGGTGAGCTGGCCCGGTGTGTGGGGCCCACGTGGTAGATGGGACTTGGATTAAGAACTAAGGAAAAGAAGGGAACGTTGTGGCTGTGGCGCGCGTGGTGGTGCAACGGTACGTGTCATCATGGTGCGTGGCTCGAGCCGCCATCGTGAAACGGTTGTACACGAACACGCTGTTACAGCTCTCTTCTAGCTCATCAAAGTCAGGTAAATCTGCCTAGACACATAAAAAGCTTATTTTATTTACTATGTTAATTAATTTGGTGTTATTGAAATGATGAAGTTTTTAATATTAAGAAATTATCTAACCTTCTGTAGGTTATGTTTTATGTGTTTCAATCAATTCCAATGAATCTATGATATTACTTCAGAAGGAGTATGATATTATGTGCAATGATACTATATTGTTGAATTCGGTAGCCAAAAATATTTTATTCTACTATGAGTGACCTAATGTATATAGGCTATGGTAGGGTTTGCTTCAGCGGCTGGCTGAAGCTTATTAGCCGCACGTAAAATGAGATATGTTTAAAATATTTATAATTTTGAAAAATAAATTTTTTAAATACATCGTTTAGCAGTTCGAAAAATATGCTTACAGAAAATAAGGTAATAGCTAAGCCAATAAGCTTATTAGAAAGGTGCCTAACATATTAGAATTTATGTGCTTTATTTAATCTATCAGCTGGTTTTCAGTATAATGTAGTTGGTGATTTGTCCCATAATCATTTCTTTCAGTTAATAACTCACTGGTTGTGTGTTTTATAGTAGCGGCTGGGGATATAAAATATTTCCGTTATCCTCAAAGATTAGCAGGTCACTCTACTTAGTGCATATTCGCTTCTACTTATTGCTTAGCTTTTTTCTCGGTTTTTGTTAGTGCGTTTTTTAAAACATAAAATGGTGTGTTTTTTAAAAATTTTCTCTACGAAAGTATTTCTAGAAAATTAAATAGAACTATTTTAAGTTTTTAATAATTAATACTTAATTAATTACGTGCTAATAATATTATAAGCCGTAACGAACTCATAGTGGTTATACTCTAACAAATATATGGCTTATAAATCAAAATGTTCTTATAAAATAGTTTGAGAAAGTAAAATATACTTCGAGCCTATAATTTACGAAAGCACATGTCACTTCTCGCTCTCTCTACCGAAGCCAGAAACCGCTCATTGTGATCTGTTTTTTAGACGAAGGTGCATACCATTGCACTGCACGGAGTGCTAGTTAACTACTCCAGTGTATATCACCACCAATTATGAAAGCGAAGCTAGTAATAAGAATAATATACGATCTGAATGGAAAGCTTTACTCCTGATGCCAATTATTTACGAGGGAAACTAAAGTGAAAGTGAGAAGGATTATATATGTTGCTGCTGATAACTAATGGGTTCAGTCGCCTTCCAGGAAGCTTCCAAACAGAACGCACAGTAGCAAGTTGCAAAGATTGCAATGCGACAAATACACAGTAGCAAGGTGCATGCATTGTGTACCATGCACTAGATGGTTTTTTTCTTTCATTCATGCATGGTATGGTGGTGCCAAGCTAACTCTGGTCCCATAGCTTCTCTCGCTAAGCATCCTCTGAGAGGCGCCCCTGAAATTTGAGGATTCCTGCTGGTCCCCTATATTTCCGGGTGAGTTTAGAATCATCCTGGTCTATACGTCAGTGGTTGGTTTCTGTATCCGTTTAGAACTCGATCTCCTTTGGTGTACGAATTTTTCTTTAAATTTTTTATCTTTTAGAGATTCAAATGATACGATTCATATAAAAACTAAAATTTTCTACTCTCTCTGTTTTAAATTATTTATCATTTTATGATTTAAATTTTTTTTACCAAGATACTTGTCATTCTCATATTTCAAAGCACTTTTAAATATGAACTTTCCTCCTACGCTTCATCAATATATCTGCACATTAATGCACTCACAGCTATCATTTGCTCATCTTAACTAATTAGAGTTAATTATTATTTTAAAAATACAACTACAATGTATTTAATAAAGATAACAATGTAATAAAGATAACAATGTAACGTGAGATTTGGTAGAATGATAAATAATTTAGAACGAAGGAAGTATAAAAATCCGTGTGCTCGGCCTTAACAGGTGCTGCAAATAGTAACTCCCAAGATTATTGTTACACCAACAATTGCTACATACTCCTGCTGATTATTTTATCATCTCAAACTCAAAGTGGCCTGCTAGCTTTGGCACTGCACATCCGGGTTTGGATGTAGAGGCCAGGATTTAATATTCATTATTAAAAAAAATGGCCTGGTAGCTATATAGCTAGGCCTCTATGTGTATATATTAGTAAAACTACAAAGTGCATGCCTCTTTCATCATCAGGTGAATCCATCAAATATATGTACTGCTTGACCCTGTGAATCTGTGATGCTATAGCCCGGTGAATATTCCTTCACTATGAAACCCAACAGCTGAGTTGAAAAGAAGAGAGATATTTAGCAGTCCTAATTGCGGCGGCCGGCAGCTGCAAATTAAATTAATATTAACACACAATATCACAGGTCAATGCATGCATGAAGAAAGCTGAAAGCTGCTAGGAGAAAAGAACTCTGCGAAGAAAAGAATATAAAGGTTGTGGTATTAATACCCAATTATTTACCAGATTAAAGCACGCTCCTGCAAGCGGTGATAAGAGAATGTCAGCAACTGATCAAACGCAATTAGAAAACCAACTGATCAAACAAGCGAGTAAAAAGTGGCCAGGAGTACATGGTAACGTGCCTGCTTTGCTTTGGCCAGCTCGAAACAACATCCAAAAGCCACTTTATTACCACTAATTAATGTGGTTTGAAATTACCACCGGGATACGGCGATTTTAGTTCCCACACATGCCACGCATGGCAGATCGAAACCAGATCAAATTATAATCAGCAAGGCCATGTCTTTGTCAGGAAACAATATGCATCCTACGGATGTGTAAGGTATATAAATACTATATACACATGTGAATTAACTAATCAAGTATTTGTGTTCTTTTGTGTAGTTGTAGTATTATTAATGTACATGTACAACTGCACAAGCTGATAAGATCAAGACAGTGGACCGTACGTACAAAGGCAAAAATATATGGAAGATTGGATGCCTAGTTAACAGTTTTTAGGAAAGCAAAGAAGGAAAAGCCTGAGAAAGAAAGGGAAATGTGTTAGGGAAACAGAGACAATTAGGTCTGAATTATTGGTGTGTGTTCGTTTATGGACAGGTTGGAGAAAAATGAAATGTGACAGAAAAAACGGAAAAGCTTGCTGGTTGCAAGCAAGGTGGTGTGCAAAACCTGTTATTTTTAATGTTTTCCCCACTATTTTTTCCTTCGATTTTTTAGGAGAGCTTTTTGTTGGATTTAATCTGGTTCTGAAATAGCCCTAACTAATTTTCTCTAGAAAACAAGCACTGCACGCTGATCAGATATACATTTTCAGTTTAACAAATTAGGCGCAGAGATTAATCATAAGCAGAGATTTTTTGTTCAGCACCAGCAGACCTACATAGAAAATCAAAACAAGCTCTCAAAAGATGCAGCATACAGCTAGCCTTGTTCTCATCCCCAGTCAAATGAAAAGGAGAGACGCTCCCGGTTTTTGGAAAGGTTCAAATAATTTAACTCAAATTCCTTGGTGTTCAAGTGAGGAATTTATCTGCTTTTCTTTCTTCTTCCTCGGTTGCTTGTATGGCGCCATAGCTAGCTAGCTTTGGCTAAAGCTAGCAGTCTAGCACTCATGAGCCCGGAGCTCAAAGACGAAGGATTAGTACTCTGCGTGCTTTTATTTCCTTGGAGTTTATTGGATTCATATCTGAACTTTCCTGGCTAAGGGAGCCCACTGTATTGAGTGGATGCTAAGGAATGCATGGTTTGTGAGCCCTTTTAGTAACTTTGCTAATCATGGTCGGTTCTTGGTTAGTTACAGCAAATGACAGAAACATATGCCTGAATAACAGCTCACAGCATTGCGCTGAAGTGGTGAGTGAAAGAAACTGAATCCTGAACAATGCGTGCAAGCTTTGTAGAACCTCATGTTTGAGTTCCACTCAGAGTATAATGCTATATTTGACAAGATTTATTTATAGACGCAACTTGGGATCGAACGTTTGATTTGATGCAAAATGTCGGACGATGTTTCATCACTTAGTAAAGAATGTTTCATCAATTATAAAAAATGTTTCGAACAAATACAATATTCAAAAATGTTGATTGCAACTCTAAGAAACCATTATGTGCAACATCGAAGAAAGCCAACTATAACATGAAGAAAATATTGTCTGCAACTTCATAAAAACAATGTGTGCAACGCCAAAAAATATCAATTGCAACATCAACAAACAATGAGACCAAGAAGGGCACGACGTACAGTGCGCGTCATGCGCAACATCCTATCGAAGAGAGCAAAAACACTTCAATACAACAAAGTGCAACAATATAAAACAAGGGATTGCAACAAAAATCGCCAAACTCCAACAAAAGCCTATTATTTGCCTTCTTTCTCTACTCCGATGGAGATGCAACAATGAAGGTCGGGGCTGATAGGGAATAGCAAGCTCTGCAACACCTACGATGTCCGGCTCAGGATGGTGGGCACGCTGTTGGATCATCGGTTGGTGGCTAAGATGATGTGTCGATGGCCGAGCCTCACCAGAGGCCAGAGAGCCCTGAGTCGTCGTCGGATAGCCGGATGTGGAAGCCTGAGCACAGGTCATCATCGTAGCCTGACATCTACCTTGCTAGCAGTGACACCGGTGAGGTACACCCCAATGCAACACGTGGCGAGCCAGCCCATGAGCTTCCCTTGTGCTGGCAGCCTCGATGTCATGGAGCTCAACTTGGGCACCGCTGCCACCCCCACTACCGCAGGCTTGACGTGGGAGCACGGATCGGGCTCCCGGCGAAGAGGACAAGACCAATGGATCTCTAAGCTGCCATTGACGGACCTCTAGATGGCGCCTCCAGTTGGCTCTCGGAGAGAGAGAGATGAGGGGGTTGGGGATGGGTATGGGGATGGATGGTCATAGATGTCGGAAGTGGAGTGGTCTCGGTGGGTGCAGCGTCCGATAAAATCGTCCTCTGTCGGACGCCTCACCCAGAATGTTTATGTTTATTTATTTATTTGATGGGATCCACTTCAACTATATATCCATTTGTTGTAGTATATGATCTATATATTTAATTAGTTTTTGTATTTAATGACGGTTTTGGTTGCCACAGAAAAGACTTGGAGACTGTTTTAAGTTGCAAAATGCCAAATTAATTGTAGGCCAGGCCAGTATGCAGGCCTGGTGCGCAAGTGGGCTGGTGCTCCCCAACATGTGTCCCCTCTGGTGGATGTAGAGATGAATAAAGAGGCAATTCCATCAAGAAAACACAAGCAAAAGCAACACGAGTTGTAGGCACTTTGCGCCCTTTTGCCAAACCAGGCTCCCTTTGCTTTTTTCCTTCCTTGATGTGCCTTTGATTTTGATCAGTCACCCTTAAGTGCGCTGTAGAGTGTGGTACTACTTGGTAGTAGTACCCTAGCTAGCTAGATTCCATACACCAACTTCCAATTTTTGCAAGATTTAAAGGGAAAAAAAGGGGATTGTATTTGGAAAACTTATAATTAGCTGAAATGTCCTGAAACTTTTATAACTTAGTATAAAGTTCAGAAGTAAAATGATGTTCATTCTTCTTTTGTAAAAACCAGAAATTAATGATGGTAATCACTCTTGATTGCATCGGATGGCTATCAGTATTTCAGGCCATTCCATCCAATATGCAACATTATTCGTTACGAATGTAATAAGTTGATTTTCCATTTCAATTTTTTTAAAACTTGTAATATATCCGTACATCAACAGGTTTTTATAACTGAGGATAGGCTGGTCTTTCAAATTTTTTTCTCGCACCGTGTGTAGGCAATAGAAGGAGAGGACTAAAGGAGGGACTCGTAGTAGAGAAAATCATTTTGCATAGGCTGTTTGGTCCTACTTAGATGGTTTACTAACTGCTAGTTACAAGTCTTACCACCGTCTTTTTACAATAATTGGAAAGCTTAAATTGTCAACAGTGCAAAGCATTTTCTTCTGCAGTCACCTTTCTAAAAGTTGGGCAGATAAACAGAGCAAAGAAGAGATGGAGCCGCCATTTTTCTACAGGCATGGCTGCTGTCTCACACATTGCCCATTTGCCATTCCTTGGAAAACTGCAAACAGTGGACTTAGATTTTGTCATCCTCTCTTATAAGAAATAGCAAAGAATTAACATAAGCATAAAGAAACACAGGAAGCTTCAGTGCTAAGAATACAGGACTTGTGTGGGTTAGGCCAGGCGAGATTGACCATGAGTCCAATGTGTTGCTGAAACTATGTGCTAACCAGAGCAATCTTGGCTTTTGCACATATAAGCACCTTTTTATGGTAAAAGAATCATTAGAGTTGAGAGAAAAGAGATACAGTGAGTTGTGCAATCAAGCCAATCCAAGTAAATATAGCTAGCCTTGCTGTTTTTGTATTATATATATCTGAGTAGTATATATAATAGTGACTTTGCTTTCTATCTCGCTTTGCTCCCTTTGAGAGTAAACTAATTCCATGAAACCCTCTCCTGTTCTTGGTTTGATGGAACCTTCCTGTCAACCTGCATGCAGAAATTTATGTCTGGTCCAATGACTAAATTTGGCTGTGTTCCTTCTAGCTGCTTGTGCAGCTTAAATAAGTGGCATGCAAAACGAGAAATATCATTAGTACGTGATTAATTAAGTATTTACTATTAAAAAGTTGAAAAATGGATCTATTTGTTTTTTAAGCTACTTTCATATAGAAAATTTTTGTAAAAAATACACAGTTGATCATTTTGGGAAGCGTGCGCGCGGGAAACGAGGAGTTAAGCCCACTGGCTTCAGTGGTGCCGAACAGGCCCTAAGAGGGTGTTTGAGATAGCTTATTTTTCTGGCTTATAAGCTACACGTAAAACGAGAAATGTTATTAGCACGTGATTAATTAAGTATTAGCTATCAGAAATTTGAAAAATAAATCTATTTGATTTTTGAGAGATACTTTCATGTAGAAAATTTTTACAAAAAACGCACCGTTTAACAGTTCAGCAAACGTGCACACAGAATAAGAGAATTTAAGCCACCGGCTTAAGCCGGAAGGAACAGGGCCTAAGAAATCATCTCAACAATCTATTACAAGTATCTCCATGGATAGAGGTAGGGAACTATTTTGATCTCTTGAGGGGATGTCATCTCGTTTGTTTAAAAACCATTTAAATAATTATGAAAAATTCTTAAAAAATAATAACATTCATATAACAGATATATACCACTTTATAAAATCTTATGACTAAACTTAATTCACACATCAAGATATAACAAAGACAAATTTAGACTATGAACAAATGTGATATTATTCACATCCAAATTTTTTGTTCTTAATGTGTATATTAAATTTGAATTTGATTTTTAATGTAGTGATAGATGTCACTGCACTCTATATTGTTATTTTTTAAAAATCTTTTACAATCATTTACATTGTATTTGGAAGAAAAAGTATACGAGGGGACATTCACTCGTGGGATTAGAATTCGTTAGTAACTTGCCGTGAACAACATTAAAGCTAGGAAAAAGGAAATAATGGTTTTATAAAAAGAACCAAAGTTACACCTTGAGTGTTCAGGCAATAAAAAAACAAACAAATCAAACATTGTTGCAGTAAGTGTGTGCGGTCGTGGGCTAAACGTGGGCGTATTGCGGTGGCTGATCGATCTTTCCGTGGTACGTCGTCGTTGGCTGGTTGCGGCGGCTGGAAAACGGAAAGGATGGAAAGGGCAAATTAAAGGCAGGGAGACGCCTGAAAAAGAAAAGGAGGAAAAGCTCGAGCTCGGCGACGCCCATGGCGAGTTGGCGAACAGCTTGCAACGAGCTTTCGCGGGTCCAATAATGCCGGTGGTTTCAGATCTCTCGCAGGCTCCCGGGAGAGCTCTCACGTGTGTGCGTATGTAACGTACGTGTTCACCTCTATCTCCACGGAAACGTAGGCTGGATTCGCTTTCATTTTTTCTTTAGATTTTTAAAACGGATTTTTTCTCTAAAAATACGTACTTAAAAAACTTTTTTTACTACATTGATTAAACCATATATTCTAAACTATCTATCAAATTTATTTTTTAAAATATTAATTTATTATATTAATAAAAAATAATATGTATAAATAATCTAAAAAAATTATCTTAAACACAGCCGCGGAGAGATAGGAAGATTGAAGAAACAGATCAGAGAGAGTGAAAGTCTGAGGCTGCGAAAGGTGTATGGTCTACTTTGAGCTCTTCTTCCCTGTCTTTTCCATGTCGAGAAAGAGAGAGGCTACCCTTGGTGTGGCTCGTGTCCTTCCTTTCGTCTAGGCAGGGTTGTTTATATACAGTGCAGAGATACAGTGGTGGAACTAGAAAATTTTTGAAGCCTGAACAAATTTAGATACGTTAAGTGCTTGTAATAAAAAAATTATTTTTAATCCCTCTAATAGCACTAAAATTTTGTAGCGTGTATGCTGATGAGACTAGCGACCACCCAGGGTTGCTAGGTGATAGTTTCGCCGTGGAGATGGAATATTCTATGTAGCGGAATATTGCTATACTAAAATTGTTGTGTATGACTTCATCCACTAGGTTTTAAATTTTGGTGCAGTGATGTTCATAGATATGACCTGTGTATGCTTAGTTAGTACACAGACGATAAGTTATATTTTCTTTGTAAAAAAGATGATCCATTAACCACAGGCAAAACAAAGGGAAGTGGCTAAGAATTCAGAAGGTGTTTCTGTGCTTGAGTGCAATGCAAATCGGACGCTTCATTGATGGGCGTTGGGCCTTTGGCCCAATAACCACGCAAGGTATCATCTTCTGGGCATCTGCAAAAGTTGGACTCATTCATTTGAGGCTTGTTGGGCCTAAACGACCAAAGCCCGTTCTTCGAAAATTGGGCCTCTTCATTTAGGCCTATTTGTAGGGTACAGATTTTCGTTCTCCAAAACCTTCTCAAGTTGGGAATTTTTTATTATTTATTTTTTTAAAATATTTACAAAAATATATTTTATTTTCAAGTTTAACATATTTGTATCCCTAACGCCCGCTGGGAGGGTTTTTTTTTTTTTTAAAAAAGACCTCCCAAAAGACGTTTTATCTACGTGGCAGACGGTCGTCGGCCGTCGATAACACTATTCTCTCTATTGCGTACATTTTGTAGGCGGCCCCCTTTAGCCCTCCCAAGGACAATTTTTGGTCTTTTTAGAGGCAGTCCCCTAGCTGAGAAAAGACGTTCTAGGGAAGGGCTTTTTTATTTTTTTTAAAATAAAAAACAAGTTGTACATATTTATGTGCTTTAAATTTTGAAATGCAAGTTGTTAAATTTAAAATGATTAAATTTAGACGATTCAAAGGTGGTAAAAATTAAACTTCGTAGTAGATAATTTTAAAAATGGCATACACAAATAATTTGCGATTTGAAATTATATATTACGAAGTTTAACTTTTACCATCTTTGAATCATTTAAATTTAGTCATTTTCAAATTTAACAACTTGCATTTCGAAATTTAAGGCACATAAATATGTACAACTCGTTTTTTATTTTAAAAAAAATTAAAAAAAAGCCCTCTTAAGGGCCTTTTTTGTCCGGATAAGGCTTACTTGCAAAAAGGTAAAAAATCTCTCTTGAGAAGGGCTACAAGGGGGCCGCCTGCAAAATATACGTGTCGGAGGATGAAACCTCGACGGCAGGAAGTCAGGAGACCCCCCTTTGAGATTCGGCCAGGGGAGTAGTTCTCAGGCGAAGCCGGCGTTAGCGTGTATAAGAAAGATAGGCAAAGAAGACGTAGAAGAGGCGGGGTTCGGACCGTCCGAAGCTAGTCCGGACCGTCCGAACCGTGGTGAAGCAGAAGGGTCCGGACCATCCGATGCGGGTCCGGACCGTCCGAAGCGTAGTAATCGCGCAGGGCGCTGGGGAAGACGATGAACAGAGGCGCACAGAGGAGACGGGAGGATTTATACAGGTTCGGGCCGCCGGAGCGTAAAACCCTACTCCTGTGTGTATGCTATGTGGAGATGAATGTGGTTTGCTATGTTACAAGGTGAGCTCAGCACGCGGCCGGAGCCGGAGAAGAAGAGCAGTGGTTAGAGAGTGAGCTCGGGGGTGCAGAGCCGAGAGTTAGAGGACCGGGAAGCCCCCCCGAGCTTCGGCCTTGGCTTGGTCCCCCTTTTATAAAGCAAGGGGATTGCACAGTGCCAAGATACATGCTGATAGAGAGAGAGAGCTACATGAGAGAGCAGGTATGACTTGTCTTATTGCTGTCTTGTCGCCGTCTTGACTAGCGTGTCCACCTGCTGCCGCCTGCTGGACCAGCCCGCCTGCCGAACCCATGCCGGAGTCGGTATACGGCGGGCTTCGGTGGAGTCGTGAGGACACGACGGGATGTGACGGGGCACACTGCCGAAGTCAAGCATCTCTGACTGCTTGACTTCGGCGCACGCCCTTGCCACCAAAGTCAAAAGGCCTCTGACAGCAGTCAGGTGTCCACGGGGGGTCGTCCTGAGACACTTACGCGTGGCGGAGCGGACGACAGGGGCAACGTGCCCCGTCGCCTCATCATTAATGCTGATATTTGGAGAGCTGGTCCATCGATCCTGCCGGAGACCGACATGTGGGCCCCGGGCAGAAAGTGAGACGATATCACCCGGAGGCAAGGTACTGGCCCGAGGCCAACGATGCCTTGGGGCCGAATCCCGTGGGGACGGTGCCCCGGGGCCGATAGGATCAGCGCCCCGGGGACGTGCCCGGGGCCAGAGGCGAGGGCGCCCCGGGGTCGTGCCCGGGGCCGGTTGGCGCGGCGCCCCGGGGTCGTGCCCGGGGCCGGTTGGCGCGGCGCCCCGGGACCGAAGGCAAGATGGCCCCGGGGAACTGACTTGGCCGATGACCCATGCGTCCTCAGGGTACGTGGGACCCCCTATCCCATTTCACCGACAATACGCAAGGGAGAGAATGGAGTTTTTGGTCTTTTTACAGGTGGCCCCTTGGCCGGGCAAAAAACGCCCTATGGGAGGGCTGCAAGTGCTCCATCTGCTACGCCTGCAAAATAGTAGACGGCCTGGCAGCCGTTTGTTTGCTACGTCGAATAAAACACTCTCTTGGAGGGCTTTTTTTTAAAAAAAAAAACCTCCTATAGGACGTTACAGGTATAAATATGTAATACTTGAAATTAAAAATATACTTTTATAAATATGTTTAAAATAAATATAAAAATAAAAAAAATCCTCAAGTTGGAGTGTTTTATGTCAACTTCCTACATTCCAAATAGAGGGCGAAAATGTGATCGCATTATTGGTACAAACGTAGAGGAGATCGATTTAAGTAGCGTGTAGCAACTGAAATACAACAATCAGAGTAAAAAGAGTAAAGAGAGAACGGATGGAAGTTAGATAATTAATCAACAGCAGCAACAGGGAGACCTCACCTCACCGATGTAAACACACTTGATCGCAGGAGAGATGCAACTGTTCGTCTCGTTGATTTGGACGTCGGCGAATGCGAAATGCTTTCGACCAAGCGTGCCATGCATCTTTCAATCGAGTCATATATCTATCCTTGATCGGTAGATACAAGTGTACTGTTGCTTGTGATCGACATGATATATATGATATGATCAACCTCTATATTAGTGGCGTGCCCAGAATTTTAGGTATGGATAATCTAACTTACATAATTATTTTTAAATACTGTAAATACAGTATACTAATATCTATACCACTTTAAATATTGATAGTAACACTACCTATCACCACTGCTATATGGATTCATAATGTCAGTGTCAAGTGTCCATCGTCATACCTAAATGCAAACCCTATCCATTACGTTATTTCTCGATCCCCGATCTCCGTCTCTCTACCTAGCCGCTCTCGTCTCCTTGCCGCGACTCCTCCTTGGGCTGGGCTATTTTTGATGATCGACGGCCTATCGGGATCACCCTGTAGATACGCCAATGCTCTTATAATCTCTTGATTATTTGCTCCATTTCCCTTGACAAACCAATATGTAGGACCATTAGTCATCTTGCCGTTGCTGCGTCATTGCATCAAGATCGTATCATACGTCCTGGGGCTATAGAATTAACAGGCTATTTCTTCATATGCCTATTTCTATTTGAAGATAAACCAGCAAGTTGATAACGATTAATTTGATTTGACTTATCGAAACCAACCAGTACTACTACCACAACAGCCTCTTATTTTCGATATATATATAGAAAAGGATATCGCAACGTGCGAGACGACTGCGGCTACCTGTTCTTTAAGCTTGTCCACGTCATATACATCAGCTCAAGAGAAAAAGAAGAAGGAAGCAGTGGCCAGAACACTTTAGGTCAACAAATGAGTTGAGATCGACCTTGCGTACGTATGGGCATTACATGAACGCTGCTAGATAATACCAGTACATGTGCCGACAGGGCCAAAAGGGAAGCGCAACTGCCCCGGTATTTTCAGATTATCACCGTGAATTATTTGTTTCACGTTTATAAAAATACGGTTTCTTACTTCTGGTGCATGTTTATAGGGACGAAGATGGTCGAAAACCATATCATTTTGATGGAAACAATAAACTAGTTGGTCGGGAAATTTTTATATTTACTAATTTAACTGGTCAGTAATGATTACAATATGGTGTTAAAAGAAATTAGAAAAATCAAAAATTTATATAGGAGGATCAGAAAAGGTAAAAAGCAGCACCACTTTTATGTAAAAGATGCTCGGCCGGTCGAGAATTCCATTTCGCCTTTTCCATCCCTAATTGCTTAGGCCTTTTGTTCTAATTTGTTTGTTATGTTTATTTCTTAAAATATTGAATTTATTTCTATAATTTAGTAAGTATATCATCCATTTTGTTTTGTCAGCGTTCATCACTTTATAATGTCCCCTAATCAGGGGCGGGTCCAAGGGGATCATAGATATTCAGCTGAATAACTATATTTTTAGAAAACAATCATTGATCATTGCATAAAAATCTTGTTGTCTAATTGGTTAGGTGGTGTTTCACCCATTCAATGGGTCGATCCCCATTGTTACTCTCTTTTGTTTTATTATATTTTTTGAATAAATATATCTTCTTTTTCATTAATAAAATAAATATTTAATATTTTATAAATTAGAGTGTAAATTTTGAATACCCATTTTTAAAATCCTGTGCCCGCCTCTGCCCTTAATGTCTCCCTTCTTCTGCAGTGGCGGAGCCACCAATATGATGAGCCATAGCGGCCGTCATACCTGCTACCGATGAACAACTTCCCTCAGTTTTCTCCGAGTCTGTTGTTTGCTACTTATCAATATTTGACATTGTCATATAATTGCGATTCACAAGTTAATCTCTAGTATATTTATATATATTTAATAACTATATTTATGTTTTATTGCATTGTGACTTCTTCTTGTATGTATGTGTTTTTTTATACCGCCACTGCCCTTCTGTACGTACCAGTGACATCTTGCTGAAACATCAGTCGGTTAATTTATAAAAGTACGTAGGTACGATGCCATTTATACAGTCGACTGTAATACTTTCGGCGACTTGGCGCACGTTGAAGATTGGAGGAGCGTGATTAAGTGCAGAGTCCTAGCTTGATCGTCGGTGCTTACGCATAATGCATAATTTCGCACGCGGCTTGTCAGGTGTGTGTAGTATAATGCAGAGAGAAAGAAAAAAGAATCTACGGTGCACCGTAATTAAGTATTCACTTTATGTGCCATTCGAAACTGTTTATAGTTGTAGCTTTTTCCCTCGGTTTTCCACAAGTACGGCTTCTTGACCAGTTAAACGATACGTTTTTTAAAATTTTTTATATGAAAGTATATTAAAAAATCAAGTTGATCCATTTTTTAAGTTCATAATAACTAATACTTAATTAATTATATGCTAATAATCTTTTTCGTTTTATATGCGGCTTATAAGCCACCTTCATAAGCCAGTTCGAATAGGGCCTTAGGGCATCTTCTTTTCAGTTTATTCATCAGATTATTGAAACGGATTATTTGCTCAAAGCTTTAAAAAATATGTCAAACTACTTTTTTATACTGTTTCTTGACCATTTGTTTTAAGTAAGTTTATATTTAATTTGTTCCTTCAATCAAGTAGATAACAATGCGCTTAATAATCTAAGTTAACAGATCTTAATAGATGACGTCGTTAACTTTTGGATATTTATTTGACCATTGTCTTATTTAAAAACTATGTAAATATCAATTATTTTTTTAAGATTTTAAACATGACTTATATTTTATATATTTACATTTAATTTTTAAATAAAAATAGATAATTAAACTTATATGTTTAATGATGTTATTTATTAAAAAGCGGACAGAGCAGTAGTAGCAGCAGTTTGGAATTTACAAATCATGCAAAAGAGTGCATCTCGACATGCACATGCCACACGGCGACGCAAAGCCGGCCGGCACCCGACACGGCAACATGCATGCACCTCGATCATAATTCCCTCGGACTATAATGCAATCTCCTTGTAGGTGCAGGCAGTACTGTGCTAGCTGCATAATACTACTCATGCACAATTAATTCAGCATTTCAGCAGAGCAGATACAATATTTATAGGACTGACTTGCGTACGTCCCCTTGCTCACAGAAGCAGTATTCCTTTAGTCATATGAGTTCTCAAGTGACATCTCATCGGCCATGTCGCCATGACACACATTTGAACACCCCCACCTCTAGTCCCCATGCTTGCTAGAGCCAGCGTCATATATCTCACTGAGACATAAGATCAATTGGTCAATTAATTGATAAGAGGGAATCAAACAACTTGTCTTCAAGTGTTCACCAATGCCGACTTGTCGAGGAGAAGACATAGGCCTACGAGGGAGTTTTTGATAGCAGCAGTTTCTTTTAAAATTAGCTTCACCAAACAGTTTATATTCTATTCTAGATTATAGAAATCAGTAGCTGCATAATACAAAAATAAACTAAAAACCAAAAAAAATCAAAAAACCGATTTCTCCTAGTTTTTATCAGCTCACTGCTCACCAGCTGCTTCCCTCCGGCGGCTCCAAACAGAGCCATATGCTTGGACCAAAAGCTTGAGGGCCCTAGCTAGACAGACATTCAACCAGCCTCAGCATTGTACTGAAGCCTTGCATCAGCTGGGGCCTTTCTCCTTGGCATGTATACGGCGCAGGAGGGGACCCTACTGTCCTGCGCGGCTGCGCGCCGGCGGCGCAAGGTGACAAGTGACAACAGGCCGGCCACGACGCCGCCGTACCATGGCGTTGGCTGGCCGGTGTTGTCGACCCACGTGGCCGCGCGGCGCCGATTGGCCGGGCTCCGGTGTTGTTGGGGCCGCTGCCCGTGCCGGGCTCAGGCTAAGCTTTTGGCATTTTGTCGTCAAAGCCTGGCCAAAGACCCCCAATTCTGAACAGGTCCATATGTACGTATGTACCAGTAGACGTATGACTTTGCTGTCCTTTGCAATTAACACAAGCTACTCAACGGTGTGGCAGCTAGCTGGCTACTCGCTCTGTGCCAAAAAAAAAAAAAAAATCAATTTTTAGAGATGAATCTAGACAAGTACTTAGAGCAACTTCAACAGATTGCTAAATAGAGTATCTAAATACAAATTTAGATATTAGATAAAAAAACACCATCCAACAGATTGCTAAATGGCCTACCTATGTTTACCTATCCTCAAAGCTGGAGTACTCGGGTACCCACATTTGGCTACCTCTTCGGGGATACCTATACGTCAAAAATCGTTAGCTTCACGCGCGCAATCCTTCCCCGCGCATGCAATCCTCCGGTGATGATGGTCGCATAATATATTATGATAATGAATTGAATTCAATATTGTCTTGGATATGAAATTAACTGATAATAATATTTTCTTTCTCAGCTTTGACCATAGACAACAGCTACCTCGCTTCCCTTTACAGTGACTCAGAAATTGATACACCTTTCGAGGACATTGGATATATTCCATCTGAGACACAGCAGTACAATTCATCCATGTTGCAAAGCCAGACTAAAACAAAGCCAACTTTCAGATCTAAAGGAAAAAATTTCAGTGATGATGATGACTTGCTTCTTGTTTCTGGTTGGCTGAATGTTAGCACAGATGCTACACAGGGCACTAATCAAGCAAAAGGGACTTTCTGGTTTATAGTGCATGCCTATTACAAGTGTGTTAACGCCAAAATTTGGCACGGCTCATATCAGATTCGGTAAAGAAAGAAGCTATATCAACCAGAGGAAATTAATCCAGAGGGAGCCGGATTTGAGAAGGAATCGTGAGGACCACGTTATGGCAGTTATTTATCTTATCTATTAGATAGTTTTATCTTTTAGGAAACCTGATCTCTTGTCCGATCAGGTCTGTTAGTTTTCCTTTTCTAGTTAGGAAAGTCTTGTTCCGTAGCCGATCAGGACTCTATCCACCCGGGCTATAAATATGTGCGCCCGGATACATTGTAGATCATCTGAACGATCAATAAACTTCGGCGCATCGCCACCCTTTCGACGGGTTCTTACTTCTCGAGCGGGGCTGCATCGGTTAGGTCCGAACTCCTGCGAGAGGGTAAGACTCGTCACCCCTTACCCAGGTGTATCTGCTCTGTCTACGGCTGCATCGGTTCGGTTCGATCTCTTAGGCTGAATAGGTATACCACATCATGCGCACATAGTCTTTATCGGCTTACTGGGAGCGATTTATCATCAGTTTGTGCTGCATCGGTTGGGTCCGACCTACTAAACTGCTAGTGATAAATCGTTCCTGCTAGATCGATAGTTTTTGTGCAAGCGTCTTATCGGAATGCATAGCCGATAAGTTATCTTATTACATCACAGTTGCATTAGGTCTATCGGCTCGTTGAGGTTCCTCTATTATTATTAATCTGTGCTGCATCAGTTAGGTTTGAACTACTAGATTGATAATAATAGATTTATCCTTGTCGAGCCGATGGGTGTTTATGCGACGTTCTATCGGAGTACTTAGCCGATAGGTTATCTTTTTATAAAGCCGACTATATTATCTTTACTATTTTGGTCATCTATACTATCATCGGTTTTCTAGTCGATACACATGTGTTTCCTTGGCGGTCGGCTGGCTTACTATTCTGCTTATCTATTTTATCATCGGCTTCTAGCCGATGCACATGTTATATTGACAGCTTATCTATTTGTCTATAGCGTTATCGGTTTCCTAGCCGATACACAGGTGCTATCGGCCATCGGCTACGAGGAGTCTATATCAGTCCGTATCGGCTGATAGCCGATGTGCAATTGCTACTGGTAGCCGGGCACAGGCGAGGACCCGGGAGCGAGGACCCGGGCACGAGGACCCGGGCACGAGCACGGGCACGAGACCCGGGCGCGGACAGCTGGGGCCCGGACACGGTTTTATCATCGGCTTACGGCCTATGCTCAAGTGTTCCTTCGGAAATCGGCTAGCAGTATTCTTATCGACCAATTGATTCACTGAGTTAATATTTTCTCCTTGTCAATTATCGGGTCAAATTGACTAGCAAGCCTGTGGCGCCTCCCGACTAGGTGGAAGGCCACCATGTGCATAAGGCACCCGATCCCAGGATCAGTAGTCGGGTACGCACAACAATGATACAACACAGAGTTACAATAATACATAAACAGAGTACTTACATATACGTACAAGGAGATCCATCCAGGACAGACCCGGGATGGGCAAAAATAATCAACTGGTAAACTAGCGAAACAGCAGAACACGGCGGAAGCTGGACAAAAACTACTCCACAGGCTCGGTTGGGAACTAGGCTCGAAACCTTCAGAGGTCTTCGTAGTCGGCCTGGTCTTGGAGGAACTCGGCAGCAGTCGGATCTTCGTCTTCCACTCCAAAACCTACTATACATATATATGAACAAGGTGAGTACTTTCGTACTCAGCAAGCCGGGAATGATGCCATGTTGGTTAGACAAGAAGAGCTAAGGGTTTCATTTGCGAAAGACTGCCTTATTAAACTCTTTTCTTTGCAAACACTAGTGAGTTCCAAATTTTAGTTGGCGGACAGAGGCTCACGCCTCCATCCAATCCGCAAGTTGCTTTTCAACAACTCACCACTTAAGGAATCAAGAGTAAACATACATGTTCTTATTATCTTTTACTTTGCATTTGTTGGTCCTTTATCTCCCGAGTAGCTACAACCACTCGTTGACCCTGAGACTCGGCTACAACCAAATCTCAGCTGTGGCACTTGATGCCCGCTACACTGGCTACAACCAGCTAGCTAGTCGGCCGCCCTGGCTACAACCCGGGGGCTCATCATCGCTGCCCTGGCTACAACCCGGGAGCATGATCATGGCACTAAATGCCCGCTAGGCTGGCTACAACCAGCTAGCTAGAACACTGCTGCCCTGGCTACAACCCGGGAGCATGATCATCACCGTCTTCTGGCTACAACCCGAAGACTGAATTGCCGCCCTGGCTACAACCCGGGGGCTTAAACTTTGCTGCCCTGGCTACAACCCGGGAGCATGATCTTCATCCTGTTTACTTTTCATACACTTGTTTATGGTGCTTAACACCCCGGACCACACAGATCCGTTTCTGGCCACACAGGCCTTCCGTTTGCTTACTCGGCAAACTCAGGTCACGGTTCCCTTTCCGTCAAACACTTTTCACAAATCACTGACAAACAAATCTACGCCATGGGAATCAATCCTTAATGATAATACATAGCCAAGCCACACAGGCACTGTCTCTGTATATCAAGATTTTCACAAATCTTTCCTTTATTTCACAAAACGCGCCGATACACAAGGTATCGGGTTTTCCAAACTGTTTAGTAAAACCCATCATTTTTCCCAACGACAAACAACGTTGCAGGGCTAAGCCATTTTACTCGGCATCGTATCCTCAGATAGGATGCTAGCGTGCCATTTGTGGGGCTCTTCAAGGGAGAAATATAACAACATCCTACCAAATAAGTGCTACTACTGGGCGGGTCCATCGGTTGCGCTTGCATAACCGAGGCCAACAGTTTAAAAAGGTGTAACTAAGCATGCATATATTTTCCAAACAACATAGTTTTGCATATATGGGAAACAATATGATCAAAGAGGCTTGCCTTGTTCCAAGGAGGGGTCTTCTTCGGCGAAGGTGGCTTCGGGATCGTCCACCGGTTCAGGTTCTGAACAAGCAGAAAGAAACACTGATAAGCAGGAGAAGTAAAACACCAAGAAAAAGGATCAAGAAGTAGTCGGCTGCAGAAAAGGGGGCAGTCGGCTGAACCAGGCTTGCGAACCAGGCGACAGAGCTCCAAAGCTTGAGAGGATGAAAACTTAGCAGAGCTGGAGCTGGCCGGTTTGCAAAACAAAGGAAGAAGGGGGCACGGTTGGCCATATATATATATAGCCGACGTGCAAGGTTGAGGCACGGTGGAGCTAGGCAACGGGTGGAGCAAGGAAGTCAAGATGAACTGACAGGGATATGACAGGAAGTGACTTTGGAGTCCAACTGGTCAGAGGAGTTGGCAGGCACTGTAGCTGCGATGAGACATTAAGGTCAAGGCTAGGACAGGTTGGAGAAATCTCACTGACCGGGCTTCGGACTGACCACTGGTCCAAGCGATGCTGCGGTTAGGTGAAGATTGATTCTTCACTACTTCGGTAGTCGGCGTCCAACGGGTGGGTGCAACTCGGGGGACAGAAGCAACAGGTCTCAACAAGGTAGTCGGCCACATCACAGTGCTCACTCGGCAGCAAAGGGGTCCGAGTAAGACAAGGATAAGGGCAGGGTACAAGGACTGAGTAGCAACTCTACTCGGCACAAGAGAGAAGGTAGTCGGCTGGCCGGGGAGAGGGAAAACGGAGGCACAGCTGACAGGATAGGAAAAGATTAAGATCAGAAAACCAGTTACAACAGGGAAAAGGAAAGCGGGTCGTTACAAACCTCCCCCACTTAACAGAATCTCGTCCCGAGATTCGGCTACTCGGCAAAGAGCTCCGGGTACTCAGCTTGAAGGCGATCTTCTCGTTCCCATGTAGCTTCGTTTTCAGAATGATTACTCCATTGTACCTTGCAGAATTTGATTGCCTTTCGTCTTGTATGTCTGTCCCTTGTCTCCAAAATCCGAATAGGGCGTTCCTTGTATGTAAGGTTGCGTTGTACGTTGATCTCTTCCAACGGAACTTGCTCTTCTGGGATGCGAAGACATTTCTTCAACTGGGACACATGGAACACGTCGTGGACGTCAGAGAGTTCTTCGGGTAACCTCAGTTGATACGCCACTACTCCGCGTCTGTCGACAATAGGGTAAGGTCCGATATAGCGAGGCGCTAGCTTTCCACCCATTCCAAATCTCTTTGTTCCTCGTAGGGGTGATACTCGGAGATACACATAGTCTCCTATCTGAAACTCGAGCTCTCGTCTCCGATTATCTGCATAGTTCTTCTGCCGGGTTTGAGCTGTCTTCAAGCGCTCTCGGATAACCTTAACTCACTCTTCTGCCTCTTTCAAAATGTCTGGTCCAAAAACCATCTTTTCTCCTACGTTGATGTTGTTGAGAGCACCTGGTAACCCAAAGAAAGCATGCCAAATCCATAAATCCTTCGAAGCAACGGCTTCCAGAATTATTGTAGGCTTATGGAAGTGTCCAGAGTACATGCCTTGCCAAGCTGAAGGGCAATTCTTCCATCTCCAATGCATACAATCAAGTGAGCCCAACATACCTGGAAAACCTCTTTCCTCTCCAATTGCTTGTAATCGACATGTGTCGTTCTCATTAGGTGTCCTCAAGTATTCTCCACCAAATACTTCGATGATAGCTTTTACAAACCTCCGTAAACTTTCTAAAACGGTACTTTCGGCAACACGACAGTACTCGTCAGTAGCATCAGCTGGCATTCCATATGTTAGTACACGGAGTACAGCTGTGACCTTCTGGAAGCAACTAAGACCTGCTACACCTGCTGCATTTCTCTTCAGCACAAAATAATCATTGTGATCTTCCACAGCTTTCATTATACGTACAAATAGGTCCCGATTCATTCTAAACCTATTTTTTGAAAATAAAAAGATTAGCATAATGTCTAAAAGAAATTCGATACGCAGTGTAAAAAAGAACATATAAAAAGTATGAACCTCCGACGAAACAATTCCGGGCCAAATGTGGCATCATCAGCCAAATAATCTTGAAACATTCTTGCATGTCCACCTTCTCTATCACGAAACCTATATATATGCCCCAGAATAGAACCACGATGTTGTTTAACATTCTGAGAACACCCGCCTACGATCAATGCAGCTCCGGCTATGAAAATGTCATCATCGTCCGAAGACGAGTCATCCAAGAGTCAGCGGGTAAGTGAACGATCCGTCATTGATCCGCAATAGATGGCTACAAGAACCTGTATCGTTCAATGACGATCAGTACAAATCACAACAAAATAATATTGACATGAGCTGCCGCTGTACATATGTTTTACTTGATAACGCACAAAATAATGATGGCAACAGTAGCGACGCAGAGTGCAGCATGAGCGATGGAATGACGACAGGTCACAGGGATCGATCGGCACCTGACTGGAACGGGCGACGGAAGAGCAGCACCTGCACGGCAGCGGAGTCAAACGACGAGACAGACCTGCTCGTGCGTAGTGGATCGAAAGAGACGAGAACGTCTCGAAATCGATCAACGCAGCCAACGATCTGTTCTGCTGCCACCGGTATACAGAGTATGCTAATTAAACCTAGCTACTTTAAAATGAGTCAACTAAAACAACAGCCCATGGGCCATAAATTAGGGTGACGTGGCATGTTTAAATTTTTTAAGTGTGTGATTATAGGTACCTGTTAGAGTTGGGATATTTTTTAAGTACCCATATAGATTTAGCTACTACCTAAATGTGGTTATAGGTACTCAAATTATATATACCTGTTGGAGTTGCTCTTATGTAGATTCGTCCCTCAAAGTTAGTTTTTTTAGGAGGGAGTACTGCTTAGGGGGTGTTCGAATCAGATTTTTTTTGTGTTTTATAAGACACACGTAAAACAAGAAATATTTATAATTAATTAAGTATTAATTATTAAAAATTTAAAAAATAAATCCATTTGATTTTTTAAAATACTTTTATATAAAAAATTTTTATAAAAAAATACATCATTCTAAATTTTAGAGAGCGTACGAACGGCACCTTACTAGCTCAGCTTAGAGCAGAACCAGGCACAGACGCACAGTAGGGTGAGGACATCAGTCATCAGGTACTCGATCAGGCGCACAGTGACACCGTGGTGCAGCACGCATCTGATCGTTCATTGACCGCCTCGTTCCGCAGCCACATACGCTACGACACCAACGGCAATTCAATGGGATCGCGTTCGCGTTCGCGTCGCGCGCGGCGCGGGGGCCATCGTAATTCAATTCGCAGTTCGATTGGTCGCGACGTCAACCTGGCTGGCTGTCTGCAAATCACGCTCACGCTCAGCCCCGAGCACGACTCCATTAATTTCCGCTCGCGACGTCGCGTACCATACAGTCCAGCCAACCGCGACCGACCTGCAGCCAGCTGCAGACCGGACTTCACATATACGACAGTAACCGCTCGGTTACCGTGATTCATCGGTTTTTATCGGTAACCCCAATCAAAATTATCGGTAGGGGCCGGCTTTATAAACCTGGATGCTACAGTGTCGAAATAAAAGGGTTTGTACCGCAGCCGACAATAGTGAGGCACACTTTAATTTACCTGCACAAAAGTGGACCAGTGCGTGCATGCATGCCCCTGTCACGGGGGGCGGATGCAACCAAACAAAAACCTTAGCCAGCACCGGCGCCAATCCAAATATCCAATTCCAGTGTTGCACCGTACACAGCAGCATAATCGATCCAAGCCACATAAAAAGTAAGTACGGTGTTACGCATGCATCCCGGTCTGTTGAACCGACCGACCGGACCCAGGCCCGACCAACCCAGCGCGCGCTCGGCTCATGCACCTATAAATTGCGCTACCTAGCGCGTCGGGACCGTGTGTACTCGTAGCCACCACACCACACGACCAGTGAGGTAGTGAGCTGTGCGCATGGCGGCGGAGGAGTCGACGGTGATGGCTGCGGCGGAGAAGGGGAGGAAGGTGAGGCTGGAGTGGGAGGAGCGTGTGGTGACGGCGGTGCCGGCGGCGACGGCGGACGAGGCGTGGGCGCTGCTCTCGGACTTCCTCGCGTTCCACCGCTGGCACCCGCGCGTCGCCAAGTGCCGGCGGGAGTCGTCGTCGGCGGCGGCGCCGCCGCCGCGCTGCGTCGTGCGGTACTGCGAGGGCACGCCGCGGGCCGACGGGCTGCCGCCGGACTGGGCGCACGAGACGCTCCTCGAGCACGACGCGGCGCGGCGCTTCTTCCGCTACGAGATGAACGACAACAACATGGGCTTCGGCGTCTTCTTCGCCACCTTCCGCGTCGTCCCCGCCGCCGCCGGGCCGGGCTGCGAGCTCCGGTGGGAGTTCGAGTGCGAGCCCGTGCGCGGCACCCCCAAGGAGGCCCTCGTCGCGCGCCTGCAGGCCGGCCTCGACGGCATGGCCGCGCGCGTTCAAGAACACCTCCGGTCCGCTCGCGCCGCCGCCGCCAACGCCGCCGCCGCGGCGTCCGGCGTCGAGGCCGCCGACGAGCTCAACCCGGACAACTCCATCGCGGTCTGATCGATCAATATACATATAATCTGCGCGTTTGCTGATCATCTTATACGTGAACTGATTTGCCTGCACCGTATCAAGTCTGCGACGTATTTGTTCGATGAAAAACACGAACCTATCGACGCTTCCGTATGTATGTACGTACGTATACTGTGTTTGTACGTACTGGGGTATGGGAATAAACGTTATTGCATAATTACTCTCTTGCCTCCTTATGTACTGTTCATGTTCATGGTATTTGGTTTTGTAATTCGTACAAGGGGAATGAATGATATATATACCGAGTAATTGAAAAAAAATACTTGCGCCGAAAAAAAGATGCAAGTCAATGCAGCCCGGGGGTGGCCCGATTAATTTTTAATCGTACTATTTTATATGGAAGTCAATGCAGGATTAATTGTAATGTTGACGAATTTAATTGTACTTTCCTGCATGTGCTGTTCTAGATATTGGCCGCTGTCTCCTCTCTGTGCGATGAAGTTAATTATGCTGCTGACGTATATATACTACACTAAAGCCAATAATATTTTCCGAGTATTTTGAGTTCACACCTTAAAGATGACTTATATATGAACATATTTGTCTCCTTGTCTATATGAAACATTTTTTAATATCACTTCCCTTTTCTTTACTAGGCCTTATGCACAAACCAGCGCAACAACCAACAAGCTCATGTTTCTGCAAAATTATTTACGGTAGAAATTAATTGTCGTTGAAAATGCTATACTTTGAAGATGGCATCAACGATTAAAATTAACTTACTTATTATGACTATAGATTTGAGTCTGGTGCTCACGAATATCACGCGCACGTAAATATTCTACTACCAATATTATCACCAATAGAAATGATCTCAGTTATTGATTTATAAGATCTATTAGTGGTACATAGTATAAATAATAAACACAGTTTATTAGATTAAAAAAGATATTGGTTTAGATTGATTTCTACTGTGTTTCTAATACATAATAGATTGTTGTGGAAAGAAAAACAATATAAACTGCCCAGATTGCCGGTAGCTAAATTGCCTTATACGCCATCCATCCATCGATCACACTATACACATCCGTGCATATACAGTGATGGATACATCCGGTCCATTTTCATACCTCGTCAGCTAGGCAATGCAATGTGGATGCTTGTTGACCCCAAGAATTTCCTTCCTGCAATCAAGAGGATTTACGCATCCATCGCCGTCTCACGTTACTGGCATATAGTAACACAGCTCGCGAAAATTGTCCTTATCTCCTCTTTGACAATTGGCACGCTCACATAGTCACATGTCACCTAGTAGAAGGCTAGAAGAGTCAAAAACCGGTAAGCAGTTACCCAATAATTTAGTGACATTTCTGCCCTGTGTTTGCATAATACTTTTTTTTTGTTCCCTATCACTAGTTTTTTATTATCAGCCACGTGCATGAATTAATTTACACGAATAAGGCTACGTTATGTTCCCTACTTCATATTTGGCTTTGATTTTCAGCGCACGTAAAATAAAATAAATTATTAATATATAATTAATTAAGTTTTAAATATTATAAATTAAAAAAATAGATTTATTTTATTTTTTAAAGTAACTTATATAGAAAGTTTTCATACGAAGCACATCGTTTAATAGTTTTTAAAATATGCGGACAAAAATCCGAGGGAGTAGTTCAACCAGTCTGTTCCTTCGAACCCACCCTAAATATTTTTGCCGCCTGTATTCAATCGCTGAATAGACAACTCCCGGTCGTTTTTCCTTCCCTTCGAGAACAAACGACCCCTGGTGTTTCTTGAGATCACCTAGTAACCAACGGTCGTACTCAAATATATACGGTATCTGTCTGCTCTTTCTCTCTCGATTCGCCAATTGCAAGGGATGGAGAAGCAGAAGGGGTTTCGCCGGAAACGATGGACCATAGATAGATCATATACTAGATGACATCGACAGCGAAGCGAAATTAGGCAATTAAACGGGGTTGACGGCGACGCCGTGTGATCGAGAGAGGGCCGGGGGAGCTAGTGATTATTGGCGATGGACCGCGGCGAGAGGGACGCCCCACGGCTCGACGACGGACAGATCGATATATCGCGCGTGGCTTCAGCGGTGAGCGGGCGAGCGAGCCACCGTATCTGCAGCGGACGGCCAGATTAACCGACCCGGTGCACGCCTTGCCATGCTACACGGTGACACACAAAAGCCCTGTTTGGATTCTCCAAACAGTTCAGATTCAAATATGAAACATGGTTTCATAGATGTTGAGACATATACAGTATATGGTTGGATCCAAGGCTCGGCGATCCAAGACAGATATATGCATGGTTAGACACATACGTGCTAACGGAAAACGAGTAAAAAGCTAGAAACTTAAGTCAAATCGAACACAACTTTAGATTATCTCAGTTTGATGAAACGGCTAACCCCAAACAGGACACTCTGCATGGGCGTGCGCTGCAGGGCGGAGACATGACCCAATTGACCTCTGCACATAAGAGAATTATTATTATAATTATTATCTTTTAACCTTTTAAATTTTTTATTTAAAAAACCATCAGAAAAATTATTTTTAAATCTAAATCCTTTCACCACGCTCTAAAAGGTCAGATTTAGAAATTAATTTTAGAGGGTTTATAAAAAAAATCCGCATCGCACAGGTTCCAGTGGGGAGGGAGCGTCCCGCTCGCTCGACCATCCAGAGAACGGCCGTTTCACCAACCGGCTTGACCGGTGGTTGGGCCGATGAGTAATTGTGTATGGTTTATTGGGCTGGCATAAATTCAGATCACCGGTTAGTGAGCCGGACACATCGGCCTAGCCAAATGAAAAGGCTCCGGCTGATTCCAATCTTGGACAGCGTTTGACCCTCCCGGTTCCGACACCTGTCCGCAAGGCTACGGCTTAATACGCAGCCGTGCGCGCGCGTACCAGGCCGCACGAACACATCTAGCCCACGTGCGGCGCGTGGGGGATCAACCCATGAGTCAGATTCCCTATTCCCTTTTTCTTTTGGAGCCCACGTGAGCCCGTCCAGCCCGCGAATGGTTGTGGCCAATGTGCTGATTTTTTTCCGTTCGACCCATAAACGTATGTGTGACCCATTTATATACATAGATTTAGCCCAGCTAAAAAAATTAGAAACTTTATATATATAAATTTTGTATATACAAACTTTATACATAGAAAAATTCGGTATAGACATATATATATATACATAGAAATATTCAAATTAAAAAATTATACATAGAAATTTTATACTTAAAAAATAACTTTATACATATAAATTTTATAAAAAACTTAATACATAGAAATATTTAAAAAGAATAAAAACACAAACATGCCAAGCCCACAGATCTATACGCATGTAGCTCGCGTATTAGATCCACACCAGCCGATAAAAAAAGATAATGAACCGCAGAGAAAAAAAAGGATCGAATAAGAAAACTTAGGCAGTTCGTGCTGGACGGAGCGCGCGCATGTTCGCTGTAGCCTTTTCTGTGCTGCCCCGACCACAAATTCTCGTCAGATGTCTTTTGATTGTGTGGATCAGTACGTGATTTCCCACTTTGTGCCACTATTAGGACACTAGTGGGACTCTGCGGTTCATACTATTGCTGCACTCCATCCATGCATGGTCGGTGTGGAAAAAAAATCCTAATATACTTTTTTTCGGTTTTTAATAAATATCTTTATTAACTATTCATCTTATTAAAAAGATAATATAAATATAAAAAATATAAGTCATGTTTAAAGTTTTTTTAATAAAAAACTAGGTTGCAACAAAAATAAATTATACTCCCTCCGTCTCAAAATAGATCCCAAAATAAAAAAATTTAGTACTGAATGTGACATACTACGAATCTAGATAAATAGTTGTCAAAAGTTAACCATATCATTTATTAAAAACCAGAGAAAGTATATATATTTTGCGATTAAAAATCGTAATATAAATATAAAAAATATAAGTCATGTTTAAAGTTCTTTTAATAAAAAACTAGGTTACAACAAAAATAAATTATATTTTCTCCGTCTCAAAATAGAAAAATTTAGTACTAGATGTGATATATTCTAGTACTACGAATCTAGACGAATAGTTAAACGTTGTGTCAAAAGTTAACCATATCATTTATTAAAAACTGAAGGAAGAATATATATTTTGTGATTAAAAATCGTAATATTCAGTATCATGGTTTTGGTGAACAAGCCGTTGATTATCAAGTGATCTATTAGCGAAGCAGCGCTCGCCAAGATCGAAGTGTCATCCTACACTTGTTTTTTTTCCTCGCGTGCAAAAGACAAAAAAAGGTGACCAAAGTGGTACACTCACTCAGCTCGTCAGCTCACCGTCGTGTATTTCTTCTTCCACGCACGCGTTGACACGTTGGCACCGGAGCCATCGCCGTGCTCCGCTATATATATCGTCACCAAACCTGCTGCACACGCCAGTGTCGTCGTAGCTCGCTCTCAGGTCAAACACGACGAGCACGTACAGAGGTGGAGCGATCCATGGAGGAGCAGCGGGTGCAGGGCGGCGGCGGTGCACCGGAGCAGTGGCGTGGCGCCGTGGAGGCCGCCCTGCCGGCCACGCCAGCGTCCGCCGCGTGGCCGCACGTCGCCAGCTTCTTCGCCGCGCACCGATACCTCCCTGGCATCGACGTGTGCGAGCGCGTGCCTGGCGCACACGTGCCTGGAGGCGACGGCGGCGAGGATGGCCTGCTCCCCGGCTGCGTCCGGCACGTGGCGTCGAGCGCGGCCGGGCTGTGGGCGCGGGAAGAGCTGCTGGAGGCGGACCACGCGGCGCGGCGCCTCAGGTACGCCGTCGTCGACAGCAACATGGGGTTCGGCCGCTACGTCGCCACGCTCCGCGTCCTGGAGGAAGACGACGACGATGGCCGCGGCGGCGGAGGGTGCCGGATCGCGTGGGCGTTCGAGTGCGACGCGGTGCGCGGCTACGGGTGGAGCGAGGCGGCGCTGGTGGCGCGGCTCGGCGGCAGCGTGACGGGCATGGCGGAGAGGGTGCAGCAAGCCGTGGCGGCCGAGGCCGACGCCGAGGCGCGCGCCGCAGAAGAAGAAGAAGAAGAAGAAGTCGCTGCCTGACGTCAACGTCGACAGGGCGGGGCGGCGTCTGCTTCCGCGTGTATTGTGGTGGCAGTCGTGCGTGCGTGCGTGAGCAAGGCTGAATGATTGATAGATTTTTCTGTCGCTTTTGTACCATGAATTTTTCATGATGAACGGTGGTGATCTCTACCTGAAATTGATCTCCTGCATCTCAAGCGTGTAGTTTATTTGATCAGACAATGATTTATTGACAAACTTTTTTGAAGATTGAGAGACAGAAACGCTCGTAGGTATTTATATAGAACTCATAGACAGACAATTTATAGAATGATCGCTTATAAATGATAAAACTTATAATTAGTCCAAAAAAATTCTGGTATTAGTTTATTTTACCTTTTACTATATTTAGACTGAGTTCGAGCTACCTGTTGCGCTAAAATTTTAAGCCCACGTAAAACGAGACAAATCATTAGTACATAATTAATTAAGTTTCAATTATTACAAAATTAAAAAATAGATTTATTTAATTTTTTAAAGCAACTTTTAGATAGAAAATTTTTACGAAAAACACACCGTTTAGTAGTTTGGGAAACGTTATCACAAAAAATATGGGAGTTTTCTCCCCCCAACACACGGCTGAACGCTGCTTGGTTTGTAAGGAATTAGGTCCAATAATCCAATACAAGGACCTGACAAGTGCACAAACCAATACCATAGAGAAAGCCTCCCAGCACCCACGTTGGACCTATCCTTATGCACACGTCACAAAATATGAAACCTGAGATGGATCCATCCGAATATCTGATGCACGGGCGAGGTCGACTGACCAGCTTGTTTGATGAGGAAAGGAAACGGCCTGACTGTGGTTGCTTTCCTCCCTCCTAGGTCACGAGACTCATTGCACTGCACATGGTGTTGGAGCACCATCAAAGGGGAGGGAGATGAGATGATTGTTCTTGTTCCGACCAACCGTTCGCCATTGCGGTCCACGCGAACTGCACAACTCCCCCACCTACTCCCGTAGTCCGCACATGATGGTCAGGATCAGCTGGGATGTGCCACGGTTGTGCTGGTAGTTGCCGGCTGCTATTATATGCTGTCTCTATAAGGATTTTTATGGTTTAAATTTTATATCATAATATAAGAATTAGTGTATTGATTTATATGATTTACATCATTTTAATGATTTTAAAGTTAATTAAAAGCTTGAAAAGAGAATCTAACCGATTCAAAATTTAAAAATTAACAATAGAGATGACTAAAGAGTAATTTTTTTATCTAATCTTAATATTTGTTATAGAACCTAGATATCTTTATATTTTGAAACTTTTGGCACCACTTCTTTACCCAGCTTTTTTTCTCGTTTCCCATGAGCACGCTTCCCGAACTGCTAAACGGTGTGTTTTTATAAAAATTTTCTATATGAAAGTATCTTAAAAAATCAAATAAATCCATTTTTAAGTTTCTAATAGTTAATATTTAATTAATCATGTGCTAACGATATTTTTTGTTTTACGTACGACTTATAAGTCAGAAAAATAAACCATCTCAAACACCACCACCCTAAAGGTTGCGTTGCAGTCCTGCAGTAGCAGCTGCCTCGTATGAATATGAATTACTCCGTATTTGTTTTGTGCTTGACTGAGGATCCTCCTGCCATGGGAAGAACAAGGGACCACATGTTAGAGCATGAATAATAGTGTGATGTTATAGTTTGGAAGAAAGATGACAGGTAAGATTTTTTTCAATGATGCGGAAGAAAGAGGTATGATTTTTTTATGACGTTGAAAAGAGAGAGAAGAGAGAAGAATCTAGCATGTTCATTAATAGACGGTCTGATGGACATCTTAATAGCATATAATCATTATGTATACCATTTCTAGAATCAAATCGTTAATTATATAAATATATTGCAGACAAATAAACAAACAACCTATTGTATGAAAAGACTATATGTCGTCTCTGTATGTAAAAAAAGACAGATGTTCACGTTGTTATAGTGATGTTTAAATTGGTTTATTGTCCTGACTTATAAACCGCACATAAAACGAAAAGTGTTATTAACATGTAATTAATTAAATATTAACTATTAGAAACTTTAAAAATGGATCTATTTGATTTTTTAGAAATACTTTCATATAGAAATTTTTTATAAACAACACGCCGTTTAATAAACATACTTACTATAAACGAAAAAATAAACCAGGCTTATAAGCCACAGGACGTAAACAAACGTGCACACCAATACCGGTAGCATAAGCTTTACATAACTGATCGAAAATTTTCAAATCAGCAGGAGAGGTTTCCTTAATATAACTTATTCTATTATTGTAGATATATAATTACAGAGCACAAACCACCTCTTTTCAGTTCACTCGTTCTGTTGCAAACGAGACAATAATCAGAATCACCACATGAAGCTTGTAGATCACTTTCAGATAATTCCATCAAGAATGAGATCAATGACATACGCGACCATTTGGTTACTCTTCATACAACTTTTCTTTTTCTTTTTTGAGACAAATCGCTATTCTTCACACGGTTCGCAGTGCTAGCATTCGCTCCATCCAGTCGATGATGTCTGCCGCGATCTCGTCACGCTCAGGTTCAAAGAGCAGATCATGCAAGAATCCATCATACAGCCTCAAATCCTTGTGCCTTGACGAGGCCTCGTTGTAGAGGTCCTGTGAAGCCAAGGGGTCCGTCACCCGGTCTGCAGTTCCATGGAGGACCATGAATGGGATGGTGACCTTCTTCAGGTTGTGCAGCAGGTAGGAGGAGATGCGTAGGATTTCATGGCCAGTCCGAACCCTTATCGGCCCGGTGTAAACCAGTGGATCAGAGTACTTTGCTAGCAGAGCAGCCGGGTCACGAGACACCGGGATGCCTCTTTTGTTAGCTCCCTTGAACTGCAACTTTGGTGCTAATAGAGAGAATATTGGCGCCACAGCCTGCAACAAGATTCAGATAATTGATATGTACTTATCAACAAACAATATGTCAAAAAATGTAAACAAACAAGATCAGCCAATTTTCGAAAATTTGCACACTATGGATGACATTAAATGCCGAGATTCTGGTATAGCTTCATAATCTATTTAATTTTGTGCAGGATGGAAAATTTTAAACATTTCATGCAATCATTTTAATAGGGACAGACAAAGGTATAGTGAATTTGCATTCTAATGTTCAATAAAATAGTACTGTCACGGTTTTGCACAGAAGGCTTGATAAAATAGCACATGGGAATAGTGTAAAACATTTCTACAAGCTATTTTCTACTTAATTGAAATACACCTAATTCTTCCTAAGTATTCTCCATCTTTTCTTACAAACTGCGCAGATGAATATATTCTAGTTGATCTAACACAGCAGAGCAGAAAAGTGGCATTACCCCTACAATGGGATGAGCAGGTTTAACGCGCAGAGCTGGTGAAGTTAGGATGATGCCTTCCAGTTTTCCTCTGATATGAGGGAACAATGATGCCTGGCAAATACCAGCTATTGATAAGCACAAGGGAAAGAAGAACATGAAGCATGTAAAATGAACATATCTGCAGCCAAACCATTTCAACCAGGCTATTTTGTTAATGCTTTGCACCATTTCTCTGCCTGTCAGGATATCCATTATTCACAGGCCCAGAGGAGTAGGGTCAGTTTCTAAACCTGGCCTAAACAGAGCAGAGAAAAACTACTTAATGTTACAAGGCATACCTTCAAAACAACAGCTCCACCAGTGGAGTGACCAAGAAGAAAACAGGGGACCCCCGGATTCTCAAGCACAATTTTACCAAGAAGTACATCCTGTTTGAAGATAATAGGCCGACCACATATTTCATAAGTAACAGAATGAAGGAATAATCGCAAGACAGAGAGAGACAGACTTACTATGTCTTCTACAACATAATCTAGTGAAGGCACATAACCATGTAGACCATCGCTGCCACCATGGCCTGACATGCATATGAAGATGTTAGAGTTAACCTGTTAATGTTCAAATAAAAGTGGAGCTAAAAAGACATCCTTGATACAAAAAACAATGCAAACTGCATGGATAAAATTACTGAAATTGCCTACTGTATTTGGTAAATGTGAACTGCAGGGTCAATCTGTGCTGTGATTGGACAGAATGTGGCAACATTAGCAACACAGATTTTGCTTGGTTTCCTGAATCCTATGAAAAGCTAGAAGTTGATTCTGAATAAAATTTCATGCTTTTGTCCATAACAAACAGTAATACTTTGTTATTTTGATTGCATACTTCACAAGATAAGACTGTACTGTACTTTACTTTCAAGATCAAATGAAATATTTAGCTGATTCTAAATTTCTAATTAGTCTTACTCCTTTTAATAGATAATCTCAATATTTTCCAATGTCTTTTTGGCTCACACCAAACAACTATCAGTTAGTTATATTAAATAGTCCGGAAAAAGGAGTACTGAAACAACCCCAAAAAATAATTATGTGTACATTCTGACCCAAACCACTCTTAACTTTCTTCCTAAAAAACATGGGGCTAAAACTAGCAGAACCAAAGAGACAATAATACATGGACAGATATGTCCAAGAAACCAAACTAGTTCTCCTCACCTATCCAGTCCATTGCATATACTCCAAAGCCACACGATGTGAGCATCTCCGCAAAATGCAGATACCTTCCACTGGAAACACGGGATCAAAAAGTATTTAGTTATACTTTTGACTACAAAGAAGCATGTATATTGTATATTAAGGTGGATGGTGAGTGGGGGACTTAAGAGGATATATCCTTACCTGTGCTCATTAAGCCCATGTATGATGACCAAAATGCCCCTAAAGTAAAGTAAGAGAGGAAATGATCAATACAAATTGAACGTGGAAGCAATTGTATTACTGTGTCACTGCAAGTAAAAATAAACAGTTCTTAATATTAGCATTCAAACACATACTACACATGTAAATAAATGGTTCAGGCCAATGAAGAATTCCACTTTGCTGCAAAAGAGGCTTCAGCAGAACAGTACTCTTCAAAGTTTCCAGCTGTAGGGTTGTCAGATTTGCCAGCAACATCAGGGGTGGCGGATCAACTACACGTTTAATAAAGGTGGTTGGTTCCTATTCCAATATTTGTTCAATGCAGCACTTGACTACAGTATCTTCTAAAATGCGAACAGCTGAATAGAGCTAAACCGGCAGGTCATGGGAATAAGAATAATCCACAGTTTGTTTATTCAACATTAGGGCAATGGAATAAAAAAAGCTTTCCCCTTTTCTTGATAGCTAAGCTATTCAGGATCACTTTAAAAAGCCATTACATTCAGACGTTTTCAAGGATAACAAAGATACAGTATGGAGCAAAGGTTGTGAGATAAGGAATCACTTTGATTCTGCTAACCCATTGCATTGCGCTTCAGTTGATCTTCTAAACTAAAGGTGCACGAATAAAGCTTCTATGCTCTCTTCTTTATCTATTAGCACTAGTACGTTACGAGTACTAAACACTTCATACATTGAGAAAAATACTCTGCATCACAAGCTGCCGTAAACTAGTGTGCGTCGTGATGGGCAGAACGCGGACAAGGGTATGGCGACAAGTCAATTCGACCATACGTCGAACTACTCCTACCTAACAATTGCAAAACCACGACGAAGACAAGATTATGCAGCAGCGAACAACTTCAATGCAAGTATGCAACCCTAGCCGGTGCGATGAATGCTAGAACGCTGCCGGTTTCTGGAGCCAGATGTGTACGCGACGTGCATTAGACGGCACGTCTCTCTCAGAGAGCCTAGCAGATGCCGCAACAGAGTTCTCCAAAGTTGGGACAGGTTTCAGTAATGCAATTTACATCATGAATGGCGTAAATGCTCTCCTCCCGTGGTAAATCAAACCCCTAGTTAGTAGGGCTGAAAATGAAAACGGTAATTCTCGGTTACCGGAAATCGTTTTCGAGAAATTTCGGTTTTTCCCCCCTAAATGGAAACGGCGACGGTAACCGATAAAACGGAAACGATAACGGTAGAAACATCCGATAATGAAAACGAAAACGATTTATCTCTGTTCCGATCGTTTTCGAAAAATACCGTATTTAACTGATAATCTACCGGCAAAATCATAAATATTTATTTTTTTAGGGTTACCTGCTGCTACTGCGCCTGGCCTAAATCCAATCGATCCCCACCGGCGGCGGCAAGGCGCACGGCCAGCGGCGAGGCGCAGGCGCACGGCGGCGGCGGCAGCGGCAGCGGCGCAGGCGCACGCGCGGCCGCGGAGGCGCAAGCGCAGGGCCAGCGCAGCGCACGGCGGTGGCCGCGGAGGCGCAAGCGCAGGGCAGCGCAGGCGCAGGCGCACGGCGGGCACAGCGCACGGCGGCCGCGGAGGCGCAGGCGCACGGCGGGCGGCCGCGAGGCGCAGGCGGCACAGCGGCGGCGGCAGCGGCAGCGGCACAGGCGCACGGCGCGGCCGCGGAGGAGTAGGCGCATTGGTGTGTTTATTGTATTTTATATATGGCTTTCATGATTTTCGATCGTTATCGATGCACTTTCGATCGAATAATTCGTTTCCGAATTTACCGAATATCGATGCCATTCTCGCTTCCGACAATATCGTATCGATTTCGTTTTCGAGAAAATAATATGAAACTGAAAATGATTTGATCTCCTACCGATCGTTTCCGACCGTTTTCAGCCCTACTAGTTAGGATCCAAATGCAGCTCATCTTCACTAATATATTGTCAGAGCCAAAATTAAGCAGCAGTTAACAGCTAGATCACCGAAATTTCAGCCAAAAAAAACTGGAACTTTGAAGGAAACTGCCACCCGTTACAACCAAAAGAAAAGAGAGAAAACGCCTTGAGTCGAGACAAAAGAAACCTCCGAATTCTCCTAGCTCCAAGAGAGGAAAACGCCACCTAAATTCCGAAACCCAAGGAGAGGTTCGAACAAACATCCAAATTTGCCCGGGATCTTCACCAAGAAACAAAATCCCAAAAATTCTGAACGAAATGATGAACGGTATCAGGGGAAAGAAAAAAAATGGGCAGGAAAAAATGTCCTTTACGTAAAATCACAGCCACAAAACACCTTCCCCCACCAATCCACCAATGGGAGAAAATTAAGTTAAAAAAATGAATCGATGTGCACAAGAAGAAAACGAAGTCGCCACAAGCCAACAAAAAGAAGGCCACCGATCCCCAACAACAATCCAAGCCACCACCGAAGGAAAAATTGATCATCAAACCTTCCTGTGCTCACCTCATCTCGGCGGCGGCCGGCGCCCAGACGCGGCAGAAGAGCGCGTTCCTCCTCGCCCCTGCGACGATGAGCGTCTCCGACCGCCTCCCGCCCTCCCCGTCCGCGTCCTCCACCATCGCCACCTCCTCCGCGAGCGCCCTCCTCCGCCTCACGTCCTCCTCCTCCGCCGCCCTCCTCCGGGTCCTCACCGCCCTTCCTCCTCCCGTCTCCGCCGCCTCCCCCGCGTCCGCCCGGCGCCTCCGCCCGCCCACGCCGCCGACGAGGAGCACCACCCACAGGAACAGCGAGTGCAGCGCGACGGCGAGCCGGAGCAGCGCCCGGCGCGACAGCACGGAGCGGAACACCGGCACGATCCGCCCCGTCGCCCCCGACGTCATCATCATCTCCTCCCCTCCGCCGCCGACCCTGTCCATGGCCTCCTCCGTTTTACCCTTCCCTCGCAGCGGTTTACGCGGCGTTCGCGGGCCGCGTATTTATACGGGAGGAAGGCGACTCGATCGCCTCGCCCTCGGTAGAAAATTCCGCATTCCGCGGGAGGCGCCGACGTGGCTGACATGTGGGCCCACCCTCCCCAGCTGCTGCATTGAATGCTACAGCTGGTGCTCACCCCATGTGGGGGCCACCACCCCCAGAGAAGCCTTGAGTTGGTGCTCCGGCTCGTCTTGACCGTTGGATTTGCTTGGTCCCGATGATGGATAGCCGTCAGTGAGATTGCAATCGATCGGCGAGACTGTGTGACACTATGACCATATTGTTGACGACAGGGTTTAGAAATGCGATCGCCGACCGATTATCGCTGCTCATGAGCGATTTCACCGCTCGGCTATCGACGAAAACCGGTAGAGTTCGGATATAATTTATTAATTTTTTAAATTATATTTAGTTTTTTCTAATTTAACCAATCGAGAGACTTTTAAGACCCGTTTGATAGAGCTCCAGCTCTTAGATTCTAGAGTTAAAGCTCTATTTAATAATCTAACTTCACTAAAAATAAAGTAAAATAGGTTGGTGCTGCTTAAAAAATTGAATTATGAGATGGTACAGTCTTTGAGTGGCTCTAGAAGTTCAGCTCCAACTCTAAAAATTGAGTGGGTAGAGTTCTACCCAATAGAGCCTAAATATAATCGGCAAGGCCAACAACTGCAATAACCGAGCGGTTATCATCTTATTTTGAAACACTGATTGACAATCCTCGATGACCACAAATATCTATATGGACATTAGGTTAATCAATCATACAAAAATAGATAAAAAGACAATCTATTTCACACTAAATTTGGCCCAAAAACACAGTCAAGGCAGTAGTTGATCAACAGGAGGCTGTTTGCCAGCCAAAGATCACTGTCAGCTAGCTGCTGATAGTCATTGCTACATGCATGGCCGATGCAGAGAGAATGCGACGCACATATGTGTGCAGATGTGCTCATCGTCATCGTCTCTTGCAAGCGACCTACCGCGGCAAAACCAACCACATCCACATGAACACGCTGTCAGTAACAGTAACTTGGTAAGGTAGTAAAGTTAATTTCCTCTCAACCATTGATAGAAACAAGGAGGAGATGTTAGCAGTAAACAATTTACGCCTCATATGACTCGTCGCGTCGCTGTCGAACGAAAGCAATTTTTCACGCCAAAGGGAAGGAAGTGGTTTTTGATCTCTTGAGGGAATATTCTTTTTTTTATATATGTCGTTTAAAATATTATTAAAAAATTTTAAAAAATTGATAAGCTAGATCAATATATCACTCTATAAATATATAAGTTTAAATTTGACTCATGTAACTAGAAATAAAAAAACAATAAATTTGACTGTAAATACTATGTTAAAATTTATTTTTTTACCAACTTGTATAAACCAAATTTAATGATATATCACATATCGATGAATCTTATTAAATTTTTTTTAATTTTAGTAACTTTTTAAATAATATAAAAATGAGTGAATATATTCTCGAAAGATGAATAGACTTTTCATGAAAAAGAGGAGTGAGGAGGATCTAGCAAAACGAATATGTCTTTCCAAAAAAAAAAAGAATATGCAACTGGGAATAACTAGCGACTCGCTGGCTTCTTGTAACATATTCAGCAATATCCTCTATTTTAGAGTTATTGAAGTTTTGAGGGCTGTTTTTATTTCTTTTAGACTAAAAAATACTCAAAAATCTTTATTTCTTAATCTTTATTTTTTTATTATATTTCACCATAGACTATATTGTACTGTTACATTTATGCATTTATACTTATTTAAAGGTCACAGAGAGAAGCAACAGCAGAGAGAAAGTGGGCGGCGGCCCACCGGTCGAGCGCGCCGACGGGGGAGCGCGGCCGGTGCCACACTTGGCCGAGGGCCGAGGGTGGCGAGCAGGAGAGCGGCGAGGGACGGAGCACGGCAGGCGAGCGCGGGTGATGGGCAAGCGGGGCGAGGGACGGCGGGCAAGCGGCCGGCCAGCGCCGCGCCTGGCCGAGGGCCGAGGGAGGCGGGCGGCGGCCAGCCACGCCGGGCCAAGGACGGCGACGGCGGCAGAGCATGGCGGCGGCCGATCGAGGTACGACGTACTGTTCTCACCTTTTTCTCTTCGATCTTCCTCTTCCCAGACGGCACGCTCTTCCAATCTTTGTCTTTCCATATGTGCCGGTGGGTGGGGAATTATCGTTGGTGCCAAAATAACGTCGATTGGGGCTGTGGTATAGAGCCCCAAAACTAGGGAATTGGAGGAAAGATTTAGGAGCTTTCTCATTTTGAGACGCTAGTAGGATCTCTGCAGACCTAATTTTTTTCTTCATCACCAAAAAACTATTTAGAAGCTAGTATAGAGCCCCAAGACTGGGGGTTTGGGGAAAGATTTAAGAGTTTTCTTCTTTTGGGACCCTAGTAGGATCCCTGCTAACCTAGTTTTTTCTTCACCACCAAAAAAAACTATTTAGAAGCTGTGATTAAGGTCTCTGCTGGAGATACTCTACTGTAAAAAAGCAAAGGGTAATACGGAAGCCAAGAGCCAAAAACGGGCTTCGTTTTTTTAACCATGGGAAGAGTTGTCGCTTTCTCTTTTTTTTCCTTTTTAATTTGAGAGTCTTCGATATTTTCGTCTTAATTAAGCCATCGAAATTTGACGATACTCGTCGATAGATGATTCTGCTGATACACCATAATATTTCGATGATACTTTGATAATACTCGTTGATACACCATCATATTGATGCATATTGATGATACTTGTTACACTTGCTAATATTTATTGACACTAGCTAAAAGCTCGTGCTTTTGCTATAGAGAATTTTTCTATAAAACATGTTGTTATCCATTTAGATCTGATTGTTTTTGATATTAAGAAGTTCCATGGGTAATTTATAAAATTTATAATAAAATTAGGTAGAGTGATATATATAATGTCATCACTGCGTTCTTTTAAAGTACAGGCACAATGATACTTGACGCCAATTACGTATAATCGAGTTTCAAGGTAATATTAAACTAGTAGTAATATAGGTATTGAGTTTTTTAACTATCATAAATCTCATTATCATGGAGGATATCACAATATCACCGGGGTATCATGGAGCTCCTTCATCCCTCAATTTTGCCACAGCCCACCCAGTAACTAGATATGGGCTAGCATGGGTTGTCCAGCGCTATCATGTTTGTATGTAGAGCGATACGAGTGTTTTGTCTAGGGATCCATTTGATATAGCTTCTACTGCAAAGATAGAGTGGAGCTGAAAAACAGTGAAAATGTTGCTTCACTCTTTTAGTGTAATTTTTAGGAGCCACTCTATATCATTCAGGATCTTAAAAGTGTTTAGTATAATTTAGAAAAAATCATGAAGTAGAAGTTGTACTAAACATGCTCTAGGAGTAGTGCGTAGAGAGATCAGAGAACGCGTGCATGGAGACTATTCCGAGGAAGCTTGGGTGTTGGAGGAGAATCATAAACTATTGCTTCAGGAAATCAGGATGGTTTAACATGCTGCAGTGGCTCTAGAAAAGCATGACGACTTCACGAGGGATAATTTGGTGAGAAAAAAGATAAGCATGGCCATGTGTTCTTGGGCTAGAAGATCAGAGTGCCTTTTTCTCTTCAGCTATATTCCCGAGCACATGTTGTTGGGCCTAAGTTCACAGGCCTGTAAGTTTTGCCACAACAAAGTCAGTACTATACTACTGGGCTAGATTCCACGTAGTCCGGCCCTTTATTGCTTGGGCTGATACAATACGTACCCAACAGACACCATAAGGGAAAAGCATCCGGGCATCTGGCTCATTCATTTCGGCTTGTAGATTATGTTTCTTCCTCGGTTTCTATTAGCATATTTTCTAAAATGTAAAATGGTATATTTTTTATAAAAACTTTGTATATAAAAGTATATTAAAAATTAAATAGATTTGTTTTTCAAGTTTCTAATAGTTAATACTTTTTAATCATATACTAATGGCGTTTATCGTTTTGCATGCGGCTTATAAACCATAAAAAGCTGATTCGAATACCCCCTAAAAAAGGAGGCCAAGTGGCGGCGCTCCTCTTCGCCTTGTGGCCGAGAACGACTGGATATTTAACTATTTGCCACTATTTAAAGCGGCCACTCTCCAAATGCTACTATTAGGTTTGTCGTTACAAATATACCACTAAGCGAAATTGTGCACAAATATTTTACCACTTTTGCATATGTGAAACACCACCTTAGCTCACTAGCGTGGACAAGCCTAGCAAAATGACCAATTTGCCCAGGAAGTGGCACTCCACATGTGCAAAAGTACCAAAATATTAGTGCACGGTCTTTCCAATGATATATTTGTAAGAACAAACCTAATAGTGACATTTGGAGAGTTGCTGCTTCTAATAGGGGCAAATAGTTAAATATCCTGAGAACGGCAGCAATATTGTGTTCAGTGATTGGAGCAAGAAGGATTTGATCAGGAGCCAGCTTGTTGATGGTTGTTCAGAACTTCAGAATTGGCCAATACCATAAGTCCAGAATCGTTTTGTTTCTCCGGTTTAACGTGTCTTTTCTTTTGTGCTTAGTATCGATGCCAGTATGAACTGAATTGTTTAGGTGAAGATGGTTAGATTCAGTCATTCAGATGAAATCTCTCCAGAACTTAAAGTCTGCTTCCTAGTGTTTTGCACTTTGCGTTGAGATACAGTACTACTTGTGTGTCGTTTCTTCGTCTTCATTCCTTGTCATTACAGGTGGAAATGGTTTTTTTGTTCCACAAATTTACAGTTTTAATTGGAAAAAATTAAGATTGTTTCTCGGATAACAATTGTATCAACTCCATTATACAAAACAAAATAGCAACCCGAAAATGAAACAGGCGAACAAATGGAAATATAACTCTATCTATATACGCATTAATTCATTTGTCAATATACATGTACATTTTCAGATTTGCAAGAGGCCAAGAATGAAACAAGCGACAAACTTATCGAGTAACCGGCCGAATTAACTACAAATTACAAACTTAGGTAACTACCGGCCCATGATTGGAATTCATGAATTCTAAGCCAATGCCCAATAATCACTTTGTTCCAACAAGGTTCTTGATTATCACTCGCAATCATATACTAACCTAGAGGCTAAACCTTTGAAGTTTTAATTTTTCGTGGTCTTGCACCCCGAGAAGATGATAGATTATTTGTTGGCGCAGTTGATGTCCTTGGTAATGGCGGGGATGCAGCTGGAGCTCCTGGTGAGGCCGCCATGGCCGTGGTCTCTGGGGCTGTTCGACCTCGACCTCTTGCGGAGGATCTCCCTCATGGCCTCCGTCTGCATCAGCACCGGGTTGGTGCGGCCGACGCGGTTGAACCGCCCGCACACGGTCATGTGCGCCGCCAGCGCCTCCTCCGTCGTCGTCGTCCGGCCGCCGCAGCCATGGCTCCTCCTGTCCGCCTCGGCGCTCACCGCGGCGGCGCACAGCCCGCACACCAACCGCCCGCAGTAGAGCTCTCGCACGCGCCGCGCGTACTCGGGCGTGCACTCCTCCAGCATGCCGCAGCACTCGCATCGCGCCTCCTCCACCACCTGCTCCGTGATCGCCGGCAGCTTCCCCGTGCCGCCGGCGGCGGCGGCGGCAGCGTCCGCCTGCTGCTGATGCTGCTGCTTCTTGTTGTCCGCCTTGGTGAGCTCCAGTGCCAGGTCGGACATGGCGCGCTGGAGCCCCTCCATCGAGATCCTCCGCGGCTTCTCCCGCCTCCCCCTCGCCACCGCCGCCGCCACCGCCGCCGCCGCCGCCACCGCGCCTTCCCCGTTCGGCGCCATTGCTGCAAAAATGCTACAAGCTCTAGCTACCTAGCTAGTGATCAGTGATGGCAACAACGATGCTCAACTTGCTACTCAGATGCTGATGAATCGATTACTAGTTTACTACTTATGAGTGAATTCACTGTGAAGAAGAAGGCGAGGTTTATATACACTCGGCGTGCACGGGAAAGCGAGCATGGGGATGCGTCGTCGTCGACGTCGATCAGCCCGTGACATGATCGACAGAGCGAGCTGGAAAAGAAGGGAGGGGAAGGAGGGAGAGGTCGCTTGAAAGCCCTAGATCTCTCAGCATCCATGGCTAAGATCGAGCAATGGCCATTGGCCAATGGCTAGCTAGCCAGTGCGGGCATGCAGCGTGTTGGGCGCCTAGCTCGTGCTCGTGAGCGAGATGCAAAGTAGATGCTCGAATTTTCTTGGCCACAAGTAATTGAAACTCCTGTAATACGATTGGTCTGTATGGACTGATTAATTAATTGCGTAAATGCTAATTATTGGTCTTTGAAAAATTATAAATGGCCAGTGCCTACTAGCTAGGTGTGTCATCTGTATGATCGGTCACGGACAAAGATGACGCACGCATGAATCACGTTCTTCACGCTCACTCGCTCAGGATGTATGCTGGCTACAAACAATGTCGGTACAATCTTTCAATAAATAAATAAATAAGATCTTACAAAATAAACAATGTCGGTAGTATTTATAAACAAATTAATTTATTTACTGTCTCTTTATGTGCGGATCAACTTATAGGCTTGAAATTTTGCATGGAGATAAATGCGCACTATATATCAATGTGGTCAATTTTTCCGTACTGATTATAACTGTTTGGTCGATAATAATATTAATTTGAGAAATGAGAAACAAACAAGTACATAAGCATTCGAGGTGTAAAATTGCAACCCCCTGCTCGGGATAAATCCAACCCATGCTAGCTTAGAATGATTGAAATATCTTGTTGATAATTTTTTAAGATCAAATGGTCTGTAGATTATTCTAGCTGTTATATATTTTCCTGCTCTAGTAGTAGCAAAAGGAACAATAACGAACACAAGCTCACAACTGAAATTTTCCGTGCTCCCCTTACTAACGTCTCATAGCCTGGTAGGAGTATTTTGTGACGGTTTGCCTATACAGGTAAAACCCATAATTTGACAATGAGTTTATATACACCGATATACACATACATCCAATATCTTATGAATAATGCTAGATGTTGAACGCCCGACTATCCAAAACATTGAATGTCCACACGCACCGTCTCGCCTCTCTTTTTATCTGGTGCCTCAAGTCTGTATACAACCCCTCACCTCTATGGATGCATACATGCATATGCATGCATGCAAGATCTCATAGTTATAAAATAATTTTTTTTCTTAACCATTTATCTGATCTATGTTTCGATTATATTATTGTATTCGTTGTAATTAAATATTTACAATAGGATATCACATGATTATATTCTAATGAGAAAAAAAGAAACCTTTTTCATCAAGCGATAAAATATTCTTTTAGTGAACAATAAAATATTTGAAACAATTTTTGTTAAAATATTTTATACTAAACAATACAACAACTAAAACATTTTTTTATATAGGGTAAAATAACGTCCGATATTTTAAGTTCCGTCGGACATTTAGACCGTAGTCGACCCCATATCTTATATCTTGAAGCATATCCTCTCACTCTGAGATATGTGTGTGAGTTTATCACATACACGCATACAGTCGGTCGATCTTGTGGTATAGAAGTGCACAGGTAGATGCAATGCAACAACGGGGTAGTCGGTTAGAAAACAAATAAAAAAACACAAGAAAAAGATACTACTGGCAAAAGCCAGAAAACCCTCGACGGGCGCTAATGATTAACTAGTAGTAGAAGTAGAACGCAATTCACGGGCGCTGCTCCTGTGTCCATACCGCGGCGCTGTGCAACGCCATCCACAAGCGTCCGCTGCTACCCATCACCTCGCCTCGCCCCGTCGTCTGCTCACAAGAAGTAGCCGCCGCCGATGATTAATTTTGCGTGGTTCGAGTGGTGCGCGGAGAAAAGGAGCGCGGCACGGGTTGTTTTGGGGGATCGTGGCTTTTGATTACCAGACCGCCTCGCCGACGACGCATCGGAGGCTGGGCCGTGTTCATAGCTGATTTCTTGGCCCAACAAATGCTAGCTAGTCTTCAATAGCTTTCGGCCAGGCCTTCGTAGAAGAGACAATCTCGGTTGGATTCGATCACACAGCCCGTCTGTAATAAATGTTTGAGCTTGCTAAAAACTCAGAGCAGCTAGTTCGCACGCACGCGGCCGAAGTTTTGGGCACGGTCGTTTCGGCTTCTGCTGGTCACACGCGTAAAAGAAAAAATATTATTAGTATGTAACTAATTAAGTATTAACTATTAAAAATTAAAAAATAAGTCTATTTAATTTTTTTAAAGATATTTTTATATAGAAAGTTTTTGCAAAAAATACACCGTTTTATGATTTAGGAAGCATGCTAACAGAAACTGAGGAAGAAGCTAAAAGCAAAAAGCAGAGGTGAACATCATGTAAGTCATACTTGCACGACGATGTGGCCTGCGTACACGTTTTCCTCCCCCCAAATACACAATGCTATCCGATCACAACTTTCAATTCAAAATCATGAAACTTTCATGGCAAAACCTAAAACTTTCATCTCAAAATCACAAAACGTTCAAATTCAAAAACCGAAACTTTTATCTCAAACTCACAAACTTTCAATTCAACATACGAACTTTTACCTAAAAAATCACAAAATTTCCAACCCAAATTCTGAAACTTCCATCCAGACACTCAAACCTAAACTTTAAATCAATTTTCTTCAAACTATAAACATTTCAATGCAAACCATAACTTGGTCAGATCCAAGAAAGAAGAGGCACATGTTGTCAACATCGCTTGGGATGAGAAGTAGGCCCGTCAGTGAGGAGGACGAAGGGACGCCGACGTCTTTCCAAGAGGAGGAAGAAGGGAACCCGGGTTCGTTCTACACCTCACCGAGGGAGGAGAAATAGGGGCAGAGGCATGCTCTCTGGTGTCTTATCAGGGAGGGTCCAGATCTCTTACCCATTCTCATTGAAAGAGGAAGGCATCTCAACTTACAATGTGATGAGTAGCACTTGCATGCTAGGAGGACGGGCCCTTGTTCGATTGGGCTTCTCGACTAGTGAGACGACCCAACCTATCTACGGGGGTTTACAACACAAAATCTCTGTAGTAGCACTCGCTATCGAAAAACGAAAAAAGTGAAAAACTCTAGAATATTCTAGTGGTGAAAAAACCGAATGAGTGGGTTAATATACTTGTATGTGGCATGAATTACCATTGTTCCAACCACATCCTAGTTTTTGAGATCTTATTGGTTGGTGCTATGAGGTATAGACATTCTGACTAGGATATGAAAACCAATTATCAAGACACTATCTATAATACAAGAGGGTAGGTGTAACACTCTAGGAAACATAGCAATCCTGAGATGCCACTAAACAACTAAACATCTATGCTAGAAAGAAATAAATTTCGACAATATCTCTTCTAAGACTAAAGTGTTGCGGAAGCATCAACATAGATACATAGGCATCAACTAAATACTTAAAAAGAGTAAACTAACAATGTGGAAGCATCATACTTTAACAATACAAGATAGCTTGGCCGGTAAAGAACCATAACAATTCACACGAACAATATATATTTAAACATCCAACTAACACCAATAACAAGTGATCATCTTAAAAAAAAACTAAGCACTATAGTTTTATTATGTATCGTGTGGTAAAGATATGGTGTAACTATAAGCCCTTCCCGTATGCTCTCCAACACATCATGACACACATGGGAAGAAAGTAAGGATGAGATTGGGTAATCTCAGCAAGTGAATTCTTTATCAAGCTATTGAAATGCAGTAAAATTACCATTCAGTTAATACAAGTATCTCAACACTTCTATAAATCATTCTCAATTATTATAAAGAAGACTTCAACATAAACCACACCACAACTTTCTTATGAATGCAAATGAATATATATTTCATACTATGCTCTTCCTTATCATACCCCTTCTCGGGAGCGTACAGTGTTGTACTGGTACGGTCACGACGCTGTGTGACATAACTTCCAATGCATGAGATGCAAATCATGCTTGATGCATAACGATGCCACATATTCCACATACTGGTTCATGCAATTGCTTTAAAATAATACAACAAAAGAAATTGATATAGTCCGACATACATTCCATCCATTAATAGTCTCATTCTTTCCTTGTTATTCTCAAGATTATATATGCCAACGAATAAATGAAAGAGGTGAATATTCACAATATGAACAGTAATTATAAAAGATCAAATTGATTTATTAAGGTATGATTATGTGCTGCGATGTAAATAAGGTGGAGGCAACCAATAATAAGATAAAGGGTAACACCACCGCTACATCCACTTGCCTTCACTGATGATGAAACGAACTTTACTTGCGTTCCAAAGTGCAACTACCCGAATAAATACCAATTTATCCCCACACAATACACAAATAATCATTCAAAAATTATACATTCACTTCCTACGCCGAGAACATGTCGGAATCAACACCAAACAAAAAACCGGCAATCTGCCTACAGAAGCAACATAGATTAACAATTTTATATCTTTAATTCTACCCCACATAACACAACAAACAATAGCATTCCTAGAATCTATAGAAAGAGAAGTACAACTTTCACGTAGACACCAAAGTTTAATTTTTTTTATTTAGATACCCTAAAATACGATACAAAACAGACAACTACATCTACCCAAAAATCTGCGCAACAACTAATCAAAAGGGCACTTACGACAAACCATAAGTGAGAATCTAACTATTTTTATACAGTAGCTAGAACACAAAATTTTCTACAGCTTTCATAGTTGCGAGATTCTCTGATTTAAACATTAAGATCCTCTGAAAACACTCTGAAACTCGACTACAGAAAAAACACCGATATTCAGATAGTCAACTTCAGATCAGTCTACCACCAAAAATACTTCGCCAATTAATTGGAAATTTATATAGTGGCTAGATCTGGACATTGTCTACAACTTTTGTATAGAACACAGTTCCAAGAAAATTCGTTTTGGTCGCCAGAACTACTACCGAAGCAGAACTGCCCAAACTACGGTCATCGAAACCTAGGTTGTGGGATAAATCGGTTGGTCCCCAACTTTCTCACCTGCAACACTTGATCTAAACCCTAAAACACAACTAATAGAGAGGGGAAAAGATCGTATATTTGGTACCTAGATCTCCTCGGGCTGCGGCAACAAAATCCCTTTCTTCTTTGTTTACATTCTTTCCTTCCCTTTCTTTCCTTCCTTCCTTTCCTTTCTTCTTCTCCTTCCTTGGCACAACAGCAGTAGGGGGGTACGACCAGGAGGACATGGAGGGGGCAAATGATGGCCAGTGGGAGAGAGCACACCCTCCCTAAGGTTATGGAGAGAAGGGGGTCGGCTGGCCCTTGGGCTAGCCCATTGGCCGGCCTAGCTAGCCCTCACACATAAATTTAAAGTCTTTTTTTTTCCTATTTTCAAAGAAGAAACACGTAGGAACATCCAAATAGATTTCTAGGGAGGTATATTTGTTTCCGGGGTGTTACAATAGGTCCAATTCGAACATTTGGTTCATTTACAGCAAATCTTAAGTGTTTAGCAAAGAAAGCAAAAACTGGCAAAATTCTCCAAGCCACTTCTAGCAGTGGGTTCCCCAATTGAATGAATCAGGTTGATCTAAAGCATTTCAAAAACAAAAAGGAAAGAGCGCCAAAACTATGAAATTAAGGGGCGTATTGAAAACCTACCTTTTCACCTTGACTTGACAAGAACCTCATTTCCGAGACAAGGACAAAACTCTTGTGAATCGAACGTACCTCTATCTTTCAAAGCCTTATTGAGAAGTCGAATTGGAATTCTCTTCTCGTACCATTGTTTTCGTTAACAACGCTGCTATTTCAAATGAAGTTTGTTCGACCGTTTCGATTTAATCAGTCGCGATTGACAGAGATGAAGCGTCAAAGGTTTATGGGTAGTGTTCTAATTGAGGGCAAAAGGATCCTTCTGGATGCAATTTAAGCTTGAATGTTTTTCAGATACGTAACAAAATCTTTGTTTTAAGGCGCGTTTTCTCACAAGCTAACACGTAGCATGGAATACATGGATTCTTTGAGAACCAGACTAGAAAGACCTTGCCGGGGGAGGAGGAAGAGGGGACGGCGGCAGTCTCACCGGCCTTGAGGTCGCCGGAGTCTTACCAAGAGAAAAAAGGGCAAGAGGCCGTGGCCTCATTGTCTTCCACGTGAATTGGAAAAATGATAGACGTCGAGACAATACAAGCAGCAACACTTGCCTTGAGGATAAGTGTATCCATCCCCACGTGTTGCTCGCCTGCTTCACGTCTTCAAATCGGGCCACATTTACACGTTGCCAGCGCATGCTAATTAGCAAACCATCTAAAAAATACTACCCCGTCCCTTAAAGACGGTTTTTTAGCTATGAATCTGGACATATTCATTAACTAGATTTATAACTGAAAAGACAGACTTTTAGAGATAGAGCTAGTAGATATATATATACTACAAATTTTTATATGTTGTGATCGAATAGGTATAATTCACGGTAGTATTAAAAACTGTATGTAAGCTTTGCTAAACATTTTCTAACATGCATCTATCGCTACTGCCTACCTTACCACGCACATCATTTTTTTTTTGTGCCTGAGGCATTATTGTGTGGGTATAACCGTATAAGTACCCAACAAAAGTGTATTTTCGAAAAGGGAAAAAAATCTCCAAAGAAAAAGCAGATGACTTTGGCCCAGCGCTAGACAGACGCGTCGCTTTCCGCCGCAGCCGCCGCCTCCGCTCCGCTCGGCCGTCTCCCACCTCTCGCGCCTCACCTCCTAAACCCTCGCTGAACCCTAGCCTCCGACCCCCTCGGGGAGCATGCACACCAGGCTCCTGAGCGCCCCGTCCCACGGCTCCGCCTCCGCCTCCGCCTCCGCCTCCTCGTCGTCCCTCCCCTTCCCCGCCGGCCAACCGTGCCGCCCGTCCTGGAGGCCGCGGCCCAACCGGGGCCCCACATCGCCGCCGCCGCCTCTATCGCTGCGCGCCCGCGCCTCCATGCAGCCCGCTTCTCCCGAGGGGTAAGGCCCATTCCTCTGTGTTTAAGACAAATTCGTTGCGATTTCTGTGTCGAAATGGCGCCGCTGCAGAATTTCCACCTGATTAGCTCTTTTGCTGCGGTTGTATGGTGTTGTAGGCAAAGCGGCCAGCCTGTGCATGGCGTCACCAACACAGTCGTCGGTGTGCTGGGAGGAGGCCAGCTGGGGAAGATGCTGTGCCAGGCAGCCAGCCAGATGGGGGTCAGGATGGCCATATTGGACCCCCTTGAGGGCTGCCCGGCGAGCTCGGTTTGCCATGAGCATGTTGTCGGGAGCTTCAATGACGGCGACACGGTTAGCGAGTTCGCAAAGAGGTGGCGCTAGCTGCAAGCTCTTATGCTTCATTTGGAGACCAGATCCCTAGTTTCAAGCTCTTATTGTTTACAAACTGCTTTAAGAAGATCCTTTGGTTGCTGTTAGGTGTGGGGTTTTGACAGTGGAAATCGAGCATGTGGACGCGGTAACACTTGAGAAGCTTGAAAAACAGGGTATCGATTGTGAGCCCAAAGCCTCTACCATCATGATTATTCAAGTAAACATTCCCTTCTTGTTCCAACCACCTCTTCATTTCATTGTTGCTAAGTTTTGGCACAACTTATCTGTTGTACCTTTTCAATATGAAGATTTGGGTTTTTTTCTCACCAAAGATGAAACCTTGAATTACATGTGTGCTTGTACTATCTTACTAGTGTTATGCATACTACTAATACTCTGAGCACTTCTGCTAACTAGGCTAATTAGTTCTGGCCATATCTGTTGCTCCTACTTCCTTGAAATAGATCGGCACCGTGCATTTTAGTTATCTATAAATTCTGTTGCAGTCATATCATGTGTCTCCTGGAAATCATTTTTTTTTGTGTGTGGGGGGTGGGGTACCTTTTTTGACAATTCACAGTACAGCTTCAATACAAAAGCTTCATGCTACAGCCGTTAACATCTTGCCAGTCTCCTCATTTCTTATGTTTCTTTTTATCCTTATCTGCTACATTTGATGTATTCATGTTCTATTTCAGGACAAGTACAGGCAGAAAACTCATTTCTCAAAATTTGGAATTCCATTACCTGACTTTCTGGAAGTAAGGCACTAATTTCTATCTTGTCGAAAACTATTTAAGTGTTTTGATATAAAATAAAATAATATATTTATGTTTTGCAGGTAGATACTTTAAGCAGCATAGAGAAAGCTGGGGAAATGTTTGGCTATCCTCTGATGGTCAAAAGCAAGAGATTAGCATATGATGGCCGTGGAAATGCTGTTGCTCACGACAAAAAGGAGCTATCTTCTGTTGTTGCTTGTAAGTAACATTAATAGCACTGTTTTTAATTTGAATTCCTAAAATTATACTCTCTTGAAGATGCTATTATTTGGTTTACAGTAGTATTTGACATGACTTTTGAACACAGTGTGGGCTGATCCCATCATCTGTACTAATAAACAAATTGATTTGAAACTTTTTTTTTTCATTTTTTGTCGTCTTGCAGCACTGGGTGGGTTTGAGCATGGGTTGTATGTCGAGAGGTGGACTTCTTTTGTAAAGGTTAGTATCAATTTGATTTTGTTTGGCAAAATAGACAACTTAAACTTTGGTTGTCAAGTAGACAACTAATGCTCGTTAAGTTTATCGTTAGATTTGATCAAACACGGTAGCTATTTAACCCATTTGTTTTATAATTCAGATCTTTCTGAAGTTTGCCATGATTTTGTATCTAAGTATTCTGTATTGTGCAATTTAATCATCTTCAGTGTTGTGGTTCACATAGCAAAAGATTTTTAGGTCATATGCCTGTGTAGTCGCTAGTTCATCGTGTAAATTTTCTTACATCCTGGTACCTCTATAGTTCTATTAGTCATGAGGTATTCCTTGTTTGCTGTTGATTTTAGGATATCTTCAATTTTGTCACATGATATCCTTTTTATGGCAAAATTGCACTTGAGGTCCCTGAACTATTGCCTTTTGTCTATCAAGGCTCTGTACTTTGTACAGAGAGCTTAGATTTGAAACCTTGTTACAGGATAAATATATTTGGACTCAGTGCGGGTCAAATATTACAGTATTTTTCAATACCATGTGCGCCATATTGCAAAAAGCACATGACGATGCACCTAAAGGTGGGATAATTCTAATTCCAATATGGTACAAATGGCCATGAAAAATTCTGAATAAAATTCAAGAAATTGAAGCCAAATAAAATATATCTTGTCACAAAATTTCAAATCAAAATTCACTTTTCAAAGGCCTGTATTGTATCTGGCACACAGGCCATTTTGTCATCAATAGCAGGTGTAATGAAGGCCTTGATTAAACATTTCGAAGTAGTTGAGGGACTTGAGCCAACAAGTTTAAGATTTTTAGACAAAATGCAGCAGTCAAGATACCTCAATTGCAATTTTGCCTTTTTGTTTTCAGAACTGTGTATTAGAATCAGAACAGAGCATAAGCGTTGCTCTAATGTTTATGATATTGTCATGGTTTGTGATTGATCACAACTTTTTGAGTTAGGGTACTTCTATTCTTTATGATCAGGTGCTTTAATTTTGTTTCAGGAGCTGTCTGTAATTGTGGCAAGGAGCAGAGACGGTTCTACGGTGTGCTATCCTGTTGTTGAAACCATTCACAAGTAAGATTTCTTTTAATGATTATGTACCTTGTGTGATTAATTATTATTGTCTACATTGTTCTTTTGTCCTTTGAAATTCCCAAAATATGAAGCCTTAGTTTGGAACATCCAGGGATAACATCTGTCATGTTGTTGAGGCTCCTGCTGAGGTGGCTGATAACATAAAGAAGTTGGCTACTAATGTAGCTGAAAAGGCTATCAAATCATTGGAAGGTGCTGGTGTTTTTGCTGTAGAATTATTTTTAACACAAGATAATCAGGTTGGTTGGGAACATACCTATATCATAAGTTTTAAATCCTTCTTGAGTGGTGTTGGCATATTTGTACTCATGTTGATAATTTCACTAGGTTTTATTGAATGAAGTAGCTCCAAGGCCTCACAACAGTGGGCATCATACAATCGAGTCATGTTATACCTCACAATATGAACAACATTTACGTGCTATTCTTGGCCTTCCTCTTGGTGATCCTTCGATGAAAGCACCTGCAGCAATAATGTACAACATCCTGGGCGAGGATGAGGTAACTATTGCGATGCTTTTTTTTTATTTATTACTTATCCTTACTTTTGGGCCATGTTGAACATTGGTAATTAGGTTAGCAGTTGTTGGGTTATTTTATTTGCTAAACTACTTGGTAGGTTTTCATACTATTGTTACATTAATAATCCAGTTACCTTTATTGGCCTTGCTAATTTATGATATAGGGTGAGGCAGGATTCACTCTAGCTCATCAGTTGATTGAGAGGGCTTTAGACATTACAGGTGCATCTGTCCATTGGTATGAAAAGCCAGGTTTGTCCACACACTCATCTGGTGTTTCTATAGAAAACGAACAGGCCTGCTTCTTGGTTTTCGTTCAGTAATTGGTGTTTATAAAATTGTTTTTTCAGAGATACGGAAGCAGAGAAAGATGGGCCATATTACAATTGTGGGATCTTCTAAGTTCAGTGTAAAAGCACGTTTGGATAAGTTGCTGCAAAGGGACACATATGACCCCAAGAAAGGTTGGATTAATGTGTATCACACCATGCTCTTAATTCTCATCTTCTTGAACTGCCCTGTTGGTAGTGGATAAAGTATCTTCAAGATTGCTGTATAGTGCAGCAGCATAAGCTTTTGTATTGCTTAGAATTACAGTAATTGGCGAATTTCGATTTTGTTGAACTGTTTTCACTATTTTTAGTTATTACAAGGGCATATGGATTTATTTTCAATTCTGACTTTCTGAGGAGCACCATGGTCCCCAAGAGTTGTATAATAGTGGCTTGGAATGGGCAGTAGGTTTTCAATAGTTTGCATATCTATTTCAGTCAAATCAAGAAAGAACAATTTGTCAGGTTGTGTTAAAGAGATTGTATGAGGCATGTGTATTCTGAATTATCTATTTAAAACATCTGAGACGGTGAGTACAGTTAAGGTTTGAGAAGGATTTAGCGGGATAGATATCCATGTACACAGCAAATTATATGGTCTGTCTAAATCATAGGTAACTCTGTTGAAGGTCATTGCTAATATTGTTTTATCTGGTATCCTGTGATTATCTTTGCACTTGCCATGGTGAAACTAGTCATGTTTTGTTGTGCCACCTTCTGACCCACTTTACTTACTAAAAAATCATTTCATGTTTTTCATACCAATGTGCTGATGAGGTCTAGAATGTTGTATCAATTGCAGTTAAACCTCGTGCTGCAATAATAATGGGTTCTGATTCTGATCTTCCTGTAATGAAAGATGCTGCAGTAGTATTGAAGAAATTCAACATACCTTTTGAGGTTTGATATCTGAAGCCCTTCTGTTGATAAACTATTGGATGTTTGCATGCAAGTCAAATTTTTGTAAGGATGCAACATGATGGATGGCTGAATTTTGTAGCTTACAATTGTTTCGGCACATCGTACACCAGAGAGGATGTATCATTATGCATTGTCTGCTAAAGAAAGGGGCTTAGAGGTCATAATTGCAGGTGCAGGTGGAGCGGCTCACTTACCAGGCAAGTGTCAGTTAACAGGAAAAAATCACATGCATGAATCCATTAAAATACTTCATTTTAGTTTAAGATCAAAATATTTGCATACTGTACACTTGTATTTTGTTTAGATTGTGTTACTTAGACTTTATAGACAACATTTCATTTTGTCCATCAATACTTGCTGTATTTTTCTTCCAAACTGAGTAATAAGGAGGTAAAGCAATGCCATATAACTGGATCATTTCATTATGTTCTGTTCTAGCAAGTGCTAGTTTCACCCTGTGCTTGAGTTGCTAAAATAGGTGCAATATTAGCAGTTTTAATGGATACAACATTGGAAACATTGACCAAACCCTTATGCCAAGTGTAACAAAGAAGATTTTCACGATCCGTCTTGATTAATGAAAGATAATATATGTAAAATAATTATTTTGGTTCAGGGATGGTGGCTTCATTGACTTCTGTCCCAGTAATAGGGGTACCCATCATGACATCGTCTTTACATGGGACTGATTCCCTCCTATCTATTGTGCAGGTGAGTGTTCTAAGTCTTTTCTATACTACTTTAAAAGAGGCTAGTGGTGGTGGTGAGTGGTGAATCTGTCACCAACTCCCTACTTTTTTGTGGGAAGGAAAAAAGAACAATGTGGGGTTAGAGGGCCTACATGTCAACCACCCCACCACCAACTTTCTACTTTTTGTATGAAGGAAAAAGGACAACCCACATGTCAGTAACAGATATATGTAAAAATTAAGAAATAATATATACACAAAGTTATAGTAATAATGGGTTAATTATAATTTTCTTTAATTAAAAATCCCGTTGCAACGCGCGGGCAATATGCTAGTATCATTAAAAAGCAGAATGGTAGTATGTGCCATACAAAATCAAAAGCTACAGCAGTTTCTTAGTGCTCACTCTTCTCTTGACATGTTGAAATGCCTTCTGATATATTTGCATTTTTTGTCTGAATCCTTGTAACTCAAAGTTTGAGCCTCTGAAGTTCCCAAGATATCTGATAATTACCACTTAAACACTTCTCTCAGCCTCTCATATTCATAATAGTTCTTAATTCCCACTCTTCTCTATCCACTATCACAAAGCGGGGCTCATTTGCCAATCGGGTTATAGGGCGCGGGAAATGGAAATTATTTCCAGTCTTTAGATTTCCAATGTTTGGATAGGGTGGGATTATGTTAGCCTGTCTACATGGGATAAAATATCCATCTATTACTGACCTTCCTATTCCACCAGGTTTTATTTCCATTTCGCAGTGGGCACAACCCATTTGCCAAACGACCCCTGCATGTCTGTACTACTATAAAAGGGGAATTGTCCTCCTTCCGTCCCTCCTCCCACCACCCGCGCGAGAGTGAAAACCGAAAGACCAGTCCATTCCCAATAATAATGATCATGCAGCCCATTCCCAGTGGTAGCACATCCCCTGTCATAAGAGTCGTGCAGCCCATTCCCAGTGGTATGGGCCCGTTGCAATGCACGGTCATGTTACTAGTTTAGCTAATGAAGCAGCACTTGAAACTCCCAGAGAGAAACAAGGGCTGCAAATCATTTATTCATTTGACACTAAAACAGTTGGTCTATTCATCATCTCTATTGGAACCGCCTGCTTTTGTTTTTAACCCAACTGAGTTGATTCTGGTGTTGATATTCTCACTAATTTGACAGATGCCCAAAGGTATTCCTGTCGCTACTGTTGCAATTGGAAATGCGGAAAATGCAGGTTTGTTGGCAGTTAGGATGCTGGCATCAAGAGATCCTGAGCTGTGGGACAAGTATGGTTTCCTTTTTCTTTAAATGCTAGTATTTGCATGCAAATATCAAATATTGGTTGGTGCAACTGTATTCAATAGGTAATAGACACCTGCTAGCAATAATTTGAACATGTTAATTTGCCAAACTGTTTCGAATTGGACTTGCATATGTTAATTCTATAATACATGGGGCTAGTTAGTAGAATCAAGAAAACTGGCCAATTTATCAATCTGTTTTAAAAGACAGTTGCTCGAAATTTGCAGTAAGTCATTAGTCATAACTAGAAATTTCTAGATTGTCCGGGATTTGTTATAACCATTTTCCTTGACCTGCCAAAACCTGGTTTCGTCGTCATGGAGCGCAAATAATTATTTATCTAGTATGTTTTCAGTTGTTATACTACGCCTGTCTGATGTAGGTTATTGCTTGCAGGTCAACTGAGTACCAGCAAGATCTGAGGGATATTGTGTTGGAGAAAGCAAAAAGGCTTGAGGAACTAGGTTGGGAAGAATATAGTAAGCTATACTTGAAGCGTTGATCGCTGGCTGCCCTTTCTGTTGACATTCTTTTAGATGCAGTGTTAGACATAAGCAGATATGGTCCATGGTTGTGGCACATTCTTAAAATCCTTGAGCCCGCCTGGCTTCCCATTTGTTTATGCATAGTCTTTTTTAGCTAATTTCTGGATTTACCTGTTCATTGAAATTTGGCTTTCTTTAGTAGAGGGCGTGCGCGTGCGTGCCTTGAGCCCCGACTTCATAGTGAAAGATGTTGAGGGAAGCACGATGCATGAGCATCTCAGTATCAGAAAGTTTTGTTTGTATGACTGTAACAACATGCCTGAAATGTCTGAAATGTTCATGCAGTGCGACTCTTATGATCATGTTTCAGAAAAAAAAAACCAGCCAATTTTGACGAGCTCTTAAAAGGAATGAGTTCCTAAAAGTACCAAGTTTTTATTAGCAATATCTGATGAAGCGTGACTATTGTGGCTCTCGCACAAGCCGTGACTAGAGATAAACTTTGCAGCTGAATAGTGTTGTGAAAAGGTTACCAGATACTCTTTAAGATGCATGAACAAGATCTTTGGTAGCATCATCACCTTGATCTATCTCGCAAGATGCATGTGTTGCTTGCAGCCAAACTTGCATGGATAAAATCAGGCCAGCAGGAGGATACATCAACCTTTTGTCTCTCTGCACTGCTGAACTCTTCTTTCCAACTACCAGCTACATGCAAGATGCAAGGATGTCTAGCATGTCCAGTGGCAGGCATACTTTGTACGAAATGATTGATTACAATCAAGATCACTCTGATGTCATGACGTGGGCATGCAAGCTGAGCCCAATTCCAAATCAATCTTGCAACAAGATTAAGTCATCAACTCATCATGCATGCATGAATGCCAATTGCCAGACGTACAAGAAGCTAGGTTCTCTCCATTCTCAATTGGATCATCAGTAATGGCGATCACGGGAGACGATATGCAGTGATCACCTCTTGCTTTTTGCTGCCTATGCTCACATAGCATAATATAGGTGATCAAAGACACGTGCCGTGGCATGCGTGACACTGCTTTACGAGCACTGCTTAACACTGGACGCCATTGGTGTGTCATGATGCATGGTGTTGGCTATGGCTATCGCTGCCCATGCTGAGTTGTTATTAATTAGTTGTTGTTCTTGTGTGCTAGTTGTAGGGTGGCCATCTTTTTGTACCATAGCATACACGAGGGCATCGTGCATTCCTGTAGCAGTTTTGCCTGCCCTCATTGGAGCACTTCATTCAATTGCTCGAATCATGATTGGTTTGTTGATAGGCTGGGTGTGCGGTTAAGGTTCAAGCAAAATTACTGGGGACGACGACCAAGTTTTTTTTTCTTTGTTTGTTAAACTGAACAGTACATGCTTGCAACACAAATACGGTGTTAAATAAAAAATTGCGGCTTACTTCTATTTTACTTCTGATGTCTGAGGAAGTCTCCACGTGGGAGTGAGTGAGAGTATACATTGAGGTATAATTGAATTACTCTCCTCTCTCGTCAGTTTAAACTTTTAGGGTGAACCAAGTCGTGAATATAACTCAATAACGGCATACAGCATATGAACTTAATTCTAAAGGTGGAGCATGGGATTTGATTCATCCATTATCTCTTAAAAATGCGTCTAAACTTAAATACTTAATCTTTAATTCTATAGTTGTTTTATTTCGTATACACTATAGACCCCTTTTTTTTTCTCTACAAGTCCCTCTTTCTCTCTCTCTCTCTTCAAATGTACTAATTTTCACCCTTGCATATACACAAAAGCAACCCTAAATAGGGTATGTTCCTTGCATCCATGTAATCGGCTAAGAAAAGCTTTTCCTCTCTCTTTACACCTTTAGCATGATGCATGATTACTCATAGCTAGTGTGATGATAACACATCAAAACTGTCATCAATTTGCATGGGATGCATGTACCGAATCTTGAAACCGTCGTTTTCCTAAGGAACTTTGCTTTGCGGCTCAGTTGGGGTGCATGCATGTTGGACATGGACAGTGCCACATATTAGTGAATTGATGTCTACTAAAGTGCAGTTCTATGTATCCTTTCTGGCCTCTTAATTGAACTGTAGATTGCCCCTGTCACAAGTTTCTCTTTCACATATAAGATGGTGCCCTACAATTAGGAGAACCTGCATGCTCCTTTTATTTACAAACTAGCTACATGCAGTGCAACTAGCTAGGAGTATCACCTGTCACCTTCTTTTAAATTGCAAATTTTAAAAAAGGCGATTCAAGTTGCACTTTTTAAACTTTAGTTACCACTTTTGAGTGGTTAAATGCTCATCCCTCTGTGCCTATAAATATGGGATATGATCACATATTGATGCATCATACACATTGCGGATCGGACCAACACACGTAGTTCCTGCAGGTAAAAATCTCAAGTTCTTATTCCAAAGAGAGCATTTTGAAGTTATAGGTGTAGATATTATATCATGTATATGTTATTTGTGTTGTTTCTAAATTATTTGTCACTGATGTATCACTGACTTGTGGGCATGTATATCAGACTCACAATGAGTGGCATATTGTGGATAAAGTGTGTATTTATTCATTATTAATTAGTTTCATAACCAAAATTGGTACACTCAATAAGTTGAAATTTAAGCATTTTGGAATGTTTTTAAATTACAGTAGGTCTAAAACTGACTATCTCTGGCTTTAATAACACACACACACACACACACACACACACACACATATATATATATATATAAAGTTTTACATACGACCTGATTCACTCGAAATCTTAATTTGTCAAGAAAGGGCAGACTAATGTACTCACATCACACTTAAACATGCATATATAATTTGAGATAATGAAAATGTTTTACATCTCCTGTCTATGATATAAGTCACACAGCCAATGAGTTCTTAACTGATAAAAAATAGAGGGACATCCTCTGGTGAGAGATGAAAATACACACCTCATGCATTCTCCATATACAAGTCAGCCATTTGTTGTCTTTCAGGGCGGTGAACAAGATCTCCAAGTAGCCAACGACTCACAAAGCTCAAACAAGATAGAAAAGCTCATCATCATGAATGGGAGCAGCAATCCACGCCCTGACGACGGCGCGGCGGTGAGCACCCACGCCTCCAAGGCCGCCACCGGCGGCAGCAGCGGCGGCGCCGAGGTGGAGACCGTGCGGTGCGCGTGCTGCGGCGTGGCGGAGGAATGCACGGCGGCGTACATCGGCGGCGTCCGGGCGGCGTTCTGCGGCGACTGGCTGTGCGGGCTGTGCTCGGAGGCGGTGAAGGAGCTGATGCGGCGTGACCCCGGCGGCGGCGTGGCGGCGGCGCTGGTGTCCCACGAGGCGGAGTGCAGGGACTTCAACGCGACGACGAGGCTGAACCCGACGCTGTCGCTGGCCGGGTCCATGCGCCGCATCGCGCGGCGGAGCTTCGACAAGAGGACGTCGGCGTCGTGCCAGGAGCGCCACCTCGGCGCGGCGGCGTCCAAGGCGGTGGCGCTCGCCAGGTCCGTCAGCTGCGACCCGCGGTTCCTCGCCGAGGTGATCAACAATGGCGCGTCCGGCGATCGGTGCAGATGATCAAGCTCGATCGATGCTACGCTACATCGACCATGATATTCGATAAAATTAATTAAGAGCACGTGCACGTTACGTGTTACTATCAATGCTCTTCGTCGATCTTAATTAGTACTCGTGTATATATGCAGAATTGTTGTCATGATATCTTTCATGTATGCATGTGTAATAATCTTCATTCTGTTTGTGTTAGCTAGCAGGAATAGTATTTTCTTACCCATGCATCAATGTTGATGTATAGATATGATGATGTACGTCTGTACGTAATTTCATGAAGCGAGCAGCTAGCTTGATTCAAACATTTACTGTCAGTGCAGTGGCATCAGTGCAGCATGTCAGAGCGTATTAGTACCTTGTATTGTACATGTATGTATACGTATCAAGTTGATATAGATAGATGTTGTACGTACGTGGGCACACGATCAATGAACTTAGGCCCATCCGGTCGTGGCCAGTGTGGCGCCGTAGCACAAAGTTTAGCAAGTTAAACACCGGAGAAGCTGCTATATGCGCGCGCCAGCGCGTGGGCGCCGTACGGTAAGTTAATTTTTTTTAAAAAATAAAATATTAAAAAAATCCTGTAAAAATTCGAAATTTTGATCAAAATAAGCTAATAAAATGCCCTCGAAAGCAAAATCTTATACTTTCTATACAAAGGAGTAAAATGAGAGGTAGGTTTACTAAAGTAAATCTTAAAAAGGGGGAAATGCTAAAACTTTTATAGTTAAAATTTTTAATTTATTTAAAGACACCCTAGGTCACAATATACAATAATAAAAGAATATAAAGCACACCTCTGGAATCCATAAATCAAATTTCTAAAACTTTTTGTAGGTCAAATGGGAATGGAAGTAATTCATCCAAATGGGTATAAGATGTTTTGACCAAATTAAAATATCTTAGGGTTGGTGCATAAAGATTTTAGGAATTAATTTACAAGAAACAGAAAATGTAATATGACTAAATATGTATAGATAAAAGTTTGACATAAAAATATGGAGATAAATAAATTAATTACCATTTCATGTGTAGGCTTTCTTTTGAATTGTTTTTGGATCTTAAAGTGCACTTTCATAATAGGGTGCATAAGCATTTGCATAGCCTAAGGAATTTTTAAAAATGATGGGTTAAACATAAAATCATGGAAAAATTCCTGTAAACACTATTCCACATAATTAATCCACTGTAAATTTTACATGATTTTATCACTTCAGTAAGTACTTCAATAAAATCCCTCAAATCAGCAAAACTAGGAAGCTAGCTAAAATAAATTGGTTTACTTCTAAAATTCACCAAATAAAAATGAAGATTAATTAGGCAGTGCAATTCTACCAACAGGTGTGTCAACAAGAACCCTACCACCAGTAATTTTGGCTCAATTTAATTCCCAAAGAAATCACATAAAATAATAAGAGCAAAGCCCTAGGGAATATATATATATATATATAACTGCAGAAAATTGTGTTACTAAGACGATTTCATCTTTTTGCCACATTAAAAATATAAGACCTCTAGCTTTGAAACTTGGCAGTTTGATAGAACATATATTCACCTACACACATAAATTTTTCCAACCCCAGACACTCTATGTAACTCAGTGAATTTATCAGTGCAAAACAGCTGTTGGCACAACCCTCCACACTTAGCATCTAGGGAGCTACTCTCCCATTTTACACTGCCAAGTGGGACCCACAGACATCCTGGACCTGCTGGTCAGTCTCAGACACCGCCCAAGCTCGCTCTCTACTCCAGGAACACACCACGGTAGCCTCCACGCGTTGACGCCATCTGTAGCCACCCAAGTCTCCACCACCGAGAGAAGTTCACCATTTGACCAGCCACCTCGCCATCATCTTCCTCCTCTCTCCCTCTATCTGTTCCACGGTAAAACCAAGAGAAATCACCTCGGGTTCCCCAGGAACGGCATCGTCTTCTCCACTGCCGGCCACTGCTCGACTGCCATCGCCGCCGCTCAGGTGAGCTTCGCCGCACTTCGACCATCGCACTTTGCCTTTTCTTTCCTAGGTTGCATCGGCCACCGTCACGGTCACCGCCGCCATCGCCTCTGGAACGCCGCTACCCAGGTTGTTGCTGTTCTGGCGAGCTCCGGCGATCTCAGCCCGAGCCACCTCGCCGCCAGCATCGCCTTGATCCCAGGAGACTCCGGCCCCGACCAATCGAACCGCAACACCGTGTACCAGGAGATCGACGCCATCTTCTTCCCCTCCGGTCAAGATGTCGCCGCTGTCGATTCGTCCCCTCTGGTTAGCCTCTGTTCGATTCCTCGCATAGACACCATCTCTAGGCGACCTCTAACATAATGGGCATCTTCCCTTGGCAGCTTGTCAAACTAATTGAGCCGCAGCCGTGAACCCATGGGATTTCGCTGCCGCCGGGCTGTCTTCACCACCGCCACCGCTGTCCAGTGTTCCCCTACCTCAGGCAATCGCATGGTGAGCTTCCTGGGAACCCATTGAAGCCTCTACATGCCTCTCCCTAACAAAACAGTAGCCGCAAGGCCACATCCACCATATACCCGAGAACAACCGCCGCTTGGGCTCGTCTCCAGTGAGCCTCCGTCCACCTCTAGCCCCCGCACTTGCACCGAAGTGTTCGCCTCATCTCCCTCTACCTTTTTCCTTTTGGCCACAACCCAAGCCGCGCCGCCGTTCGTCACCAGCGACGGCGAGAAACTCGCCGGCCGCGCGTGCCTCTGCTCTGCCTCGCTCTTCTCTGCTTAGTCTCGCTGGCACGCGGGACCCACTCGCCAGAAGGGAGTGCGGGTTGATTCCTAGGACTTCCAGGGGCCTTTTTGCATATCGGCTCTGTATGACATGTGGACCCGGCTGGGTTAAAATTTAGAAAAACAAATAAAAATGCCTAAAACCTTTTCTGTTCAATTGAAAAATGAGTGAACTTGTAAAATCCATAACAAATTCATTTTAACCTCAAATGGGATGAATCAAATTTTTCTAGAATCACAAAATTATAAACTTTATTCCTGTAGAATAAAATCTAGGAAATCAGTACCTAAAATTCCTTAAAAATAATAAAAATCATAAGACACATAAACCTTATATATAAATTTAACTATTTCTCATTACTATAAATTAAGATTTGGTAAATTCATGAAATATTGATCTTTATTGCAGTGAACTAAAACCAAATTTCATTTATATGAAAGACACTTATATAAAACTTGTAATAGGTAAATACATAAATTAAAATATATAATATTTATTGACTTCCAAAATTCATAGGAAATTCATATTAGCTCCAAATAACATGAACCCAAGTTTGTTAGCTCCAAAATATCTTGCCCTATATTTCTGTAAAGAGAAGATTACCTAAAAGTAATACACAAAACACTTTTAGTATTTGTGTAATAGATGAATATTTTGTATAAGGTATAGAATGTACAAAAGAATTTCTAAAAATCATAGAAACTCTATTTTAACTCTAAATGAGTTACACCCAAATGGCAATAAGTTCACATCACATCCTTCTCTAAATATATAAAGTTATATTTCATAGAAACATAGTCCTAAAACACATGTATATTAAATTATATGTATAAATACCGTATAGAAGCTTAAAACTTATAAAATTAATATCTCCAAATTGGAAGCTGATAAAATAGAAACTTCTTCACCAAAACTCATCAAGAACCAGTACCAAACCACTGCGTATGTGGGCACCCGATTATTCTGCACTATAAGAGGTAATTGGTACGACAACGCGAAATATCTAGTTGGATGGGATCTCGAATAAAAACCAAATAAAACTGTAACCATCCAACCTCATCGCAGCCTTGTCACACAAATCACCAAATATAATGCAAAACAACCGAACGCCAGACTAAGAACACAAGAGATATTTGGAAGAATAGTTACACCAGTCCACACGGCGAGATATGCCCGTCAAACCACACGAAGGCGGCGACCAAACATGATACATATCTCTGAGGACATGGTCTACGGTTGAACTATTCTCCATGCATCTCAACTGTTCTAAGTCTATACTCATGCAGACTAGCCCCAGGAAAATTGCTAGTCCACACTTTCATCTCTAGCAATGGTATACAATAAGTGGTTGTACAAGTAAGTAAACTAAATTTTCTACATCAGAGTTACATAGGCCAAAAGGCCAAATAATATGATTCAGCGGAAGCTTGTCTACCCATACCACAGGCAATCCGACTAGGGGTACACCCCTTAAAGAATCAATCCTGAAAAAGCAACGGAATCCCGTAGCACTCAACCTACAACAAGGTAATAAACGGAAATACAAGCAAGAGTCAGTACATTACCGAAATAATGTACTGGCAATGTCAATCCTATAATACATGCAAGTTCTAAATCAAGGAAAGGCTATTTGTGGGTTCAGTTTTGCATAAAGCTAATTTTAGTTCACAATTATTTTGCAATGGTAATTTAGAAAGCATTTAAACAAATATAATAAGTAGTGAAGTGATCAACATAATATCAACATAATGATTTTCCTGCTTGTGCTCTCCTCGGCAACAAGACACCATAAGCATTGTAATAAGCATAATAGTTCTCATAAATCACCAATCCTCATCCCAATTTCATAAAGCATTTTAGAAACATAAATCTATACTCAATGAGCACAACCATGCCGCTCATGACCGTGAGCACGGCTAACCGATTAGTTTTGACTCTGCAGAGTTTGTACATCGTTACCCACATGATGTGATAGAAGCCCAACGGCTACACTCTAGTTTGTCCGGTACCCGTCGGTACCACCACACTCTTCACGTTGAATGCGGTCTAGAGGTCACAACATAGCTTTTACATTACCTAATATTTAACCTTGCACCAGCACGAGGTGTGTACTCCACATCGGGGTGCAAACCCGATGCCGTGGGTGGCGGGCCCACGCCTTAAACCCAGCGCCGTGGGAATCTGCCTACACGGCTCCCCACGAGGCACACAACGTTGTATTGGACAAACTTAGACGCCTACGCCATGAGGTGATCACAGTCCCTCATGGTTCACATAGGTAGCTCCTCTGGACAGTCCTACCGTACATTCGTAGGCACTGCCCCTACTACTCAGCCTACCAAAGTGCAAGGCTAAATATTAAGTAACTTAATCCACTATGACCATCCCATAACTAGCACATGTGGTTGTACTGTTAACATGAGAATATGGCACTGAGTTCAGTCCTTAACTGACCCGGGCGAACACTCCCCTATCGGTGTGCAACTACTTCATATGCACACCACTTGCCGCCCAAGTCTAAATCAGGTTTTCCATCATTTTAGTTCACAAATAATCAGAGGCTTCACCTCTGTCCAGGAGTTATAAAATTCCCATTTTCAAATGTATATAGTGATCACTGTAATATTTAGCACGTTACTAAGCATAGCTAAGCATAAGCAAGTGTATTGACTTGATACAGACCCCCCATGAGTACAAACCAAGTACTTAATCAAGCCTAAGGTTACAAACAGCAAGGAACACAATATTCTAGGGTGGATCATGCAACTAATAGGTTATAACTACCATTTACCACAATTCAAATACCGTTATTCACAAATACGCATGCAATTTTGCAAACAACACATTTCATTCCCCAAAACATAGGATTCAATTTGTTCAAGGAGGGGGAGAAAACTTGCCTTACTCTTGAGTACCGGACTCCAACTATTTCACTCCTTCACCGATATCGAATTCGTTCTCTAAAAGGAAATAACGTACGATCGAATAAATAGCAAATAATGCAGAAAATATGAAATGCTCTAATATGCATGATATTATGCCTTAGGTTGCTACTGGTCTAAAGTGAATTTAGGTGAAGGAATTTCTATTTTATCACGTTCTGTTTGAGAGTTATGAATTTTACGAGTTCTATACGAAAATACGTCCGAACACGATTTAAGGTCAAAGTTGAAGTTATTCTGATATGTGTGAGATCTATACAGTGACTAGGTACTGGTTTTATATACTCTCTGGTGAACTTATTTTTATCTTTGCACTTGCCATTTGTGAGATATGATTTTACAATTTTTATGTGTCCTTTTAGTAGTATAAAATGTACTGATTATGTGTGGCCTAATTCTGTGCAAACTGAGTTCATAAATGGAAAGTATACATTTTTATAAGAATTACAAAATTTGTTTGACATTTTTCTGAGTTATAATGGATTTCTTATGAATTTTCTAGTTAAAAGTCCCATTTTCACCCTTTATTTACTCTTATAAATTTTCTTGCAGATTTCCTGTACAGAATGTGCTACTGTTTAATTTACCAGATTGTAGAGAATAAAATTACAAAACCAACAAAACTAGTTTCACTCAATTTGGAGTTAGGATGGATTTTATATAAATTTTCAAAGTTAACTAAATTTTCAATGTAACAGAAAAGCATTTATTCATTGCTTTTGTTTTTCTAGGATTTTAAATCAATGGGGTCCATATGTAAATGAGACAGAGCAGAGCAGGCGTGCACTGAAGCATGGAGCGGACCGTCCAATTGCAGTTCGGACCGTCCGGCGAGTGGAACACAGGGGCACAGCCACAATAGAACGGACCGTCCGATTGCAGTTCGGACCGTCCAGCCAGGCAAAATAGAGGAGGCGCAGTTAGTGAGCTTTTCTGTGGCAGCGACGGCGAACGGTGGCTCGGCTCGGGTAGTGACCAAAAGAGAAAAGGTGGGGAAGACTGTGGCGAAGCTGTGGGTGGTCTTCTTGCCATCTCGGGTGATCGGAATCTCTCCGGCGTCGAGCTCCAGCGGCGGCTATTTTCGGGCTGACGATGCCGGCTTTGGTTTGGGCTCGATTTGGCCGTGCACATGCATGTATGAGCTATTACTAGGTGTAAGGGTTCTCACCGTGGCGTCTGGCGAGGCCGGCGAAGTCAGTGTAGTAGCAGCAACGTCGAAGACAGGCCGGCGGCGGAACGCAGTGATCTTCGTCGATAGCATCCTCCGGTCAACGAGCTGCCAGGAAAAAGGGTGCACGACGTCCTGTGAGTCCTAAGGTAGCTACTCGTGCGATGAATCGATCTAACTCTCACCGGGAGTGAGAATCGATGGCGGCGGCGACTTGACTGGAGAGGAAGAAGATGGCCTCGATCTCAAGCTTCACTGCATCATCTCCCGATTCCTTCTGCCGGTTGTCTTCTGGGAGTAAGGCGATGACACTGGCGAGCTGGCTCGGTCAGAAACCTCCTGTGCCGGCCGGAACGGCGAAGCGACGCCGGCGGCGGCCCTGCGGATCAGAGGACAAGGACGGCGGCGCCACAGCGACTTCGGTCGGCGGTTCCTAGGGCAGGTAAAGTGCGAAAATGGAACCATTAGAAGGTGTAGATCACGTTCCCGGGGCTTAGAAAGGACGGAGCCCACCGGCGTTGGCTTGGGACCGATCGAACACCTCCGTCAGAGGAGCAGATAGACTTGCCGACGGTGATCCTTGGAGGAATTCTTGGTTTTCTCGGTGGGAACGTGGAGAGGGAAGGAAGGAGACTCTGTTGATGCGTTCGGAGGTGAAAATGTCGATGCTCTCAAGGAATGGAGCTGGGCTGGCTGAATCAGTAGGCAGAGAGAGTGAGAGGGAAGAAGGAGAGGAGGACACGTCTGCCATGCAACAGCTGAGTTGTATCCATCTCTACAGTACCCTTGGTGGGTCCCACATGTAAGATAGCACTTTTCTACACATATTTGGCTAGATTTTCTCTATGACTTGTGGGTCTAAGTAGTGATGTTCTAGGAAGATGAGAGAGGTGTGGGTGAATTTCTTGGTGAAGCACACTGTCCCAGAGATGCTAAGACTTACAGGTGGGCCAGGGTAGCTATGGGTCCCACTTGGAAGTGAAAGATGAGAGGAGAGCTCTCTAGAAGCCAAGTATAGGAGGCTGTGCCAATAGCTGTTTTGCACTGATGATTTTGCCGAGTTGTAAAAGGTTTATGGGGTTGGAAAAATTCACATGTGTAGGTGGATATCTGTTCTATTGATCTGCCAAATTCCAAAGCTAGAGGTCTTATATCTTTAATGTAGGAAAATTATGAAATAGGCTTAGTGACACAGTTTCTGCTGTGCACTAGTCTGAGTCAGTGAGCTTTGCCCTATTATTTTATGTTCAAGTTTTGTGAAGATTGTACTGAAATTTTTACTGCAATTAGTTCACAATCTAATCCAGGCTCTGGTAAATTTTGGTGAGAATGTGATTGATGGATTAATTCTGGCAAAGGTGTCAAATAGGCAGTCTGCAGGTGAAAGTTATTCTGTATTGCTGAGTTAAGAGTATTTATTTGAGACACTTATTGAATTGATAAAATCTGGTAAAAATTACTGGAGATAGAGAAGGATGTGATTAACCTGCTGACCAAATTTTGTTGCTAGGAGTGATCTGGTTTATTTTTGGTGGATTCGCAAAGTAGGGTTGTGGATCCAGTTTTTCTGAAGTTTCATTTATTTCTCCAGTGCCTTGATCTTATCATTTGATGTGTTTTCTTTGGGAGATAAATTAAACCAAAATTACTGGTGGTAGGGTTCTTGTTGGCACACACTTTGGCGAGAGAGCTCTGCCCAATTATTCTTCATTTTTATTTGGTGAATTTTAGAAGTATACCTATTCATCTTTAGCTAGCTTCCTAGTCTAGCTGATTTGAGAGATTTTATTGAAGTACCAATTGAAGTGATAAGGTTATAGAAAATTTACAGTGGATACATCATGTGGGATAGTGGTTACAGGAATTTTTCTATGATTTTACGTTAGACCTATTCTCCTTAGAAATTATTTAGGCTATACAAATATATATGCATCCTATTATGAAAGTGCAATATAAGATCCAAAAACAATCCAGAAAAAGATATGCACAAGAAATGGTAATTGCTTTATTTATCTTTATACTTTATGTCAAACTTTTATCTATACATAGTTAGTCATATTATATTTTCTGTTTTTTGTGAGTTAACTCCTAGAATCTTTATGCACTCCTAAGGTATTCTAACTTGGTCAACACCTCTTATCGTTGCCCTCTAGTTTGGAAACTATAGGATTTTACTCTTGAGGTTTTTTTTTTGTTAATTTGTTTTGGTTAGAATTTCGAAAGTCGAACTTCTGGTATGTTACAGCTCTACCCCCCTTAAAATTGAATCTCGTCCCCGAGATTCGGGAGGCTCATAGGCGGTTGGGGACTTTGAGGCTTGTAGGTGAGGTTTTACGTACAACATTCTCTTAGTAGTTTGAGGGTGACAGGGACAGAGTTGGACTTCACTCACAGTCTTTGTTTGGTCATGTTGTTATGGTTACTACTGGTCTATGGAAAGCTACCTACGGTTACATGGTTGTGATTCCCTTTTTCCTCCTTATTATCAACACAACTTCACTGGTAATGAAGAGTGCAGTCGATTTGCTAGTGGGTTTACTGTATTTTGCACTAAGTTGGTCACTGTGGTCGGAACGTCTAGTAAATGGGGATTTTATGGCATCCTTTTGAAAGTTTATCCAACTGGGACAAGAATCATCGGGGATCAACCTAAACAACGTAGGTAAGACAACCTAAACAACGTAGGTAAGGTAAGATCCAAGGCTGGCATACTAAGATCATGTTGGATGGTGCTACCAACGGCATTAGTTTTTCCTTAGCAGGGCTACTATGAGGTTACTCTTGGACATATAGACCTACAAGATTGTCTAGATTTATTTCCTTCACAAGGGTTGGGCTATCTAAACATCCGGTCGAATTGCCGGTTGGGGGACTCACTAAAGGCTCATTGATAAGGGGTTGGATTGCTTACAGGGTTTTAATTTAAACCTATCTTCATTTCAAACAAATTAGGTTCAATATTTCTACCCGACTTTGTAATCCACTGGCTACTAAGGTTCCCATAGTCATGCGGAAAGAATTTCCACGTTCTAGTCAGGAAGTTAAATTGAGCTAGCTAGTAGGTTCAGTTCAAAGGATGGGAGTGACTGGAGTATTAAGGTTGATTGACAGCTAGATTTCACCCGACAGTAGGTTCAGTATTAGTTGAGGAATTTTTTTTTCTAGTGATCTAGCATGACTCCGATTTGGTCCTTAGCCCAATTGAATTCATATTTTTGGAAAAATTTCTTTGATGCATGTTTGGCTACTTATTATTCAAACTGTAATTTCAGGTTTTGATTTAAATTGGTGCACAATTACTACCATTTCATCCATTCTCAAGGGTTTATGCATAAAGGGTTACATGAGGGGTATTATTGGGTAATGCTATCGACCCGGTAGATCCTAGTTTAAGGCACTATGGTGATACAAGGTTATAAGCTTTATAGGGTACTAAGGTATAGGTCCTAAGTAGATTTCAGATCTACTAAAGGCATAAGCTTGTCCTAGGATACGTGTATATGATACTAGTTTTTAAATTCTTTAGGTTTGTAGGTGCAATCAAATGCTTTAATTTCATTAAATTTAGAAGCTGCTAAATTAGAACATACTATAGATGTTCAAGGATTCTAACTCTTTTAGTTTCTATGTCTTCATCTTAGGGTACTACCCCCTTAAAAAAAATTAGACTAATTAGATTGATAAAAAGGAGGATAAGCCAACTAGTTATTTGGGTTTGTCCTACATGTTTATAAGCTGAAAACCAAGCCTAAGGGCCAAGTTAGAGAGGTGATAAAATTATAAAACTTTTAGATTCCAATTTCTGGTGAAGGGTTTTCTGTTCTGTGAGAGATTTGGATTTTAAGCCCAAGTGGATGTTCCTGTAGAAACTGAACAAGACCTATGATGCAGTTCTAAAACAGCTTGTTAAGTGCTCTTGTTAAATTTTTATCTCCTAATCTGCTAGTTCAAAAATTTCCAGAAAGTTAATGGAACTTCCCTGATATGTTTAGGAACTACTGAACAAAAATCATGATTCTAGAGCTTACGGTTTGTCCTACACAAAATTTTTAAATCAGCCGACTACAGATTGCAAGACGTGAGCATGCGGCTTAGTTAAACTTTTATGCCATGGTGCACTGGTTCAAAGTTTCCAGAAAAATTCGTGAAGTCTACTAGAGATATCTGTAGGCTACTGTTTTTTTTTTAAAAAAAAAATTATCGTGTATAGTATGATGTATACAAAATTATAAAACATGCTGACTTGGTATGCTACCCCTCTTAAAATTTTTAGGATGTAAACTAGTGAGCAGAGGACAACTAATCTAGTAGGTCAGGCCTACTATAAATTTTCTTAGCAATACTATTTTCATTAACCTAATGATACCAGGATGACCAAATGGCTGGCTATTCTATACTATTATGGAAGGTACACTAGTGTTTAGTAAAGCAAATGTAGATCAATGCACTTGATGTCTTATGTGATTTAATTAGGAGCTTAATTTCTAGTTGCCAATATTCTAAAGAAATGTTAGATAACTTAAGATTGAGAGCTAACTTAGGATAAGGTTAAGAACTGGATGTATATAGGATCAAGGTGCTAGTTCTTTTGTAGCGTGATGGGGAAGATGGTGAAGTCTCTCGGTTCGGCTTGCTCTCTATCGCCCGAAACGGCAACGGCCTAGCAGCCGCACTCCAGTCTCGGTGACGAATCAGCGAACCTTCAACTCCTCCAACTTATACGGTGAATGATGGAGCAAGCTAGAATGAACTTAGGTTTTTCGAGATCTCAACCATAGAATTTTTTGTTGACTAACTAACAGAAACGTTATAAATAGGTGGAATATGGAATAGTGTACTAGAAATCCTCTAACTGGGTTGGGTAACCTAGAATAGGATTAAACTAAGCTGAAGGTTCTAGGTTGGAGTATATGTGTATGCCCATGATAGCAACGATAAATGATAAGTGTCATGGATAATCATGATGCAATCATGGATGATATTATAAATAATGCCTGCAATGTGATTATGGATGACAAAGTGGCAGCATAATCGATTGCAACCATGTTTAATGCAATGATGAGTTACATGTGCAATGTTGCGGATGGTGCGTAATGCTATGCGTCAATGACGTGATGCAAGATAGAATGGTGCTATGCAATTATTGAGGATGTCAATTCATGATATGGATGCAATACACATGCCTTGCCATGATGCAAAATTGCCCTTAAAAATGTCTTGCTGCATTTATTATGGCATATGTAGTGCAGAATCATGAAAAGCATGGTGCAATGCATGGTTGCAATAGGATGATGCTCCCATGTCATGGTGCAATGCTGAGTATTATGGTGCAATGTGTGATTGCAATGAGATGATGCTCGCATGTTATGATGTATTGCTCAGTCCTTTTATGATGATGCACATGCGGAACGGCTGCGATGTTAATGTAATGGTGCAATGCTCTATGGTGTGCACGAATGTATCATGGTGCCGATATATTAACACCCCATGGGGGGCAACCTGATGCGATGAGATGTTCATGCTTATGTAATAGGTTCTACTAATCCAAGGTCTGATCGCTGGGTAATAAGTTTTGGTACGAATAGTTATGGAGTTCAAAGTCAGAGGTGTATTATCTAACTCTATTTTGCTTCTAGAGTTTTCGTTCCCCTATCAAAGTCTCCTAGCTTACTCGTGGAACTTCCTTGATAAGAGGTTTCTACTAAGTAAAAAATTTCTATTGTTCAATTGGTGGATGCAACTTGTAGGCAAGATACAATTAGGTTTTTGAGATGCTAGTAGTAACTAGAGGATTAGTTCTAAATGTATGGTCTCTCCTAAATTAAGACTGTAATCCTTAGGCAATTTCTAACTAACACCTTCCCAATTCACGTAGAAAGATTTGGTGGACATTACATGGATGAGAGAACTATAAAAGCTAAAAGGAAACTATAAACTACTATAGTCCTAGAGCAAACCACCTGATACCTAGCAAGATGTCGATTACTTAGGAAGCTAGTACCTGTAGGGCTTGCGATGCATCTTGACTTATGTTTCGACTAGAGTACACCCCCTAAATTTTTTCTAGAAGTTTTGTCAATGCATTGCAGAAAATTACAACTATACCCTAGAGTCTGTTTATGCACTTATCTGGTAAGACCGGTCCAAGGCTACCTACAGACCTGTATTAAATTAACAAAAATTTTATATGCAGTTCTCTTAATGCTGTTGTTCTGACAACAATTAGAATTTCTTACAAAATAGATTTTTGTGAGATTAAACAAGCGACTATACGTGTGGAGCAAATTGCTGGTCACTTGTCGGAATTTAGTCTAACACTGGTTCAAAAAATTCTAAGAAAATTTTTAGGGCTCCTCCTGGTCCTAATACTGACCAAAAATGTTACTTTTCACTCATGGTTTGGGCTGTACAAATATTTAATAGTAACCTACAGTCCAGATTCTGAACATATCTATGTGTGTTTTTGATCATGAGTCCAGTCATCTAAAAATTCCAAAAAATTATCTCTCCC